>CAOLHI010001458.1:0-373880 GCA_948474755.1 Ctenosaura bakeri
TGTATCAGAAAGGAACAGCAATATTCACAGGGCTTCCTGCAACAGCAGGGGGGAAGGCATGGCCCATCACACTCCTGAAAAAGACATTTTAAATAATATATCCACTTTAAAATTTTAAAAAGTAGAAAATCCCTGATAAGAAAGTAGATCCAATCAGAATGACAAGCCAGTATGTGTAATAGTGTCTTTAAATAACAGTGATAAGAAAATCAAGTGAACTGAAAGATCTGGAGTGGACTGTGCCTTTAGAAAGTAGATTATGCCTTTAGAAAGAAAACAAAATGCCATCTGTACTTTGCAGAACTTCACATGAGCTACTTGTATCGCCTCACCTCCCTGCCTTTGTTTATGCTTTCTTCTGAAGTCTCCACCCTTGGTGCAACATCTTGGCAACTTTAACTGGGAAAGCCAGCCCCGGGCTGCTGGGTGGGTATAAGATACTCCAAGGCAATGAACATGTTGGGCTGTCCAAACGTTTGTAGTCGTCCAAGGTCAGCTATTGTTCAATGTGTCATAAATAGCCTTACACTGGCAATAACACCCCTGATGGATTTTTTAAAGGAAGAAAAAACCCAGTTATTCTCCTGAGATAAGGAAATGGGATAAGGAAAAGGCACTCGAATGGCAAAGATAGGGTGGTGCTCAGTAAAAGTCCTTTGTCCTAACGGCAAAATGCTGCACCTCCATTTTGTAGCACAAACAACTAAGAATCCATGGAGACAGTGGAGTTCCCATCAGTAAGTGTTACTAGGCATGCCCTCAGAGACACATGAATGAATTCACAGGTATTCAGAGTACGTATGCCTATCAGTGATTTTTTGACCTTGGAGCATCTTAGGCAATTTGGACTCAGAGATGAACATCACAGAGAACACTCTCACAGAATAATTTTATTGAGCACATAGGTACTCTTGGTCAGTTGAAAGGCAGATCAGGGAATAGGGACTTTGCCTACACTGGATGGGGCTACAATCCCTCTGAAATCTCAGGCTTGCAGCCTTGCTGTTCTCCTTGATTCAACTCTGAGCCTGGATGCCCAGGTCTCAGCAGTGGCCAGGAGTGCATTCACACAGTTAAAACTTGTGCGCTAGCTGCTCTCGTTCCTTGAGACATCAGGTCTGCCTTCAGTGACACACTCCTTGATAACATCTTGTTTGGACTACTGTAACGCGCTGTATGTGGGCTGCCTTTGGAAACTGTTCAGAAACTTCAGTGGGTTCAATATGCAGCAGCCAGAATGCTGACTGGGGCCAATCACAGGGAACATTTAACTCCCTTGCTAAAACAGCTCCACTGGCTACCTGTTCATTTCCACGCACAGCTCAAAGTGCTGCTTACGACCTATAAAGCCTTAAGTGGCTTAGGTGCAGGCTATCTGAAAGATTGTATCTCCCTGTATAAACCAGCTAGAGCCCTAAGATCTGCTGGGGAAGGCTTTCTTTCTGTCCCACCACCATCCCAGGATCCTCTGGTGAAGACATGGGAGAGAGCCTTCTCAGTGGCTGTTCCCACATTGTGGAATGTCCTTCCACAAGAGGCTAGGCATGCCCCCTCCCTGTTCTCCTTTCACCGGCAGGCAAAAACTTTTCAAACAGGCTTTTACATAAACTGGGTAGCTTTATTTATTAACTTGTTTTAAACTGAATATTGTTTTAAGTGTTTTATATCCTTTTAAAGTTTTTAACTGTTTTAAATGTTTTTAATATGTTTGTTTATTGTTGGAAGCCAGCTTGGGTCCCACTCCGCAGAAAGACAGCCTATAAATACAATACATACATACATACATACATACATACATACATACATACATACATAATCAAGATACATACAAAAGCTGCACTGGAGAAGAGCAATTTAAACATTGCATGCAAAACATCTACTTTAGGATAGAGGGGTATTAACTCAAATTGAGCAAACTTGCAAGCCTATGAGTGTTTGGAACTAAGCAGCTTGAAGCTGCAGGGGTTGCCCAGAGGAGAGCAAGATGAGAGATAAGAAAGAGGAACAAAAATAAGGGCAATATAATACTTTGCCTAGTCCCCCACAGATACCAGAGAAAGTTTTGAGGAGCTGCAATGTGTAGGGAAAGATTTTAGAGGTGAAGAAAGTTCTTTCTCCTTGACCCTGTTAGACTTGTAAGAAGCTAGGGCACACTCCCCGCTGGAACAGTGCAAAGCCAAGGAAGACAAGTGAACTATAGTCCTCTATGCTCACACGAGGACTTTGAAAATGAGACTGCACTATGAGATTTTCTGGCTAAGATCCCAGATTTTGGTGGTCTGAAAGACTGATTTCAGCTAAACAAGCGTGAGAGAACCAGCGGGGTGTAGTGGTTTGAGTATTGGACTATGACTCTGGAGACCAGAGTTCAAATCACTACTCAGCCACAGAAACCCACTGGCTGACTTTGGGCAAGTCACACTTGCTCAGACTTAAAGAGGACAGAAAGCGCAAACCCACTCTGAACAAATCTGGCCAAGACAGATTTGCGTCAGGGTTTCTGTAAATCAAAAATGACTTGAAGGTACACTATGACCATTTCCACACTACACTCTTATAGTGCTATTATTCCACTTTCAACATCCTGTGGAATCCTGAGGTTTGCAGTTTAGGGAAGGGCCTTCAGAATTCTCAGCCAGAGAGCTCTTTGGCTTCAGTAAACTAGAAGTTCCAGAATTCTATATAGAATGTTGAAAGTGGAATAATAGCGCTATAAGAGTGTAGTGTGAAAATGGCCTATGACAACAAAAGGAGTGAAGTTTAGTTTAGGAAGTAATTTCAACAAAAAAGTCAAAGCTAAGCCAGCGATTTCAATGAGGCCTCCAGAAGGAGGAAGGCAGGCAGCTCAAGCTCTTGATTTAAATACACCCCATCTCCGGAACAACTCTCTTTTTTTCTTCCTTCCTTCCTTTCCTTCTTTCAATATCTAAGGCAGGAAAAATAAGCATGATATCAGCAAGCTCTCTAAAACAACTTCAAACAAACAAATACTTGAACTTCCTGAGAAGCATTATCTAATACTTGTATGGCAGGGCTGGGGTGGTATCGGGGTGCTGCCACACACACACACACCCAGGCCCGTGCTCCACTTCCCCTTGCCCACTGAGGCAGCAGGGTGCCAGCTGGTCTGTGAGAGAGGCTTCGCCTGCGGCACCGCCTGATGGGTCACTGGACACCCAGAGAACCCTGCTGCCAAGCGGGCGGTGGGAGACAGGGCTGCAGGAGGAGGCAGCAGGGGAATTGAAATGGGGAGAGGGAAAAAGGAGGCCCAGAAAGGGTTCAAGATGGAGTGTGGATGAAACCAGGAGCAGAGGCAACACGAGCAGGTCAGGAGGCTGCGAGAGCAGAGGGAAAGGCAGGCGCAGGAGTCTTGCACGCGAGAGAGAGCGCGGGGCGTGGAAGAAGCAGACCAGGTGAGGGAAAGTGCAGGACAAAGGCGGGTTCGAGAAGGGAGGGAAGGAGGCGCAGTGGAGCAGGAAACAGACGGTGTCGAGGCAGAGGAGGAAGAAGAAGAGAGCAGGGAGATAAGACGTGTGAAAGGGAGGAAGAACGGACAATGTTTCGGAAGGAGAAGGGGAGGCGAGAAGGCGGGACCGAGAGAGGAACACTCAGGAAGGGAGGAGGCGACCTGGCGGCCCGGGAAGACGCTGGACAGGCACGGGGAGAGAAGGGCGCGGGACGCCCACCAGTGTGATAAGAGAAAGACCTGGATGGGGAAGGGAGACCCGGTGGTTATATGGGAGAGGATTTAGCGGGAACGAAAAATCTGAATGGGAAGCCCTGGAGAAAGTGTGGTCTAACTCTTGATGAGACAGAAGGAAGGAGGGAGGCCAGTTGTGTGCATGGTGACCCACGTTCTTTCTGTGGCACTACACTGTTACAGTGCTGTTGCTCCACTTTCAACATCCTGTGGAATTCTGGGCTTTGTAGTTTCCTGAGGCCAAAGAGCTCCCTAGCTGAGAATTCTAAAGGCCCCTCCCTACACTGCAAACCCCAGGATTCCACAGGATTTTGAAAGTGGAATTATAGCACTATAACAGTGTAATATGGAAATAGCCTATCTATTTCCCTTGAGCTCCAGTGAGGCGAGGCTTGGTTCATTACTGTGCCTTTTTTCTCCACTTTTGCCCGAGAGAGGGAAGTTGGATAATACTTGGACTATTGTTTTTCTAATCAAACCAAAGAAGAAGCAAGCAGCCCATTCACCTGCTCACAAGTAGATTGGCCACCTTCTTATAGATCCACAAGTGAGGGCAGAGTCACAACTTAGTTTGACAATAGGTAGTAATGTCTAGCTCATCCACCTAAGAAAGATATCACAGAAACATTAAGTCAATAACCCTTGCCTCCAAGGTGACATTTCCTATCAGTGGCTCTTCCTGTCTGTACTGTAATGCATTGTTTACCATTACCGGGCCACATGCAGAGAGTGGGAAAACCTTGTCTGGGGGGCATGCAGTTATGTTCTGACAGTTTAATCAGTTTTCCTAGCAGAACTGGGGCTTTATCATATCAGCCTGTTAGCTCTCTCTCTCTCTGCAGTAACATTATACTGCCAGTTTGCTAATGCACATTCCCACTACCTAGTGCACGCACTATATTTTTTCTTTCTTTGCCAAAACTATGCAATTGTGACATGCTGTGACGCTTCCTCCTGTCGTTTCTGGATTATTTTTCCTACCCTGCCACCATTTTGGCCTTTCACCCTTCCAGAGGTACCTTTTTCCTGTCCTGCTGGCATTTTGCTCTTCTGGTGTGACAATTACATCAAAAGCAAAATAATAATAATATCCAGGCAGGTCATGTAAGCAACACTGTTCACCTGCACCCTGTATTTGGACAGCCATACATTTCCTATCTCTAATTTCCCCTATGTATTCTCTTTTGGTTTTCCCTTTTGCCATAATGGTGTCACTGCAGCATGCTGGCAAAGCACTGGGACAGTGCAATAAATAAATAAATAAATGGTGGGGAACAGAATAGAAGCAAAACTGTTCACCTGCACCATGATAGCCTCTTTGTCCAGAGACCAGAAGTGCAATGAGCAAACCCTGCTTGGGGAGAGGGAAGAACAATGGTCACTCACACCACACGGCTGCTACAATATCTGAACTGCAGCGGAATGAAAGGATCACATGAACAGGCAATAGTGGAAGGGCAGTGTTATTGGGGCCATTAACGAATATTTCCCATGAATGAAAAGAGATGACCCAATAATGATGGGAATGCAATCCAACAATGGGAACATGACACATTGTGTGATAAGGAGAGATCAAACACGGAAACAAACCCAGCATGTGATAAGGTCCCTGGTGATGGTAAATAATGGAATTCATTCTTTCAGAAATGGATGCTGGCTACAAGGTTTTGACTAGGAGAGGCCTTTCCAGCTAATCCTTCTGAGTCCTTGGCTAAACAATTAAAAGTAATTTCATTTTAAAGCATACATGTACGTCTTGGCTGGGATGATATATAAATATGATCATCTGAGGCTACAAAGGATTGTATGATCTAAAAGCCCAGAGCAAGGGAGGTGTTGGTGACTTCATAATACAGCATTTGCATCGAGCTACAGATAGCATTTTCAAGATTTCCTCATGCACCACAGGGCTGCAAAAGTGAAGCTTAAATACTCATTAGTCAATAGCCAATAGTGTTATTTCACTAAAATATTGGCAAAAGATGGCTAACTCTAGATTACATGCAGGGGCAAGGTGGGTTGAGAGAATCTAACACAGATTTTTCATATTGTCATCAGTCAGCTTGAATCATGGTTTAATATATTCATTTCAGTTTTCATTAAAGGAAGTTTAGATAACTTGGAGCTTCTGTTCTATTGAGCAACTTCAGAACCTGGCAAAGAACTTCTCCTTTTTAGTGAGGAACCTGGTGAGAAACTCCTCCCCAATTCGCAACTTCAAAGTTAGCAGTCTCAAAGGTGTTACAATATTCCTTTTCATATACTGATCCAAGCTAACACAGGTGCATCTTTGAAATCATTTCTTCATAGTTGTTAGCAGAAATTAACACTAGTTTCCAAAAGTTAAACCATTAAAATTACCTAGTAAATTGCAGAGCATGCATCTAATACTGACACATCCTCTAACATTTCACAGATGAAAACTGGGACATGCATGACCAAGCAACATGAAAGTATAGTCAAGATGGCAGAAGTTATTAATGAGGAAGAACCGACAAGTTAGGAGAGGATGTAGCAATTTGCTTTTGCTTGTGTCTACTAGGAATGGCAGAATTCTGCTGCCTCCTCTTCCTTTCCCACTAGTCAGCTAATTGAGGGCAAACTCCTTTTGCAATCTGAGCTCAGTTTGCAGCAACTGAAATAAGCTGAGGACAAAGGGGGAATTTAAAACAAAAGCTGAAAAAATGGGGTGTCAAAGGACAGCTGGAGGGTAAATAGTGATAGAAATAACTATAAAAATCTGGGTAGCTATATAAGCTGGGAAATTTCAAATTACTTTCTATTATGAGTTTTGGTAATGTACCCAATGGATCATGGGCCCATAAACTGACCTCAGGCAGGCCTAAACTGAAAGAACAGCCACTGTAAAATGCTAACATCCATTAAACGTCCATCCAGATTAAATCTGAAATTTCTGAGGTGGCAATTGAAGAGTGGGATCTAGCTGGCCTTTAATTATTGTGATTTCCCAGGGAGAACATGGGCCTGGAGAAAAATAGAATTGGTACTTCCAGTCTAACACTGAACTTGCTTTCCAGTCTTAGGCCATTTCTGCACTACACTGTTCTACTGCTATTATTCCACTTTCATCATCCTATGGAATCCCGGGATTTGCAGTGTGGGGAGGGGCCTTTAGAATTCTCAGCCAGGGAGCTCTTTGGCCTCAGTAAACTACAAACCCCAGAATTCCACAGGACGTTGAAAGTGGAATAATAGCACTAAAACAGTGTAGTGAGGAAATGGCCTTAGTTTGAGCGGAAAGTATACAAGGTTTACACCACTGAAACATCAATGGGTGGCACAATGCTACTTGCTGAACAAGCTTTATTTATTTATTTATTTAAACATGTGTATTTCATCTTTTGAAAAAGGAACAGGGAAGGTAGTTTCTAATAAGACATCCTCTTCAAAAACAACATCGTTAGAAGAGCATGAAGCCTCAGATATCAACTTTAGGGCTCCAGCCCTGAACACACTAGGGAATAAATCCCACTGGACGCAGTCAACTTAAACATGCACAAGACTGTACTATAAATCATCTATGCAATCAGTAAATGAGGAATGCACAACTCTGTACCAGTCTGTGGTTGCCAGAGCATATTCAGGAGCAACAGATATTGGGAGAAGAGAGGGTTGTGGTGAGCATCTTGGAAGAAGGCATGGATGGTCATCAGACCAGAACCACACCCAAGAACACTTTGGCCATTTCCACACTAGATTGTTATAGTGCTATTATTCCACTTTCAACATCCTATAGAATCCTGCCCCCCCTAAACTGCAAATCCCAGGATTCCATAGGACGTTGAAAGTGGAATAATAACACTATAACAGTCTAGTGTGGAAATGGCCTTGGAAAGTGAGAGTACACTGCTATGTTTTGTTGCAAACCTCACTTGTTGGCTCTTAATTCACAACCTTTGTCTACATTGTTTTGCCTTAATTTCCCTACTAAAAATATTTGGTTTTTTTTTTTTAACATAAATTGATTGTAAAATTTTGTTTGCACACTGCATGCTTCATAAACATAAGAGAAGTGGAATTGAGATTGGAAGGTCTAACTACCTAATTTCGCTGCTATGTGAGCACTGGGGCTGAGCAGGGCATGTAATGACTGCTCTGCCTGATCATGTGTTTCACAAACGTAATAGAACTGTTTTTGGGATCCAGACTTGTAATTACAATGAAAATGCTTTAAAAGCCCTAACTGCATCAATTAGGGCATTAGCTGCTATTATAACCACAGCGTGCAGTTTAGCTTATGGTGGGCCTCTCACAGTCTTGCCAACTCACAAGAGAGATAATTACCACACATCTTTACCTTTTAAGCTTCCTGATGAGATAGTTTCTGCTTGGAATGAAGGCCTGCCAACAGGCCTGCTGAAATTTCCTGAGGAAGTAGTTAAAGAGTACTATAAAAATGGGACCAATTTAGAATGCAAAAGAAATTCTTTCTCTTGTTTCCAGAAACACATGACATCAAAGGAAATTTTAACAGTCTGATACCTCCCCCCACCAATGCTCTACCAACACGATCCTCATTGGAGCAAGTAGAGTGTGTGATGTCCATAATTAGGGGCATGTGCTCTCTTTCTGTACGCTGGTGTCAAGCTTCAAGTTGAGAAAAGGGGAAGGGTGCGAGAAGAGAGAGAGAGAGAGAGAGAGAGAGAGAGAGAGAGAGAGAGAGCAGGCAAGAGACAACCTTGACAGAATATATTTAGGTGCACTCCTTTATATGCTCTCATTATATCTTAACAACTAATGCCTGTTGTGTCACATTACAAGCTTTAGGACTAGAACTCAATTTAACAGATCAGTAGTTAACTTTTTGTCCTCCAGCATCTGGAATTCCTGAGCACTGGCATTATTGGCTGGGACTTCTGGGAGCTGAAGTCCAAAACATCTTGAGGATCATAAGCTAAAGACCATTGCTCTAATCTATCCTGTAGTGAAACTGGTTGTAATGCACAACAAGATTCATGGGCCAAAATCTAATTGCTAGCTACTCCTAGGCCATTTCCGCACTACACTGTTATAGTGCTATTATTCCACTTTCAACATCCTATGGAATCCTGGGGTTTGCAGTTTAGGGAGGCGCATCTTTGACTTCAGTGAACTATAAACCCCAGAATTCCCCAGGATGTTGAAAGTGGAATAATAGCACTATAAGTGCAGTGTGGAAAGTCTTCTTGTGTAGAACCACTGAAGCAATGAAATCTGCATAAGCTCTAACTTATAATTCAGCAGTTGATTCAATAAATCTACTTTAGATGGAACTAAGCAAATGAATTTATGTTTCTGTTTTGACTGCAACAGCAAGTTAACATGTTCACCATTCTGGAAAACATTTCCAGGAAACAGACTGATAGAAGATCTCTGAGCTATCATCAAATGGGCCTTCAAACGTTCTTCAATTTGCTTCACCAGATTAGACTCCTATTTCCTATGAATAAGCCTCATTGAACTCACTGGGACTCATGTTTCAGCTGACATGTATGGGAGTATGATATCTGTCACAGGTCTTCTGAAACTTCATAGACTTGATCCCCTCAGAAAGAGGTAACTATCTTTACAAATTTCTTCTTCTTCTCCTAGGCACCTTTTCTGTTACTCCTTCTTCATACAACAGGTCTGTTAATACTAATAAGTAGGTATAGCTACTGGGGATGGCAATATGAGGACATTCCCCTTCACCAAAAAGAAAGAAAGAAAGAAAGAAAGAAAGAAAGAAAGAAAGAAAGAAAGAAATCTGCCCCCACATGAAATTTTCCTTCAGTCCCCAAAATTCTAGCACTGTAGAAAGTGAGACATTGAAAATTGCTGACACTTGGAATTTTTATGGATGCTGTGATCTCTTTCACTTGACATTGTAGTCTGTGGATGCCTAAACTGTATTTCTAAATGTTCAGTTCAAGTTACTACAATGCTAGAAATGTAGGGGGTAAGGGAAAATGTCATTGGAGGAACAGTGCCCTCACTGTGTCACCCCTATAGCTATACCCCTGCATATTAGTAGTACAATTTGGCATGATTTGGTGAGGCTTGCTACAAAAATAACCAGCTGTGAAGTTCCAGTGGCATACTTTCCCGATGGGCAAGCTAATCCAGCAATCTATCCAGCACCTTTATGAGATTCTCAGCTTGTTAAGCATACTTCATTTATGACATAAGGTGTCTGGTCTGATTATCTGATACTTTTAATTTCTTAGAATCAGTGATACTAGTATTTTGAAGTGCAGGTGTGCATCACAATGGTTCCCACACCTGTAAGGAAGGCATATACATGCTTGCAGCTGTGCTGATCCATATCTCTCTCTCTCATTCTGTATGCTGCAGTACATAGCATAACAACACCCAGTTTATTAGGATTATTTGGCACAGAATAGTGACCTAGAAGAGGACAGAGCAGTGGTTAACCTGCAGGACTTTGGATGGAGGGGAATGTTGGGTACAGTGGCATCTGGTGACTTCCATGTCAGTGAGGTGATGAATCTGCTGTGGGTTTAAGTCAACTTTAAAGGTGCTGAATAGCTCCAAATAAAACTTGGAGTGAAATTACCACTCCGCTGACTTATAAGCCACCAACTATTCACCAGCCTGGGTTCACATCCCTGTGCTTCCATTAAGTTAAGCTGTTGTTTCTATAAAGCTAATAGGTCTTAATTGCCCATTCAAGACCAAGTCAGACTAAAAAGACTTTGCATTCAGAGATAACTCATAAGCACACACTGTTGCTGGGAAAATCCATTTCCCATATAGTTACATGAAGATTATAGCTAAACTCAGAAAGAAGAGAGAAGAGCAGGGCAGCAGATAATATTATTCACCTGGATAGATCTCATGGGTAATGTGCAGCTATGTGCAGCTATGTGAAGGCACACCCAATACCAAGCAGTTAATTCCAGGAAATAGTTCCCAGAGATTTCCACCAGTTTGAACTGAGCCATTGCAAAAGCAGGACATTAAATCGACATCCTTAGTCAGAAAGTGGGGCATGAGAAAAAGTGTGTTCTACAGAGACTTCAGCCTATAATGAAATGTGAAACAATTACATGACACATACAGATACAAGAGGAATTAAGTCTTCAGTTCTAATTCTAAACATCTGTGGGCTGCAATCCTGTGGTCCTGGGAATGCATTCCTGGGGCTATAGGATGAATCAGAAGTTCCCCTCCATGGCTGATGATACTCAAAGCAGCAGGGGTCTGCATGTGAATCGAGTCTTCAGATCTTCCCTCCAAGCATCACCTTGGCCTCTTTTCAAGGTCAAAAATGAGAGAACAGGGCACGTTGGGGACAAGGTGTGGGACTGGATGTAGAGAAAACAGAGATATAGCCCTTTCAGTCTGCATCTGAGAGAAATCAAGATGGGCCTGGAGTCTGTATAGCTCCCTCCCTTTCTGTCCCTGTCAAGATGAGGTTCTTTGATTGGTTTGTTAAAGCAGGAAATGTGTCTTTTAACAGCCAGGAGGAAACAAATGCCCCCAAATGAAGTCTGCCAATAATTCACCCATGTCAGCAATATTCAGGAGGGCTCTGGATAGAAGGGTATCTCCAAAACTGAAGCATTTAATTTAGTGGGCCTCTTGAACTTACGACTGTGCCATCATCAATCATCATAATCATTTTTAATCCACTAATATCTTGTCTTTCTCTCACCACAATCAGCACTCCACTTTCATTGTGGGTGTGTGGATGTGTGTGTGAGGCACAAGACCACTGCAGAAGTGAGAAAACTGTGAATAAAAATAATAAATGCAATTTTTTTAACCTGAAGACACTTCTTTAGTAATTTCTAGGTCCTCCAGTGGAACTGGAGAAGTGCAACTGGAGAAGTGGACCACAGAATAACACTAGGGGATGTAGAGATTCCTAAAAAGAACATATTTTTTCTGTGGTGGGGCAAATATACTGAGAAATTTTTACTTAAATAAAATAAGTAAGATAAAATGACCCATGAATAATCAAATCCATGAATGCTGAACCTGCAGAACTGGAGGGCTGAGTGTGTTGGGACTCAAGACAGCTTACAGGATATTGAAACCAGAACATATTAAAAACATACTAAAACACCAGTAAAATAAATATAAACGTTATTTTAAAAAGCAATTAATCTATAGATTTAAGGCTATTAACCATCATTAAAAGACAGAATATAAAAATCAAGAAAACTATGCACCTGTTAAAAGCTTGTTGCAGTCAATCCTGAAAGCCTGTTAGAACAGGAAAATTTTTTCACTTGGTGTGGGAAGGATAGCAAGGAAGAGCCATCTTGGCCTTCCTACGGAAGGAGTTCCAAAGTCTAAGAGCAGCCACGGAGAAAGCAGTCTCCCTTGTGCCACCAAAATTCCCTGGCAAGGCAGTGGGACTCAGAATAGGTTCCATTGAAGTCAATGAAATTTACTTTTGAGTAAACCTGCCTAGGATTGTGATGCATCAAAGAGGAACATGATGAGAGCCTTGTCTATAAAAAAAAACAATCTATAGGTCACTGAGGGTGATTTGTTTTACCAACTGTTCTTAATTTCTCATCTAGAGAAAGAAACCTGTCTTCTTAATTCTGCACTGGCCATATTAATATTCTCTTTTTTTATTATATGTGTGCCATTGTTAAACTTTTAAGGAGTTTGGTAATGCTGCTTTGACAAATTAATTTTGTGCTGGCATCCAATCTTTTTCTCTAAACAATCACTAGATATGATTTGCTGAGTCTGTCTGTCTTTCTTTCTTTCTTTCTTTCTTTCTTTCTTTCTTTCTTTTTCTTTCTTTCGAGGAGTAGGGAAAAATAAAATGATTTTGCAGAAGAAATTACCGGTAAGACACAATACAAGCTCCTTTATTACATTGTGTGGTACCTAGTTTACAAACTGTTAAAAGTAATTTTGTCTAACATTTATATTTCCACTGCCTGATTATAATGGAGTCCTTGCAAGGGCTTCGTTGTGAGACTGAATGTCAGGTGCTTTCTTTCATTTGTCTAATATGCTCCATAAATTTATATTCATTCAGGAGAATATTGATAGAGTGCTTTGGTAACTACTAAAGGTAAATTTTTGTGTTAAACATTTGTGAAGTTTTATTGTAGTAATGTTACGGTAAAAAAAATATGTTCTCACAAAGAAATGGTTGACAGTGTGTGTGGCATGTTGAGGGCTGAAACAGAGGCGCTTATCAATTTATGGGAACCAGGGTGTCCTCAGCCACTCCCCTCGGGCTCTCTGTTCTCTCTGAATTTAACTACAATCTTTGGAGAAGCTGCTGTAGTGTATTTTCTCAGCAACACTACCTTGTTGTGAGGGATCTATGTTGTGTGTGTGCATATGCACACCTTCAAGTTGCCTGTTGATTTATGGCAAACCCATGAATTCCATAGGGTTTTCTTAGGCAAGGAATATTCAGAGGTGGTCTTTCCAGTTCCTTCCTCTGAGATATAGCCTACAGCACCAGGTATTCATTGGTGCTCTCCCTTACAAGTACTAACCAGCGCTGACCCTGCTTAGCTTTCAAGATCAGACAGGACCTGATGCCTGTAGGGTATTTAGATATCTATGTTGCAGTGCAAAGTATTCAGGGGTGCCTTGGTCTAGTAGGTACAGTAGAGTCCTGGTTATCCGACCCAAACCGGCGGGCGCAGGGTCGGATAACTGAAATGTCAGATGACACGGAGTCCTGTGGCAGCCGCCATTTTGGGGGCGTATTGGGGCGGGCCTGGGGACGTGTCTGGGGGGTGCAGAAATGCCTGCAGCCACACCCCCAGGCAGCTGCGACGTCGGTTAATCCGGAGCGTTGGATAACCGGGACTCTACTGTAATTCAGACTCATTAACTTTACAAAATTATTTATTTAATTTAATTTACATCCTACTTTTTTCCCAAGTGTGATCAAAGAGACCCACAACGTGAATTAAAACAAGAAGTTCCTTCACACTACACAACTGTAGCACTGTCTTTCTGCTTTCGGCAACGTCCTATGGGATCCTTGGGTTTGTAGTCTGGTCAGAGGCACCAGAGGAGCAATTTGGCTCAAAAGTCTAAAGGCACCTCCCTTACCCGCCAGTCCAAAGATTCCATTTGATTTGGCCATGACAGTTAAAGTGGAATCAGAGTGCTAACATTGTGTAGTGGTAATGATCCTAATAATAGGATTCAAAACCAATAATACAATGTAAAAAAAAAATTGAAACTACCAAGTTAAAAATTAATACTATCATTTAAAAACATGACAATACCAGTAGAGTGCAGATGCCATTAAGAGACCTTTCTTATTAACCACTTAACTTGCCAAATAAAAAGTTCTTATCTACTGGTAGAAGTTGGAGGGCAGGGAGAAGGTCAGCTTTGTCTCCTGTGGCAGAGAGTTCCACAGCCACTGAGAAGTTGTACTTTGAATAGGTGAAAACTGGTGGAACTGAGTTCCTAATACAGACACTGTTGTCTGCATTTTGGCACTTTCCAAACTAGCAACACAAAATGTACCCCTAGATAGCAGTGGGTTGATACATATCCTCCAGCTGTTCTGCTTTGCAAGGCCAGTTTTATTGTCCTCCTCCTCCCACTTTCCTCCTTTGTCTTCAGCTTGGTTCAATTGATGCAAACTGAGTTCAAAGTATGAAAGGAGTTTGCTCTCAATTGAGTTAGGAGGGAGAGAGGAGCGAATGGAATCTTGCCCTCCACAGTAGGCTCAGGCAAAAAAACAAATTGCTGCACCCTCTCCCAGCTTGTGCATTCTTCTTCATTAAAAACTTTTGCCATGTCTTGACTGCATTGGATGTTGCTTGGCCACATGTGCCCCAATTTTCATCTGTGAAATATTAGAGGGTATGTGGATATACACATAGGTGGTTGAAGTAAATGGTTAAAAAAAAATACAATTCTATACATATCTATTCAGAAATATGCTTTATTGACTTCAATAGGACTTACTTGACCTATGAGCATTTGGATTGTCACCAAAACAGAATATTACCTCAGAACAAGATGATGCATGTTTGTTACTTGTGTACCTTTATGTTCCACGTGCAAAATTATGACACAGAACTGTGTCTTGCCACCAACATCACTCCCAACTTGCCACCAACTCTGCCATAAAATAAGCTGCTTTGGTGAAGGCTTCTTCTTCCTCAACTTTTCACATTAGCATCTATTCAAAACTGGTATATGGGTTACTAAGAACCAGTCGACACTCACATCAGCAAATGGTGGATGGAACAGGTAGTCTATGAATGTATCTGCAATACCGCGGAGTTATAATAATTTGATGCCATCCAAAGTGTCATGGCTTCATTGGATACAATCCTAGCAGTATGGCCAGTTATCTTACTTCTCAGAACTGGAGTCCACTAGAGAATTCTAAGTACCTCATCAAACTACAAATGTGAGGATTCCATAGGATGAAACTGGCACAGCTGAAATGGCATCAAAGTGCTATAACTATATGGTACAGACACTCTTATGTATTAGGTATTTATATTTAGGTCACACGTTTAGGACATACTGGATTCTTTGTCCTGCATGAGCTAATCGATTCTTTATTTGAAGTCCCACTATTACATTAGCTATTACAGCAATTGAACGCTCTATTATTTAAAAAGACTGGCATTCATTGGATCATGCCCAGTCATTTCATTTCCTCCTCTGAAGCTTCCTGACATTTCTTTCTAAACATTTCTCCAACAGGGCCCTGCAATTATGTGTATATTTTAGGTGCTAGTTGGGTGCTTGGGGCTGTAAGGGAAGGATGAAGAAAGCTTCATTGTATGAGTGGACTTCATGAGAAATAATGTGTATTTTTAGGACAGGCTTTTCTAGATGTACTACAGATGAGGTGCCAAATTTAGAGATCCCTGAGACCAAGAATGAGCAGCTGAAGAGGGGGACAATTTTCAACTCTATGACCCTCTGAGGTCTCCACAGCTGCTCCTAACTTGACTGGAGGTAAACCCAAATCACTTCAGGTTCTGGGAACTGGCCTAAATATGGGTTTGGAGTGGGGGCAGTGGGAGTCAACCACCATGTTTTTCTGGTGGCTTGAGTATGTTCATGTTTTTCAGCCAGATTCTTTGGCAGTGGGCAAATATTTATTTTAGATTTTGGAGTGTAGGGATTCAGGGCTGTCCAAAGGGCCTGAGAGTTAGCTGCAAAATGCACCCCCAGGAGTTTCCTGTCATCCACAGGCTGCACTTTTGCCAACCCTGCCCTAAATATTCTCAGAACATGTGTAAATTTATACAGTTGTATGGGAACATACCCAGTAACAGAAATGGAGGAAGGATGAGATATAAGAGTAAGGAGGTATAAAAAGAAGAAATGAAAAGACTGGGCACAATCAAACTAATGCCAAACTTTTAAAATGACAAGAATTTACTTCTTCCCTGCTGATATTTATTGAAAACACAATTTAGATACAATTTTTTTAAAGTCATACATAGAGAATTTAAATTTACTACAACCTTAACAAAGAAAATCCAAAAGTGTCTCAGTTCCTAAATAAATAAGTCTTAGATCCAAAGGTATCTTATGTGGATAGAAAGCATGCACAAAACATATGTCCCACCATATGTGTCGAACTTCTCAGTTCTGCCATAGGTACCCTCCTGTGCATGTACAAAGGGTGCCCTAAAACCCAGTAGTGGCTTTTGTTGGATGCTAGGGTCTGTGATGGGAAGAATAAGTAAAGTCTTAGGGCGTTTCTGCACTACACTGTTATAGTGCTATTATTCCACTTTCAACATCCTGTGGAATTCTGGGATTTATAGTTTACTGAGGCCAAAGAGCTCTCCAGCTGAGAATTCTAAATGCCCCTCCCTAAACTGCAAACCCCAGGATTCCACAGGATGTTGAAAGTGGAATAATAGCACTATATCAGTGTAGTGAAGAAAGGCACTTACTATGTGAGTTGAGTTTTGCATCCTTTTCTTTGAATACAACCCATAAATTATTCTATAACAAAATGTTTTAAATTGTTTCCAAAATTGTCATCAAAATTGTGAAATGGTGGTGCTTATATTTTTATATATATTTTAAAAAATATACAGTATTGGATATTTTTAAAAAATCTTTAGATTTTTGTATAGTCAACATCCCTCTGTAACCCCATCTAACCCCTCCAAACAAATTTTCATTTGTTTTTATGGCGAAGAAATCACATTATGAAAATAGAAAAATAAATAAATCCAAACTAATCAAAATGACTAACCAGTGGACAATAAACTGAAAATATATCAGTGAGAAACCATTCATGCATTTATTTCTGGAACAGATTATCAACAAGCCATATATATGTCCTTGCATGGGTTGATGTTCACCTTATACATTCGCATCTTGAGAATGTTATGAGATGAACAGGTTGCTTACCTGTAACTGTGGTTCTTCGAGTGGTCATCTGTGCCATCATCACTAGGAGCTTTAGCGCCTGCGCGGTAGCGTTCGGAAACTTCTAGAGCTTGTTCGCTTGGCGGGAACCCCTCCCCCACGCCGGTACTGCGCATGCTCCTCCCGCCGAGCAACGGTCTCCCCCAGTTCTGTCGTCCGCCGTAGAACCTACAGGGACCTGAAAAAGAGGGGGGGAAAGGGGGCGGGTGTGTATGAGGGACGGGAAGACCACTCGAAGCCCAGAAAGGGTAAGCAACCTGTTCTTCTTTTTCCCGTGGTCTCTGTGCCTTCATACACTAGGAGACTGTGTAGCTTACCGGTCGGAGGGTTTTAGGTCCTACAGCACGGAAGCCAACACCTCACGTCCAAACCGGGCATCTCTGCGCGACCGGCAGTCGAGCCTGTAGTGGCGCACGAAGGTCGAGGTTGGGACCAGGTCCCCCACACGGCAGAGTTCATGCAGGTCAACTCCTCGCAGGAGGGCCGCAGAAGTAGCCACCGCTCTGGTGGAGTGGGCTCAAAGCAGGACTGGCGGAGGCTTCCTCGCGAGCTCATACGCCAGTTAATAGCCCCTCACCACCCACTTGGAGAAGCGCTGGGTGGACACTTTTAGGCCCCCCCCGACGTCGCCCATAGCAAACAAAGAGATGCGGCGTTTGTCGGAAGGAAGCAGTCCTGTCCTTGTAGAAAGCCAATGCCCGACGCACGTCCAGGGAGTGGAGGGACCGCTCCAACGGTGTCGTCGGGTTCGGGAAGAAGGCAGGCAGGATGATGTCCTGGTTGAGATGGAAACTGGACACCACCTTTGGCAGGAACGAGATGTCAGGTCTCAGGACCACCTTGTCCCTGTGGAAGACCGTGAAAAGGGGTCATCGGAAAGAAGAGCTGTGATCTCACCCGCTCGCCTCCCCTGAGGTCACCGCTACCAGGAAGGCAGTTTTCATTGTCAGGAGCCTGTCATCCGAGGTCGCCATCGGCTCGAAGGGCGGCTTCGTCAGCTGCGGGGCACCAGCGGGGAGGGACCACGGCGGGAGCGGGGCGATACCGGCGGGTAGAGATGATGAAGTCCTTTCAGGAACCGCTTAACGGTATCGTTCCTGAAGAAGGCCGAGGCAGCAGATCGTGGCGGTTGGTATGCCACAAACGCGGAGAGATACACCTTCAGGGATGGAAACGCCAAGGGGCCCGTTGCCGGAGGTGCAGGAGGAAGTGCAGGACGGTCGAGAGCCCCGCGGGCAAAAACCGGCTCACTCCTCTCGTTAGCGAAGGTCAGGAAGCGTCGCCACTTGTATTGATAGTTGCGACGGGTGGATTCCTTCCTGGCCGCGACGAGGACGGTACCGAGCACGGGATCGTCTAGTGCGATATCCTCCAGGCATGGAGGGCCAGGCGTGGCAGGTCCGGATGGAGGACTCGGCCGCCGGAGTGGGAGAGCAGGTCCGGTGTCGGTGGCAACCGGAGCAGGTCGTCTCGCGCGGCTTGTAGCAGGGGTGCCCAAACCGTTTCCTCGGCCGGGCCCCGGGGGTACCAGGGGTCGCGTCGGCTCGGTCGGCGAGGATCTTTGATATCGTCCCGGGCCCAGCAGCGGGAACGGCGGGAACGCGTAGAGGAGTTCCCCGGTCCACGGAAACTGGAAAACGTCCCCGATGGAGGCACGATCGTGGCCCGCTCTGGAACAGAATCGGCGACACTTCGCGTTTTCCCTGGGGCGCGAAGAGGTTCGGAATCGATGGTTCGCCCCAGCGGTCCCGAATCAGTCTGAACGCCTCTCCGGAAGAGACCATTTCGTGTTTGGGGTGAGGTGTCCCTGCTGAGGGCGCTGCCGTGGTGTTCTCCTGCCCGGCCAGGTGAACCGCCACAGGATGCGTGTGCAGGCGAATGCACCATTCCCACAGGCCGAGCGCGATGTCGAGCAGGGTCGTGGAATGAGTCCCACCTTGTCTGTTGATGTAGCAGACGGCGGTGGTGTTGTCCGTCAGAATCAGGACCGTGCGCCCCGCCACGGCATGGCGGAGACGCCCGTAGGGCTTTCCCAACGGCGAGCAGCTCCAGCGCGTTGATATGGAGAGCGGTCTCGTCGTCGGTCCATCTGTCGCGGACTCTGAGATCGCCGCAGTGGGCACCCCATCCATACAGGGAGGCGTCAGGTCGTTACCGTCACCTTCGGTGTCGGCTGTTGGAAAGGCATCCCCGACATGAGATTGCGTCGCGACTGCCACCATCGGAGGGATGAGCGGACGATCTCCCCCGGCAGCTGCAGTCGGAGTGTCTGTTCGTCTCGCAGGAGTAGAATGCGGACGAACCAGTGTTGAAGAAGGTATGCTTCTCAGCCTCGCGAGGTACTGTCACAGCGGTCGTCGCAGCCATGTAGCCCAAGAGCTGCTCGCAGCTTCTCGCAGATAACATCGGGGCCGTACGAGCGTGAGCGGCGGCCCGTCAAGGTTTGTGCTCGAGACTCTGGGTAGGTCCGACCCCTGGCGGAGGTCGGTTGGCGTCGCCCCGATGAAGTCCAAGATCCTCGCCGGCTCGAGGTGGAACTTCTTCAATTAGCTCGTAGACCAAGGCGGGTCAGGAGTGACAACGTCATGTGGACGTCGTGGTAAAGTCTCTGTTTGCAGGACGCCACCAACAGCCAATCGTCGAGGTAGGGGAAGACGGAAGCGCCCTTCGTCCGCAGGTAGGATACCACCGGGGCCATGCACTTGGTGAAGACCCTTGGGGCAGTCGAGAGTCCGAACGGCAGCACCTTGTATGGTAACAGGTGTCGTCGACTGCGAAGCGGAGGTCCCGTCTGTGCTGCGGGGAAGGCGTTTGGAAGTATGCGTCTCGGAGATCGATGGAGGCGAACCAGCCCCCTCGATGTGGGAAAAGGGGGGATCGACGGTTCGTGACCATCTTGAACCTTTTGGGGCGGGGTGTTCACCCCTCTGAGGTCTAGGATCGGCCGGAGGGTCCCGTCGGCTTTCGGTACCGTAAAGTCCTGGAGAAGAAGCCGGTGGTCTTGGCCTCTTGCGGGAGCCGTCGATCGCCCCTTTCTGGAGGAGGGATTGGATCTTTTCCAGGGGGGCCCGGGACTCGACGACGTGGAGTAATAACGCCGCGGGGGGAAATGTAAACTCGATGGCGTACCCAAAACGGAGGGGAAAGCACCCAAGAGTCCGTAGTGACATCTGCCACTCCGCTAGGTGTCGAGCGAGAGTCGGTCGGTCTCCGAGCGCTGATGGTAGGCTGAAGAGTGGGTATTGGTGGGTCCTGCCAGGCACGTCAAAACCGAGACTTTGTCTCGGAGGAGGATTCTTCGACAAGGCGGGCGCCGCCTAATCGTGCGTCTGGCCGATGAGCCGGAGGACGGTCTCGACTGCCCGACTGGGGCCCAACCTGGAACGACGAGGTGGAAGATCGTCGCCAGGATGGTCGGAAGGTGGAGGCCCTGCGGGGGTGGCCGGCTGCAGCCCGATCTTTTTTGGGTCAGTCTCGCCTTGACGAGATTGAAAGCTTCGTCTGTGGACAATTGAAAAGGCCTTACCGTCGAAGGGGAAAACTTAAACCTCCTTTTGGTGTCCTCCTGGATGTCGGCCGGTCGAAGCCAAGCATGGCGGCGAAGGCCGACGGTCCCGCCATGACCCGGGAGGCGTTTCCCCTGCGTGCCGGGAGGGGGCCATCTGGTGGAGCGATGGAGATAGCCTCATTGAAGATGGGGAGGCTTGGCGGATGTCCTCCGGTACCGCTTCCATCGCTGGTTGCAGGCGATCGAGCACTTTCTTCAGGTATGCCGCGAGGCAAGCCTGAGTGTTGGACAGCCTGATCTGCAAGGAGGCAGCTGAATAGAACCTCCTTGCCCCACGCCCCCAACTTCCTGCCCTCTTTGTCCGGCGGGGTGGTGTGTTGCCTGCCAAAGTTTCGTCTGCGCGGACTCGACGACCACAGAGTTCGGTGCAGGGTGATTAAATAGATAACCGGCGTTATCCTTCTGCACCCGGTAGAGGTGTTCTAACCGCTGCGGTATCGGCTAAGCCGGGCCGGTCTATCCCAGGCGGCCTTCACCAGTCTGGATACCCGGGGCAGGAGAGGCAGGGGGGCCGTGGAAGGTCGCTTCTCCTCGAAAACGGAGAAGGCTGGATCGTCATCCTCCGGCTCCGCATCGGCGATCTTAAGGCCGAGGGTAGTGGCCATGGGGAGCAGCATCACAGAGAACTGGTGGACGTCCTCTGGAGCAAAATTTAAATGGGCCCCAAATCCCCCGGGGGAAATTCCTGGGAGGCCGCCTCAGACACCTCAGACTCCGCACTCGAGTCGTACGACTCCGAGCTCGGTGAGTCCTCTCGCCGCTCGCTCCCCCGGCTCCTTCGTAGTCGCCGCAGGGGGCCTTCCTAGGCTTCTCCGCAGCCGGGGCGGTGGTAGCAGCAGCGTCCCGCTTGGGATGGCTGACCACTGACTTCACCCTTTTTGGTAGTGACCGGGGTAGTCTGGCAGGCTGACGTCGTCGTAGCCCGCTCAGTCACCACCGACTCCGTAGGGCGCGTTGCCGTTGCCGTGACCCTAGGAGGTGGCGATATCGCCCGATACCGTGGTGAAGGCTCCCTGGGCCCTATGATATCGAGGGGGGGGAAGCGGTTTGGAAGGGACGGCGGTCCGACGGGGGGACCCGGCTTCGGCTGACGGTACCGAGCCTTGTCCCCTCTAGGCGAGCGCGATTCGCGCTGTCGACTAGGTGACCGGGACCCCCCGGAAGGTCTCCCAGCGACTCGGGCCACGATGGTACCGATCCCGGTACGATGGCGAATGCGACCGATAGGATGCCGGGCGCTCTCTTTAATTCCCTCGCGTACCTGGCCACGTAGGACGCCGAGGTGTTTGGAGGCAGACGAGTGAGGTTGTTCCTCTCTTGTCTCCCTCGGAGGCGGCGAGGCCACCGGACGCTCGGAAGAGCGGGACCGGGACCTGAAGGAGGTCGAACGCCGCTCCGGAGAAGCAGAGGGCTCTCTCTGCTGCAGGTCGGCCGACCTGCGACGGCTAAAGGGGGGGTGGCGCTCCTCCCCCCAGGGTTGGAGGGTCTGCCACAGGCGGGGCCGGGCGCTGTTGGGGAACGTCCTCGATCTCATCCTCCGAGAGGTCGACGGACTCGCCTCGCCCTTTTGAAGGCTGCTGAGTAGGAGGAGGAGTAGGAGGTTGAGCGTCCCCAGCCGGGGGGGCGCTTTTTTTTCCTTCTTCTTCTTCTTCTTCTCCTTCTCCTTGCCCTTGCCTCCGTCCGGACAGGGCGCTTTTTTGCAGGCGTCTCCGTAAGGGGAGCCTCAGCCTTCCTCGCCGTCGGGACCTTTTGCTGACTTGGCAGCCGCCGACAGCTTCGGGATCCTCGGTAACGCCGAAATCGGCGTTTCGCCGGTACCGAGCCCGATACCGACGAGGTGGACGGGAAAGGCAGCCGCCGATACCGTCGATGGCGTGGTCGTCTTCTTGTCGGCCATCTTGGAAGTGGAGGTCTCGTCTATCGCCCGCAGAGACTGTTCCCCAAAAAGATTTGAGTCTCGCGGAGCGGTTGCGGGAAAAAGTTTGCGGAGTAAAATCCCTGCAAATTGGGCAAGTCCGGATGTTTGGGACTCGCCCAAACAGAAGAGACACTCCTTATGGCCGTCGTTGAGGGCAACCCCTTTCGGCCGCAGGACACGCACTTCTTAAAGACGGGGGCATAAAACGAAGAAACGCCAAACTCCGAAATCCAAAAAGACGAAAACCGAAGGGGGGAAAAAAGAAAGAGAGGTCAAAGACAGTCCGAAAGTCCGTAAAAACCCTTTAAAAAACAGCAAGCCAAGCACGACGTGAGAGGAACAAACTAAAGAACCTTCCGTACGCGGCGGCGGGAAGAGAAAAAAGCTGGGGAACCGTTCTCGGGGGGGAGGGCATGCGCAGTACCGGCGTGGGGGAGGGGTTCCCGCCAAGCGAACAAGCTCTAGAAGTTTCCGAACGCTACCGCGCAGGCGCTAAAGCTCCTAGTGTATGAAGGCACAGAGACCACGAAGAAGAACCTCCATCCATTGAATGATGGGTGGATATGTGTCTTTCCAGTACCACAAGATGAGTCTTGTAGCCATAGAAAGGGCACAGAGAATTCATGTATTATTTTATCCTACACACAATGCTTAGACTACCACTTTCCATTCAATCCTTATTCACCTCAAGTCATGGGCTCACTCTTATCTTGGTTCTCATTTATATTTCTTGTATAGCTTCTCACAGTGATTAAATTATGTGGTTTTGCTCACCATGACTCTTGAGTAAATAACTTTGTCTTCAAACTGCCTGTTTAAATCCACAGGAAAAATTAGTGGTTATACTTCAGTTCAAGAACAAATACATGGAAATGCAAATCAAAACTTGAGGGATATGATGAATAGCTTCAGAGTCATCATGCCCAGGTGTTTTCCCCATTTCTTTTTCTTTTTGAATCAGAATGTTTTTTTGGGGGGGGGACTTAATAGGCTTCTTTTTACAATCAACATGTCAATGCCACAAATTATGTCATTTGTTTAGCGTGAGGCAAGCAATCTGAAATGGCAAGTGTAATTAGAAACAATTCTTTCCACTGCTTTTCACAAACATATTCATACTGAGAATTGGGTTGTTTGTTTTGTTCAGTTCTGTTTTGTTTTTGTTTTACCTTTTGAACTTTCTGAGTACCAAGCTTGTGTTTTCCTAAAACAAGCATTTTCCTAAAGTTTAATGCCCTTTCATTTTACTCACTATGGGAAATTCCTTTCTGAACTCAGAAATTATATGTGCTTTCATTAGGAGGGAAATTCAGTAAAACACCTTGCTGGGATTAGAAAAATACCTTGAGGACAGCTCTGACCCTTTGTGAATCTTTTGATTGCAAAGTATCAGCACTGTGGCCTTTGTCCAAAGAAGTTTCTCCCTCCTTTCTGCAGCCCTGTATAGACATGCTCTGAGATAAAAGGAAACACTCTGGAATAAGTTTTTGGTACCATAGAGTATAGCAGGGAAGAAGGGGAAAGACCAACGCCCTAACGATTTTTCAGCATAGCACAGGATTTAGCACAATGTTAACATTCACCCAGGTAAGTATATATTCCCCTCCTAATGTCCTGCTTTGACAAGGACAGGCCCAGTTAATTCTGTCTTCTCACTTTTTCAGCTGCTTCTAAAATGTCCCAGTTTCTCTGTCCTCTTCTCATGCTCCCTCTTTGTCCTCCTTACTTCAGTGGCTGCAACCTGAGTTCAAAGTATGCAAATAGTTTGCCTCAATTACTCAGCAGAGGAAAGGATTGAGGGGAGTCTTTCCAGTCAGGTTGCAGCCTCTCCTAGCTTGTGTGTTCTTCCTCATTACTAATTTTTGTCACCTTGACCACATTCTAACGTTGAGTGGCCTCATGTGTCTTGGTTTTCATCCATGAAATGTTGGAGGGTATGATATTAGTGTAGACTAGAGCAGAGACAAATATGCTTTGCCTATATGAAAGATTCATTTAGTTCAGTGTCCTGTGTCTCACATTAGCTAACTAGGTGGGATGCCCTAAGGCTCAAAACAGCAATGTTTTCATTGTGTCTCTTAGAAATACTCCGTAGGAGTAGAAGGGAGAGGTGGGTTGAGCAGAAGACCTCTTGCTTGAACAGCCATTGCTTCCCAATCTATCTGATGTGGGAGACTGCCAATTATTGTTTCTCCAAAGTGTTAGGGACTGGTACCATGTTTATTGTTTCTCCAAAGTGTTAGGGACTGGTACCATGTTTGTGCTCATTGGCTACAATTGTATCTTACCTTCCTGCAAACTTGCCAGGTACTGGCAGCCAATGGCTTCCAGATCAGAACCAATTCCTAGACCACCACGGTGAGTAGCACTATTCTAGTGTATGGGCCTGCTATTGTTTTTCAGATTCCAGCCCCATCTTCCCAACGCACATATGCACAACGGAGCAATTTCAAAAGATTTGGCATCTGAGGCTGGAGTTTCACATCAGTGCAAGTCAGGGATGTACTGTTTATACAGTGTACTTTCACATCATTCTATTGTTTCTGCTATTGGCAGCAGTGTGGCTATGAGGGAGGGCAAAATGGGGACCTTGCTGCTCAATAAGAATTCTGTCCTTCCAGATGAAGTTTTCCTCCAGTCCCCAAATTTCTAGCATTGCAGCAACTTCAAACTTAAGTTGAGCATTTAGAACTAGAGTTTAGGCATGCAAACAAAAAGGGCAGGCAAAGTTCCCGAGGAAATGCAAACAGAATAATTCCAGATGTGAATGATATTCCATGTTTCGGTCTCTGCAATGCTACACATTTGAGGACTGAAGGAAAATTTAATTGTGGTGCCCTCATTTTGCTCCTCACCATCAGTATACCCCTGCTTTAAGTCATTGTCTGACCAAGGCACAGCAGCTGTGGTGGCAGGAGGGACAGCAGTGAAAGCCTCCCAAGCAGCTCAGGAGGTGGCAGGGCAGCTTTATCTCCTGACAGGGACAGCTTTTTCTGCTGTTTCCCCCTAGTATTGCAGAGCCTATCATTCTTTTCCTTCTGCTGCCAGGCTCCCCCCTCCTCTTTTGCTGCTGTGGTTACAAATGAGCTTGGCCTGAATCTTTTCCGGTCAATCATTGAAGAGCCTTGTGGTATCTTCAGGAGGGAAAGATTTGTTTTCAGCTCAGCTGTTATGGGTAATCCTCCACCTCCTTGGATGCACAACATACCAGGTAGTCCCTGGGGATGCAGTTCTTTAAAGGAGGATCAGTGTGTGTGTTTTCCCCATGAGCCATTTCCCATGGGGGGGAGAATCTCCCAACCTGCTTTTACACTTGCAGAGGGAAAAGAGAGATGTATCATATAAGCCACAGTTTTAATACCTGCCGGGCTGAATTCATTAATCTCTCTCTCTCTCTGTCTTTCTCCAATAAGGAGAATGCCTGACCTAAGCACTGTGGCACACATGTTTTTGAGATGAAATAGCTTGATGCCAGAACACGTCATTAAAAAGGAGGGTAAAAAGCCAAGAAGCAGCCAGCAAAGTGAGTGGTTAAACAGAGCAGGTGATGACTGAGTTTGGGCAACTGAGTTAATAAGCCGTATACTTTGAGCAAGAGAGACTTGCTGATTAGAGGAATGTACAGGTATGGAATCTGGCACTTGTAGTGAAATGCAGATCATAATTAAGAGTGTTGGCACACAACTCGAGCTGAGCATGTTATATCTGATCCTGAAAGAAGAACTACTCCTCCACTGTGGTGCCCCACCCTAGATAGGCTTTCATGAATACAAATATCAGAAGCATTCTTCCTCAAGTATTTAGTGTTCCTGAAAAGAACGTTTGATTTGCTCCAAATAAAAATCTGTCACATACCATTAATTTCTGAATGATTTATACCAGGGCTGGGCAACAGGTCCACAGAGTGCAACTGCTATTATCTGGTACTGTTGGCTGTGTTGGATAGGGTTGATGAGAACTGCAGTCCAAAACATCTGGCCCTCCAGATGTTCTATCCTCCCTGATTTATACCATTGTAACTATATTCTTCGTAACCACCCAGAACCTATGCTGGATCCACTCAGGGTTTACTTAGCTTTGCTCAGTGGGATTTTATGGGTCCCTATTTTACTATGGGTCCCTAGTTTACTTTCAGAAGTAATACAATCATAGAAGACAATCACAGTGTAGGAGGAGACCACAAAGATCATGCACCCTGCTATGCAGGAATACACAGGAGTGGCCATCCAACTTTTGCATTCATTAGGCCATTTATCTTTAAAAGATCATTAATGGGTATTTCAAATTCTTTCTCTGGCTCTGTCCATGGTTACAAGTTAGTTTGTGCAACAGATTAGAAAGTTGGGTTTAAATTTGATTATTTGTAAGCCTCAAAAGTGGTTGGTTATCCTTATAGTTACTTTTTAAAAACTCTTTCCTTTCCCATTTTTTAAAATAGTCACTTAAAAAAACCCTTTCAATTGCTAAGAGGACACTGGCCTGGGGTACAAAACAGACTATCTTGTTTGCTAGAGGACACTGGCCTGGGGTACAAAACAGATTATTGTATCTTGTTTGCTTCATCAGCAACTCAGCATCCACAGTGCAGCACCAGCAGTAGGCAGTTCTTGAACCATGTGGTACTCCTCCTCACCATTTAGTGAAGCTACACTGTTCTAACTAAAAGGTAACCTTGAATGTTACAACTATGCTTGAAAAGAAGGGCTGGCTTCCGCCATTTATCTGACAGGTTAGGGACAGGAGCACTGTCAGAAAACGGAACTAGTTGAAAAGCAGAACCCATTTACTGTACTGTAGGGAGCATGAAGGACTTGTTACCCACCAGTCATGCAGGTGCTGTTTGCAGTTAGTGCCTTTTCTCCCCTTTCAGTTTACTTTGCAAGCAGCACATGTGTGCGAGCAGTTCCAAGCAAGCCTCTCTAGACAAAAAGAACTGATGAAAGAGTGGAACCCCTGTTAAATTAATGGAACTTGTCCTCTTTGAAAGTGTCAAAAGATCAAGTCATCAAATAATGGGGTGTCCAAAAGGAGAGGCTTCCTGTGCTGTCATCTCCTTCAATGTACAACCGTAATGTAGTTATAATTTTGCTACTAGAAAAAATTAATAGAGCTTGCTTGCTTATTTATTTATTATTTGTAACTAGTTACTTCCAAACTGGTTTTCTCAGCAGAGTTAGTACATTGCTAGCTTTTAACTCCACTTTGGTCAGTTTCTAATTGTTTACTGGAAACAATGGCAGTAAGTTCAAATTTATCTTTCTCTACCCAGGTGGTCAGCTAGCTGCTGGTACTGGGTTCTAGTAAATCCAATGTTAGAGGTAGGCTTAGCACAGATCAGGCTGCCATATCATTAATGTGTGCATCTCTGTGTGTGTAGCATGTATTTTTTTTCTCTTGCTGTACCATCATGCCAAGTACACAGCAGAATGTTGTAGATGTGGGATGGCAGAGAAGGAGAATAGATCATTTTCCAGTTTCAAAACAAACAGTAAAACATCTTGTGATTTTTTTCTTAAAAAAAAAAAAAGACTCTTAAAATGGCCCATTTTATACAAGATCAGGGCCAACAGGGTTTCTTTTATGATTTCTGTTGCAACTTTGATGGACCAAAACATAGCAGCCTGTCTGGAGAACAATATTTGATGGCATTTGATAGGACACCTTTATTAAATCTAGGGAGTGCAGGTAAAATCTAAGGAATGTTGTTTAGCTCATTGCATATACATTAATAAACAAAACCCAACACTTGTTTGTCTGCAACGACATACAGCCAAACCCCACCCACATTCCAAGCTGGGGCTGCTGAAGTGGCATGCCAAAGAAGTGCTTCAGTAATTATAGTTTATAATTCTTCTGGATATTAATCAGGCATCTCAGATTTAATCATGTGGCTCTGAAAGCTATACTTTTCCCAGGGTGCCTGAAAATGGTGAGTCTATCTGCAAGGCCAACACGATGACTTTTTATAATAGCACTTTACTTCCGTAGAATGTCATGCTCATTCTAGAGTCCTTGTTGGTTGTTTTACTAAGGCCTCAAAGGCCCATCCTTTAACTACAGGATTTTGTAGGATGTTGAAAGTACAATAACAGCATAACTGTCTAGTGTGGAAATGGCCTAAGTTGGACCAAAAAAGTCTTTTTTTTTTTAAGTCTTTCATCACAGTATAGTAATCTGTTTTCACAATCTGTTGGCCTCCAAACAGCTTTGGCTAGTTACCACAGCCCTTCCCACTGACCATTCTGCCAAAGGCTAATGGGGACTGTAGTTTAAAAACCTGAAGGGCATCAGCTCAGAAGAAGACTGAATTACTCTTATCTCATGATATAAATTGCAAAGCAGTAGTTATCTTTGATAAATAAAGCTTTTAATGTGTACTTTATAATAGTAAAATCTTTCTATTTAACACATTCTTTTTATTTGCTAAAATTTAATGTTGAGATTCCATCATTTATTTTTGTCCTCTTCCACCTCTAGTGGTGGGAACTTAACAGTCAAACTAGAACATGTGGTTAGGACATATTTAGAAAAAGTGTTTCCCCAAGTTGTGAAAGATGTCTGTTTAAAACAGCACATTACTGGCCTCAGTTGGTTATCTTGCATTCAGCATAGTTTGTTTTGTAATTGGTCACTAGAAGGTAAATGCAAGTTTAATTGGAAGTCCGGTTGCTGAAACTGATATCTACAAGGAAATATTGCTGCAAGAGGGGAAATGTGTTAATAGAGTGGAACCATAGAAACAAACAATTGTAAGTAAACATTTTTGTAAAACCAATTAATGGGTCTGCTCTACTTGGGACTAGCAATTATATTTTGGTTGTTATTAGAAAGTAAGCATAAATCTATGCTTTCTCCTGAAAGAGAGTGTTTGACCATCAGAGTAGTTTTACAGGAAAAGCATAATGTATTTATTTATTTTTTTAAATCCAGTGTTTAGTGCCAGTTAGTGCAGACTCACTGAATCAACAGGATTTACATAAGTGTTGACATATCATCCAACAGCTGATCCAGTTGCTTGACAGATTGATGGATTTTAAATATATTATTATAAATAAATGTATATGTATTAAATAATATTATAAATAAAATATATCTATATAATGTATATTATAAATATTATAAATTATAAAAATTATAAATGAATAACATAAATACATTAATTAATATATTTAACATGTTAATTTATGAGATAAAACAGTCATAACGGAACTACAGGAGCCAGGAGGCAATATAAGATATGAAGCACTGTGTTAATCCAACCCCCCAAACCAGCTTTCTGGCTAACTGCAGAACGTTTCTTGCCTTTCCTCTGTCTTGCTATATACCTCATAGAGTTTTTTTCCAGAACAGTAGCTGTGTTAATCTGTTGCAGCAAAACCCTCACAAAGAATCCTGTGGCTCCCTAAAGACGAATAAATTTGATATTGGCACATGCTTTTGTGAAATGTAGTTCTACAGGGAAAACACAAAATGGTTACATTTCTGATTGTTTCTTCTAGTCATCCATGGTATGAAGCTGATGATTCATTCCTGTAAAAGGAACAAATCCATAACAGGAACAGAACAAATCATCAGATTCTTTGCTCACACAGTTTAATTCTTTGCTTACACAATTTGAGCTTAGGCTGATGCCATAACAGCGTGCCCTTTGACAGAGCTTAATGTGATCAGTTGTGTTTTTTATAATATCTCTTCCAGGCATCCACAATTTCCTTAATCTTTCAGACCAAAAATCAGTTGTATAGGGCAGAGTAACTGGGACCAACAAAAAATATCTGTCTTATCTATGTTGCTATATGGAACATCTCAGAGCTAATCTACAGGACAAAGTGTAGAGGTTAGCTTTTCTTTTTAAATTCTAAGGAAGGAGAGCCTAAATACCCTAAAGGCAACAGTTCCCCTCTGATCTCAGAAGCTAAACAGGGTCAGCTCTGGTTAAAACTTACATGGGACAGCCCCAAAGAATACCAGGTGCTGTAGGCTACATTTCAAACGAAGGAGCTAGCAAAACTGCCTCTGAGTATTCTTTGCTAAAAAAAAAACCCTAAGAAATTCATGGGTCACCAGAAGTTGCCAGATGACTTAAAGGCACACTCACTCTCCCTCCCTTCTCTTCCTTTCCTTGCCTCACCTCTCCTATTTGCACTTTTCTATCCTTTGTTTCCTGCCCTTCCTCACTCACAGAGCCCCTGCTCTCTTCCCTCCCTTTCACCTCATTATGTGTGGCTGCATATCTCTTCTGCCTTGCATGCACCTGATACCCTGCCATGTTTCTCTCTCTTGTTTCCTGCACTGTGCAATTTGCAGGTTTCTGGCTCTCTTCCCCCTTTCCCCCCAGTATGCACTGCCACACATCTTTTCTTTTCCACCTTCCACACACCTCCTGTTTTCCCTGCCCACCTCCAGTTTTGCCATGCTTCACTCTCTTGCAGTTATAAGCACAGATTCACATCCAACCCCTCTCTACTGTCCTTCTTTGCCTCATTTTATGAAACTGCCTCCCTGCATTCTAAAGAGGCAGCTGTTAAAACAAAAACAAAACAAACCCCTGCCATTGCCACTTTAAAGAGAGCGCAGAGAGCAGACAGGTAAAAACAGTGCTGCCACCACTGCTATGAAAAAGAACTGGAGTGGAGGGAAATAAAGCAAGGTAGTGGGAGTTGGTAGCAGAAGTAGTGATGAGGAGGGAAACAAGGTAAAGTGGAGAGAACATAGCAACAGTGTTCTGGGAGTGCATAAAAGCCTGAAATAAAAGGTCGAGAATAGGCCATCTAGTCCTCTGCAATAGGTAATTTGGTGAGCATGACTTGGCACTCTGCATTATTCTTTTCCGTTCCAGATACTTTTCTAGGCATTAAGCCGTTAATAAAAAACATAAGGTTTGAAAAGTTTTCATTCTAAAATACTGTTCTCAAGATTTCTAACACATTGCAATGTATTGGCAACAATCTCTTCCAAAAATGGCCCATTCTGGTCCATTCAGTTCAGGCTTTTACCCACAGGCAGTGGGAGAATTCTAACTGGCTCTCATAAAATGGAACTTGATTTTTTTCCAGAACATCTAATAAAAATTCAGACTATTACTCCATCAAATAAGTCATTAAAAGCAACAGACTCCATGGAACCTTAAATACTAATAACTCTATTCAAGCTTTTAGCCTGTCTTGTTTGCATCCCTCATCCTCCTCTCCAATGGCTCCATTGCTTTCTCTGCAGTACAGTATTTGCAATAAATTTCAAAGAACAGATTTCAGTCAGACTTTCCTTGAAATGTTAGACAATCCTGCAAATTTGTAACATTGATTCATGAAAGTGGAGACTTGTATTGAGAGACAATGGTCTTGGCTAATTCTAATGTATATTTCTACTATCATATACCAAGGAAAGTGGAGAGTCCTATTGAAAGTTAATGACTCTTAGCTAACCTGTATCTCTTTGGAACACTTTCATTACTTTGTGATACTTCAGTTGGCTAAACACACTCAAAGGCAGAGTGGGCTTGTTTCTCATAAAACAGAGTGGAGCTATATTTTTCCCTGTAACTTTGCTTGTGCATGGGCTCAGGACCTGGTTTTTCAAAAACAAAAGCTTAGAAACTGGGCCAGTGGATAATCCAAGTGATAATGGGATAGAATGCCTACAGTGCAGATAAACTCAAGATGAAGGTGTGCTGTTTTAAATATGCATTCGATGTGTTCTTAATTGTTTTCAAGTTAATGTCTTAAATTGTTTTTAAGTTAATGTCTTTAGCCAGCATGCTGTAGTGGTTTGAGAGGTGAACTATGACTCAAGATCAAAGTTCATATCCTCACTCAGCCATGGAAACCCACTAAAAGACCATGGGCAAATCACACTCTCTTAGCCTCAAATGAAGCAAAAGCAAACCTCCTGTGAACAAATTCCGCTAAGAAAACCCCATGATAGGGTTGCCTTAGGGTCACTGTAAGTTGGAAACAGCTTAAAAGCACACAAAAACCAACAAGTTAACATCTTAGTATTTAAATCCAATAGATGGTTTAATGCTTTATAAATGATTGTACTTCATATTGTTTAGGTGCTCTGTTTTAAACTTGTAAATATTGTAAGCTGCTTTGAGTTCCATTTTCAAGAAAGAGGGGATGTAAATTCAATAAATAAATAAACCAAGAAGAGGCATGGCAACCCAACAATGGAGGCATGTGCAATAACTATTCCTTCGGTGACAGAATGTGAGCTCCTGAGGTCAGATTGCACATTAATAGACAGATTAGGCCTCCTGTGCTTTACACAGATCTGGTATCAAAGCCTACCATAGGAATGTGTACTAATAAAAGTAAAAATGTAAGTAGGTATAAGACACAAGCTGTGGAGTCAGTCAGTCGTCGACGGCAACTGTCCAGTAGCATACTGCTTAATGAATAATATCTGCTAAGAAGCGTTATCAGTCATAGCTATGCAGGACCATGCAGCTGCCCAGAACACAGGAAGGATTTCTGGCCTTTACATGAGCCTCAATAGAACCCCAATAGGGGCCTTGTTCTTTTGGTTTTCTTTCTGGACGATGCCATCATCTGAGGTAAAGCAGATGGCCGCTGAGGAAAGGGCCTTCTTGGCAGACTTTGGTGGTTTACCTGGTGTCTGCTCTGATTTCATTTCCACACAAGGCAAAATATTTTTATAAAAATTTCCAGGCCTTTAAAATGCATTAAAAAGAATCTTCACAATGTGATTATTGTTGCACTTTGCCTAGTTATTTGACTGTTTCGGTAAAACTTTAGTATGTTTTAGCCTATGTATTAAATGTTCTGTACTAATTTTGTTTTATTGTGTTCTGAAACTTAGTAAGCCTCTGCGGGAATGTTATTGTAAGGTGGAGTATAATTCCCTCCAAATATGGCACCTGTTCAGCATGAGCTAGAATAGCCAGGGATTTCACCGTCTGTTGCAACACTGAACTGATCATTCAGTTGATCAGGCTATATAAAGTTTCTCATTTCATTTTTGGACAGGTTAGTACTTCTCAGGCCATGGATCTTACTAAGGCAGGCAGGGCAGACAGATCTCACCCTACCTTTCTACAGTTGCCCAACAGAAACAGTTTTTTTTAAATCATAGGATAAGGTAGCTTCACATAACAGTCCAGGATAAACAACATGCTCACATAATTACAGACTTACTGATATTTCAACACGTTCTTTGCTCTTCAGATGTAGTGAAGTAGCAAAGACTGAAAGTGAACAGAAATGGATAGTTCAAGGCTTACTGAGCTATGATGGGATCTCAGCTTGCTAGGTCCATACCTGCCAACTGTCTTGATTTGGCAAGGAGAATCTTGATTCATTCTCCATCATTTCACATATTCAGCTGCTTTTAAAATGCCAGCTTCTCTGTCCTCCTCTCACTTTCCCCCTTTGTCTTCCCTTTACTTCAGTTGCTGCAAAATGAATTGAAAGTGTAAAAGTAATTTGCACTCAGGTAAATCAAAAGAGGGGAGAAGATGTTACTACACTCAACACCCCCACTTGGAGGGGTGTGCTATTTTTCATAAATTAGACATATTTATGGTGAAAAGATGTTTGGAGAAGCGCTGACTGTATGCATATAGCCAGGTCAGGATGACTTCAGACATGATCAAGTCATAATTTCAGAGAGGACGAGGCAGGAAAGTCCAATGCTAATGAGTTTGGGATAATCCTTTCTAAAACTCTAAGCTGCAAGCATTCCTGAAAACAGTAGCAGGAAAAACTGCCTAGATGAAGCAATTAGGTGAAGCACCTACTGTGAGCATATCCTGCGCAGACCTTCCCTATTCATTTTACCTGACCAAAACATCAAGAGACTGTCAGGACTTCTATCAATCTTTTGTCATCTAAAGTTAAGGCAATCAGCCCATTCTGGACTCCTTTATCAGTTTCATGGGAAAGCCATTACTGCTTTGTCCATGTACCCTCCTTCAAGGCAGTAAATAGGACATTTAAAACCCAGCTCCAGTCCCAGTAAATTGTAGTACTTTGGAGGTAACATATGGTGCCCATATCTCTGTTCCTCTGTGCTACCCACAGACTCCCTGTCTGAACCACTCTGTTTCAAACTTCTTGCAACTATCACCATTTCCACCAATTTCTCTCTATCCAACCTTTCTTGCCTCATTTTCCAATAGTCTTGTGGGGTTCTTGAGAGTGTCTGACTTCTTGTGTGTTTGCTAATTTCCACTAAAGATACTCTTTTAACTGGAGTCATCTCTGCAGTTAGTATTGGTATACACAGGGGAAAAGATCCTCCCATTACCCTCTTCTCGCAGGCCTGCTTTGAGCTGTAACTCCTCAAATTCCAAGGAGACGCTGGCATTGTGGAGGACCCTAAAGTCCCCCACCTTTTAGAGTAACAGGAAGGGGACAGAATCTTGCCATTCTCTGTAGGCTCAGACAAAAGCAAACTGCTGCAGCCTTTCTGACCTTGTATGTTCATCTGCATTAATAACTTTTGCCATCTTGACAGTTCCCTAACGTTGCTTGGGCACAGGTGTTTGAATCTTCACGTCTGAGGGATTGGAGGATACGTAGGTCTTCAGCAAGCCACTATTGTTCAGACTCAGTCTCCTCTTAAACAATATTGTTCTAATATGTAGAATTGTTGTAATTATTGGGATAACACATGTTAAGTGCTATGGCAACTATTAGTGAAAAAAGCCTTTCTTTTCACACTACACAATAGTGCTATGATTCCATTTTAACTGCCAAGGTTTTTTCCTATGGAATCCTTGGGTTTGTAGTTTGGAGAGGCACTATAGCTTTCTGGCTGTGAATTCTAACCATCCCTTCCTCCACTCCAAATCCCAGAATTCCATAGGATTGAATTATGGCAGTTCAAGTGGGATCATAGCATTGTAACTGTCTAGTGGGAGAGGGTCAGTTCCATGTATTTTTGTGTGCCACAGAAACCAAAGTCCCAACTTCTATAACTGCAGCTAAAAAAGAAAATAGAAACTGATCTATAGGTTACAAGAACAAGATAGTTCATGACAACAGAAAACCTCGTGATAAGTTGACCCTAGGGTCACCATAAGTTGGAAATGAGTTGAAGGCACACAGCAACAGTAACAGCAGCAGCAACAACATGCAAATCATCTTTCTCCCATCACACTCAAGTATGCTAGGATAGGAGACTGTAGGTGACCTTACAATAAAGTAAAAGGGAAGAGTCTCAGATGCAAGACACATAATCCAAATGACAATAGGTAAAAAATAAAAAAGGCACTAAATAATTGTTAATAAAAATATTATAAATAAATATAAATTTAAAAAAGAAGTCAAATTTTCAGGCATGTTGTAATAGTAATATTAAAAAATGATTATGAAACTTATTAGACCAATAGGGAGGGGAGGGGAATGTAGGCATTGCCCCTCTGAAGAAGATTTCTCCCAGTCCCCAATAAATTTTCCTGTAGTCCCCAAATTTCTAGCATTGTGGAGAGTGCCTGCCTCTTTTCTTTGGATGCCTGAACTGTATTTCTAAGTGCTGAACTGACTGATTTAGTTTCTGCAATGCTAAAAATTTGGAGACTGAAGGGAAATTTAATTTAGGTGGGAAAATTCTTATTTGGAAGAAGGCAGTGCTCTCATTTGTCCTCCTTTAAGCTACATCCGTGCCACAATATCATTATGTAAAAGTAATCCATATAATAGGTTATACCATACTCACAAAAAGAGAAGGAGAAAATCTTTTTTACATACACATAATGCAAGACAGAAAGAAAGAAGTTACTAACAACACAGACACAGGTGAACAAAGACTGATGAGCTCCAATCCACATAGATAACTTGATAGATTGGTAAGATCCAATCCACACAGATAGGCTGGCTCCAATCAACAAACAAACTAGTTCCACTCTAAAAAGATGTGCAGTCTGTGGTTCTTACATTTTGTCTTTCAAAAGACAATTGTAAGATGTCAAGTGAACGTTGGCTATCTTTTGTTTGTACTGATTGCCTGATAATACTATTGCAGCTAGGGTAAGATATGTCACCTTGGGAGAGGTGATAATAATGATGCACACAGAGGTGGTACCATTTTCAGATGTTGCACCTTCACAAGAAGACACTATAAAACAGATTTTTTTTTTCCTGTGAAGTCTTAAGACTCTGTTTTGGCAGTTCTCTTGGCAGTCTGCAAGACCCAACCCCAGGGATCCTACAAAAGCAGCCAAATGAGGACTAGATTTGTTTGGAGGACACAGACTGCTCACTGTATGATGTGGGTGGATCAGGAATGGACGGCTGTGGCCCTGAACCATGCTGCAACTTTTACTGGCAGTTCCTGTGTGTGAAAAGAATGCATGAAACTCAATATGCATTAGATATCACATATTCCACTCTGAAAATGAGTAAACAATTTGCTTAATTTCATTTCAGCCCCCCCCACTCTTTTGGCATTTTTATGTATAATGATCATTGAAGAGAGATGCCTTTCCTAATTATAGTGGTTCAGGTGTTGGACTAGGACTCTAAAGACCAGGGTTCAAATTCCCACTCAGCCATGGAAAGCCACTGAGTGACTTGTCCAATTTCTGCTTCCAGCTAGGGTTGCTAGTTCAGAATCATCTCAGGCTCTGAGGTTTCTGGGCCAAAATATGAGACCTAGAGACAACCCCTGATGATGTGTTATGCATCAAATACCAAACAGCCACAGTCGGTCACAGCTGGTCATTTACACATAGAGTAATGTGAAAATAATTTTTCCTGACTGGAAATTAGGACATATATCTTATTGCAAACATACACTGAACAATGGAGCAGACCAAAAAATTAATTTTTCAGAAGAAAATCAGCCTGTGCTTTACAGATTATAGCAAAGTCTTTGATTTTGTAGACCATGATCTACAAAATCATTCTTGGATCACTCTTAAAGGAATGCAGGTGCCACAACATTAAGAAAACAAAAATAATAACCACAGATGATTTATACATACAATGAAGACACTGAGATAGTGAAAGATTTTCTATTCTTTAGCTCAATCAATAACCGGAATGGAGCCTGAAGTCAAGAAATCAGAAGACTAAGATTAGGAAGGGTAGCTATGATTGGAACTAGACAAGATCCTCAAATGTAAAAATGCATCATAGATTACCAACATTTAGATTGTCCATGCCATTGTATTTCCAATTTCTATGTATGGTTGTGAAAGCTAGACAGTGAAGAAAGCTGGTAAGAAGAAATATGGTGCTTGAAGAGAGTTATTTTTTCATCGGCTGCTCCTAGACTGTGGAAGGACCTGCCAGAAGAGATTTGAAAGCAACATACGCTGTCTGAATTCAAAAAACTGCTAAAGATATATCTCTTCCGGCAGGCCTACCCAGTCTATTTTTAAGTATACTTTTAATTGTAATTGTATTTGCAATTGTCTTTTTAATTATGATATATTTTAAATGTGTGATCTGTATTTTGCTCCATCCCACATGTTTTTGTAACGTCTTGTCTGATAAAGAGAACTGCTAATCTAAGAAAGCCTGCACATTTTTTTCCACCTCTGAGGGTCAATTTAGCTAAGAAGAATGAGTATTCCTTATATTTGACAGAGTTTTTTCCCTTTCACAGTGGGGTTTCCATCAGAGATATGTGCCTCTGGCTAAACAATCAAGAGTTGCAAATTAAACATACAGTGATGTAATTGTGTTACAAAACACAGTCATAGCCTTTAAAAGCTTTAAAACATCAGTTTTAAAAAGCATGGCATACTTCCATTAACACCTCCTTCTTCAGTGCTTGTAAATTTGCCAAAAAGCAGTCAATTTTTCAAAAGTCTATGACAACAGTGGATTGATAGGTCTAGCTTTCCTTGCCACTTATTCATTATTTAAATCTTAGGATCAACAATAACTTGCAGCTTTGTTGATTTTGAGAGCTGGTGTGGTGTAGTAGTTTGAGCACTGGACCACGACCCTAGAGATCAGGGTTTGATTCCCTGCTTGGCCACCCACCAGGTGACCTTCAGTGTGTCACACACTCTCAGCCCCAGATAGGGTTGCTTTAGGGTTGCTGTAAGTTGGAAATGACTTGAAAGCACACAACAAGAGCAGAAGCATATTTTCCAAGACAAAGGAAATAATAATTCCACAATACTGTGCACTAGTCAGGCCTCATCTGGAGTACTGCATTCAGTTCTACACACTTCATTTTAAGGACACAGGCACACTGGAGCTGGTTCAGAGAAAAGCAACAAGGATGATAAGAGATATGGAGAACAAAATGTATGAGGAAAGGTTAAGGGAGTTGGGCATGTTCAACCTGGTAAAGAGAAAGCTGAAGGGTTATATGATTGCACTCTTTAAATATCTCAAGGGCTGTCCCAGAGAGGAGAGGTCAGGCTTGTTTTCAGCTGTCCCAGAGGGTAGGTCTAGGTCTAATGATATTAAATTACAGGAGGGTAGATTTCAATTGAACATTGGAAGGAACTTCTTGATGGTAAGATCAATGGTTTGACAATGGAACCAATTACCTAGAGATGTGGTAGGATCTCCTTTTCTTGATGCTCTGAACTTCCTACTTTAATTGGGGTGGTGGTGGATTTGGTAACCTATGGGGCCCCTTCCAACTCTCTGAGTCAGTGATTCTATGATTGATGATTATGGTTCATGACGATGAAAGTTATAACAGACTTGCATCAAACGACAGAAAATGAGCAAAACAGTCAAATGCATCAGTCCAGCACCAATCACAGTAAATGCAACCCTGCATGCAAAAAATAAAAGGAGGAAAGAAAGATGGGAAGAACTGGAGCCAAGTTAAGGAAGCTGCTTAGCTGGGAGATGCTGCTTCCTCTTCAAAATGTCCATCCCTGTCCTTCTGGGGAGAAGTCTCATCCCTGTCCAGGCCAATTAAGACCTCTGATTGGCTGGCTGGGAAAAATCAACAGCACAGGGGCAAATGCAGCTATGGATACCCCAGGAGGAAGATAGATTACCCAATGAGGTTGATGATGGGGACTCTTTCTCCACGCTTATCCCTGTGTGTACTACCACATGACAAGCCACATGACTCTTGGACTGCTTCCATCAGGCTTTTTCAGAGGACATGGTAGAAGCACATTACTGAGAGTGAGATCATTCAAGTGATCTCAAGAAACCCTTTTCCAGGTCTTTGGTTCTATGAGCTTCATAACCCATCATTTTCCATACACCTATTATGGGAGAAATGCCTCCTAAAGATCTATCCCTTTGAACAAATCTTGTCAACAACCTCCATGATAGGTTTGCCATAAGTTGAAGGCACACAACAACAGCAGCACTTAAAAGCAAAAATTCCACAGGTTTATAATCAGATATAATGCAGCCTACAGGAATAAAGTTCTGACTTGTTGAGTCAGTGCAGTGGCATAGCTTGGTGCGAGCGGGGTGGGATGGGGCGGAGGCATGGGGGCAGGATGACAGCGCCTGGGGGACAGACAAGGAATGGCAGGGCCCCCCCAAAATGCCACCCAGGGTGCACCACCCCCCTGCCTCCCCATCTCCACACCACTGAGTCAGTGTGCTATTTCTTTTAACCTTCTATACAGAACTCTTTCCCCATAATATTTCAGTTAACATATAGTACCAGAAAGTATAAAATGAATGATCACAAAGAGCATGATAGAGAGGGAAAGCAGGTAAATGAATTAATAGAATCATTTCATGGTGAGGGAAGGAGACCAAACTCTTTGCTAATGTATGTGGAAAGTTGCATCAAATGTTGCATTTTTCCTTTCTCTTTGGGGAGTCCTAAAATAGATAAAATACTTTGTGCTCTCAGATGCTCTTCCATGTACACTTTTATTGTAATGCTAATACATGGTGTGTACAGTAGGCGTACCATCTTATCAAACAGCATCAGTTATTATCTTCAGAAATATTCACACTGTTATTTTATGAAAACCTCTTTAGTGGTGGCCTTGTGACAATACAGATGAATTCTGTTGGCACTTCCTCCACTTGGCCAGTAAATATTGGCAAAGTCCAGTCATTTGTCTGCCAAATTTCTATCCCTACTGACTGACCAACAAGCTTATGCCTGCCAGGAACTGTCACTCATGATAGAGGATTTTTATTAAGACTGGCTGACAATGGCTGACAGATATGAGACAGTGTCTCTGTGTTCTGGGTCAATGGATTTTGCACACTGACAAATCCAGAAAATTTTGCCACTCTTATATACTGGGTCAAAACATATAAACAAGCATATTTTTAAAAAATTACTGCAGATCTGGTTTTATCTTAGAGGCACCTGTGTCTTGCAAAAAAAGTATCCATCTTGTATATTCATCTTGCCAGTATTGTATTACTCACCTATTTCTTGGGGAGATATCCAAGAAAATTTCCATCTACCAATTTTAAGACCTTTGTCACAGGTACTTTTACCAAATGTTTGTTCTTAAGTTACTCCAAATCCCAGTGTTGAGTTGCCAGCCATGTATTTGCTTTTGATTAGATTTGCACAAGTGAATACTTGCAATAAAACTTCAGGGGGCAAGGTTATCTTCTCAACCTGACACATCTTTAAGGTGCATGACAAACACTCAGTGAGCCCCTCTCTGGAGGAAAGGAGTGGCTAAATTCCATCTCACTTTGTACTATGAGATGAAATCTAACTGTTCACTCCCCTTCACCCCACCAGGCATATAAGTTTGCCAGCCCGAGTTTTACAGGCCCAGGCAAAACTCTGTCCTCTTGGCCCACTTCCAAAATTGGAGGATCCAAATCCAGAGAAAACATTTTACCTGAGCTGTCTTGGCAGTTAGGACTAATAGGAGCACTATCACAGCAAGGGGTCTCACATGGATGATACCTGTTTTTTTTTTTAATGTAGTGTAAGTACACACTATGGGTTGTAGAGAGAGGTCTGTCTGTTAAGAACTGTGGAAGGATGGCTGATAACATTGCTTTTTAAAGCTCTGTGTCCAGGCAGCTGAAGCAGAGCAGAACATCAAAGAATATATTATTATTATTATTTTATTTATTTGTATCCCACCTCTCCCTATGGATCGAGGTGGCGAACAACTTACAAATAGCATGTATTTTTATACATATATTTCTATACATGCCCCCAACAAGCTGGGTACTCATTTTACCGACCTGCGGAAGGATGGAAGGCTGAGTCAACCTTGGAGCCCAGCAGGATCGAACTCACAACCTTGTGGCTTGCAGGACTGGCATTTAACCACTGCGCCACCAGGGCTCCATTTTAAAATGTGTGACTTGGATTTGGATTTTCATTTAAAAAAATAGGTTCCATGGGGGCAATTACTGATGTACTTATTTGTTTGTTTTATTTATATGCAACCCTTTCTCCCTAAGTGTGACCCAAGGCAGCTACACTAAGATGCGGGGATGTCTTATTTCCACTGCACAGTCTTGAAACACCCCCTTCTTTCTCCAAACAGCTGTTTGCCTCTGAACCGTACTACTCTCTGTTCTGTTTAAGCGGTTATACCATTGCCATATTCTCTGACGAATTTCAGGACCCCAGGCTGTTTCCTGCTACTTCAGGAAAGGACAATGAAGTCTAGAGAAAAATTTTAGCGTGTGCTGAAGGAACAGTTGTTGTCTGTCCTTAAGTCGTTCCTGACTTGTGGCGAGCCCAAGACGATCCCATCGCAGGTTTTTCTTGGCAAGATCTGTTTATAAAGGGAGCCCTGGTGGCGCAGTGGTTAAATGCCAGTCCTGCAAGCCACAAGGTTGTGAGTTCGATCCTGCCGGGCTCCAAGGTTGACTCAGCCTTCCATCCTTCCGCAGGTCGGTAAAATGAGTACCCAGTTTGTTGGGGGCAATTAGCTAAAATACATTGTAAACCGCTTAGATAACACTCAGTTGATAAGCGGTATAGAAGTAAATGCTATTGCTATTGCTATATATAAAGGGCGTTTGCCGCCCCCTCCTCTGAAGCTGAGAGAGTGTGACCTGCCCAAGGCCATCCAGCGAGTCCTTACGGCCCAGCGGGGGTTCGAGGCGTCGTCTCCGGAGCCGGAGTCCCTCACTCAGACCATTACACCAGGCCCGTCCTACCCCACAGGGTTGTTGTGAGGCGGGCAAACGGGGAGCAGGAAAGCCACCGACGCGGCCTGGCCCGAGCGTGTGGGAAGAACTGCCGGATGGAAACCTCCGCAACTTACTTTTACCATCCTTGCCCCTGAAGGCAACACGTCCCTTGAGTTTCGGCACTCCCGAGCCTCCTGAGGGCCGGGCGCCGGCCTTTCAGAGGGCCCTCCCCACACCCTCCACCTCCCCACAGGAGAGGCTAAAGAACTCCCTCCGCCCGGAACCAGACTCGGAGATTGCGGCACCGCCCTCCTTCCTGCCCCTGGCAAGCTGGTTGGCGGAGGGCGCGTGAGTGACAGCGAGCTTCCGCCATCCCGCTCGCGCGTTGTGTCCCGTCACGCGCGCTGCCGTTAGGCTGAGCGTGCCTGGCTCCTCCCCCCTCCCTCCTCCTCCTCCGGTGCCTCAGCTGCCTTTCCCTCTCCTTCGCCCGGGGATCCCTCCTCCTCCTCCTCCCGCTGGTCACTTTCCCGCTCTCCGCCCGCCAGAGGCCGCAGGTAAACTCCAGCGGGCGGGGCTTGAGGGGTCACGTTTCCTGCCCCCCCCCGAGGAGGAGCGAGGGCCGAGCGCCTGGGAGTCCGGAGCCCTCCTCTCTCTCTCCTTCTCCGCCGCCGCCGCCGCCGCCGCCTTTAGCGGGCCGGGCGCCGCTGGATGTCAGCTGAAGCCGTCGGCCGCCGCCGCCGCGGGTGAGGCGCTTCTCATGCTATTTGTTAGAAAAAGGGAGCGGAGGAACCCGCCTCACGGGCCGCCTCGTGAGTGGGACGGCGGGCGGGTGGAGGAGCGGGCAGCCAGACCCCCTTCGAAAATGTCCCCCGGGCGGGACTTCGGGGTCGGTGGCCGGGCCCGTTCGGGGGCCTTGGATGCAGCCCGGCCGGCGCGTGTCTTCTGCGGATCTCTTGATAGGCCCCTGCCCGGCCTGTGTCCTCCCAGGAAGGCGGATGGAGGTTTGCCAGACTCAAGATGCACCTTAAGGTGGAATAAATAGCCGCAAATAGTAAATTGCTCGGTGTGGGAAACTGGAGGAAGGCCTCTTTCTCTTAAAGGCACGGAGAGCCATTAGACACACACTCGCTTATATATGTGCAGACACACGCTCCAGGTAGGCTGTGCTGCAGGGTTAAGGCCAGATCTGTGGGCCTTTCCACCCTGCACTGTTATAGTGCTGTTATTCCACTTTCAACATCCTGTGGAATCCTGGGACTTGCAGTTCAGGGAGGGGTATTTAGAATCCTCAGCCAGGGAGCCCTTTGGCCTCAGGAAACTACAAACCCCAGAATTCCACAGGAGGTTGAAAGTGGAATAATAGCACTATAACAGTTGTAGTGCAGAAAGGCTCTATGTGTTTGTTTACAGTTTTGAAGTTCTGGAGATCAGCTGAAAGTGCTGCAGCTGCAGTGGCTGGCAAATGAGGGGTGTAAGTCTGTTTCTGGCCCGGTCAGTTGGACTTGTTAAGACAAGGGAGCGGAGTGGCTTTCAACTAAATGAAGTGCCTTTTGTGACTGAATGGGTTGTTGCGTGAATAAGGGGAGGAGGCTTTGCCCGGTTTCCTACTTCCAGGAATTCGTTTTTTATTTATTTCTGCACAAGTCTCGTGAATCTCCGTCTGATTTGGAAGGATACAGGTGAGGTATGGGTTTGTCTGCCATTTGTGAGAAGGAGAGCTGGGTGTCTAGCTCCCTCGGCGGGGGGAGCTCACAGCCAAAATGATGAATGAGGCGGGGGGGATTTTTGCTTTATTCACTTGGATTCTCTGGTATGCTGTTTGGGAGAACCCGGATTGGTTGGCACTCTTGATCCATTTTCTTAGCTACAGGTGATATCTACTTTGTGTGCTTCATGTCTAGACATGCAACCTTCTGTCCCCACATCCAGAACGAGTGAAATGCAGAGTGCAGATGCTGACAAGCTGCCGCCCGTCTGTGTGCGCACTGTCTCCTGATGAGGAAGTGAGTGCAGGTGGGTCACTCTGCCCTCTTCCCTTAGCTGGAAAAACAGGTAGCAGCTGTTCCCATGCTCATTCTCGTATATGACATTGGGTCACCTGGAGGTGGCAGCCTTTGAGAAGCAGCTAGGAAAAGATCTAACTTTCTTTTGATGGAGGCCATAAACGTGACTGAAGTTTGGAATGATCGGATATCTGTTCGGACTTGCTGTAGTTTATCAGAAGGCTCAAAGACAATATTTGGCAGTTTCTGTAGCAGGAGCGGAACTCACTTTGTTATTGACATCCTTTTTCTTTGTTTAGCGCCTACTTTTTGCCAGCTGCCTATTGTCTTGTGTCTGTACTTGTTGAGTATTCTTCAGGGATTTTATGAGGTCTTATCAACATGTTGACACAGCACACAAGTTCCATTTGTCATCATTATTCCCTTTGAAAAAGAGTTGCAGATGGATCTTGTTAATGATATAACAGAAACAATTTGTTACTGTCTGCTGCATTGTGTAAACATATAATTTGATGATAACTTTTCTGAAACAATGAGGTAAAATTGGTGTCCCTTGAAAATAGTATCTTTAGCAGCATTTCTTTGGATCTGAACAGTGCAAGTTCCAGGTGTTGGGGGATTCTTGGATGAGATGACTTTAGTAGGGCCATCTCTTCCTTGTTGCTGACATTGCTGTCCACTTGTTCTCTTTCTTTGGGCACAGTCTACCCAGAGGAAAAGGAAGAATATTGGCTCTGCTTCTTCATTCTGTGTATTTGGTATGTATGTGCTTTCAAGTTGCCTGTCAAGTTATGGCAACCCTGTAAATTTCATAGGGTTTCTTAGGCAAAGAATATGCAGAGGTAGTTTGCCATTTCCTTCCTAGAGCACCAAAATATGCCTTGATCATCCCCCTTCCTAGTACTTAGCAGACCTGACCCCGCTTAGTTTCCAAGTCAGCAGAATTTGGTGTCTTCAGAGTATTTAGACTTTTTAGTCTGGTCACTGCACAGATGACCAGTGAGCAAGGAGTGACAGCAAAAGAGCAATAGAACCAGGGGCTTCAAGGGTTGGCTGTAGCCTAGTTGGCTTGTGGACATTGATAGATGTCCAGTCATGTTTATCCCTGATGTCAGCCTTGGATTTGATACAAGATTTGGAAAAGTGAATTGTAATACAGAGATGAATCCATATACTTCTTTTTTGTTTCTTCCAGTTGTATAATTCCAGTCTTCTGCAGGGCCTAGTTTTCATTAAATATTTAATAAATAATTGTTCCATTCCTCCTTATTAACTGCATGGCTCTTTTGGATCCCTGTGTATCCACTTACAGGTCCAGTTGTAAAAAATTGTGTGCTGTAAGTTGCTTGGTCTCATACTCAAAAATTTCTTAAAAAGTATTCCAAGTTTATGATGTGGTATAATGGAACAATGTTGTGGAGACGTTTATTTCAAAGAAATGCTATTGTTACCTCACCAGCTGGTTTTTCCTATTTTAATAGCATATGTGTGTATGAGAGAGAGAGATATGAATGAGTATAGATTAAGAACCAGTCAATGAGTCTGCATCAAATGTGATATAAATGTAACAATCTTTAAAAATACTCAGCTAATCTATATGCCTTTGCCCTAGTTTTTGGAGAAATATGGCATCAACTAATGGATTCTAATTAATTTTAACAGGCCTCAGAAGAATTTTTTCATTGGATTAAAAAGGATCAGTTGCTGCTGTACAGAAGCAGAGAATCCACAGTTTAGTTCAAAAATTGCTAGAAGACTTGTCAAATGACATCAATGGCCAGTCTGTTCTCTTTTACTAGCCCAGCTGTAAAGCGTCTGTTGGGCTGGAAACAAGGGGATGAAGAGGAAAAATGGGCAGAAAAAGCAGTTGATGCATTGGTTAAAAAACTGAAAAAGAAAAAGGGAGCTATGGAAGAACTGGAGAAAGCACTGAGCAGTCCTGGACAGCCTAGTAAATGTGTTACTATTCCTCGTTCGTTAGACGGGCGACTTCAGGTTTCTCATCGCAAAGGTCTTCCTCATGTTATCTACTGTCGCGTATGGCGTTGGCCGGATCTGCAGAGTCATCATGAGCTAAAACCGTTGGACATTTGTGAATTTCCTTTTGGATCTAAGCAGAAGGAAGTCTGTATCAATCCATATCATTACAAAAGGGTGGAGAGCCCAGGTATGTTTGGATGTGATGATGTTGTCTTTACTTACTTCCAAGTGTTAAAGAGTAATAAGATCTAATGACTTGCTGAGGAGATGGCTTGGTGCAAATGTGGCAGAGGGATTGATGGATTTTGACAGGATACAGTTTTCCCCCCCTCAAGTTAAACCTTCTCTTGTGTCTTAAGGAATGCTGATGCTGCATGCTTACCTTGAGTTGCATGTATCTGTTAAATCTGATAAAGTTTAAAGCAGAATTTCTGATCATATTACTAACTCAGTAACTGGCTGTACTCCTAAACATGTTTACCATCTGTGAAATATTAAAACCTTATTCATCATTGATGCACATACACTTACAGACCAGTTTAAATTAATGAACGTTTCTGTACCACTTTTTCTGCTCTTTCATGTTTCTCAACCATTTTATTTCTTGTGTAGTTGCTTTTGTTGACACAGTACAGTTTTGATATACTGTGTTCTGTAGCATTCTGTGCAGTTTGTTTTAGTTCAGCCTTAATTGTTCAGGGGTGGGTCACTCATCCCCTACACAATTTACCAGTTGGACACATGTCTTTACCCTACCAGGCTGCTACGGTGCACAGAACCAGAATTTTCCCAACTGGGAAATGCAGTGCAGTGCTTTGACAGGTATGATGCTTATGGCATGTGCTTCTTCCTCTGTCTTTTGCATTTAAAAGGGCTAGTAACTGGGGGGCGGGAATTGTAGTTTTCTGGACTAGTTTAGTTGTACTTTTATTTTTTTATTTTTTTTTCCAGTTTTACCTCCAGTCTTGGTGCCAAGGCATAGCGAATTCAACCCACAGCATAGCCTCTTGGTTCAGTTCAGAAACCTAAGTCATAATGAACCGCATATGCCTCACAATGCTACGTTTCCAGAATCGTTCCAGCAGCCCAACAGCACTCCATTTCCCATTTCTCCGAATAGTCCATATCCACCATCTCCAGGCGGCAGTACCTACCCAAATTCCCCAGCTAGTTCTGGACCATCTAGTCCATTTCAGCTACCAGGTAAAGACGTCTCTCTGATAGTCACTGAAAAGTGAAACTTTTATTATTAATTCAGATTCACTTATTTCATTTTCCATAGTTTCTTACTTGTTACAAATAAAATACTTAATAGATTTTGGATTAATCTAGTAATGGAAGTTTAAAGGTGAAAAATAATAATTTATCTATTTGTGGTGACAGTTTGGTTATGTCATGTATTGCCCTGTTAGGGATAGATAGTGAGACAAAAGAAATAGAAGAAGGGTTTGGATAAAGCATAAGCCATTTTATTATTTACATAGTGTCAGCTGTATGCTTTATAAAGAAGGAGAGGGTCTTAAAAGCTAGAAAATGACAAAAGGAAGGGAAGTAATGGTTGTGATGGTTGCAGTTACACATACTAGAGTTTAGTTATAGAAAGTAATGAAGACTAGATTTGTTTATGTGCCTTCTAGTTGCCTGTTGACTTAGAGTGATTCCATGAATTTCGTCAGGTTTTCGTAGGCAAGAAATACTCAGAGGTGGTTTTGGTAGTTCCTTCCTCTGAAATACAGCCTACAGCATCTGGTTTTCATTGGTGTTCTCTCATCCAAGTACTGACCAGGGCTCACCCTCCTTAACTTTGAAGATTATATGGGATCTGGTGCCTTTACCAAAGGAGTAATAGAAAATACAGGTTTTGATGGAGAGAGGGGAATAAACAGAAGCATTCTGGAAGGCAGTTCATTTCCAAGTACAGCAAGGGAGAAGGAGGTCTTGGCATACTTGAAAGTAGTGGAGGCAGATCTGTAATGCCACGGATCTGCAAGTTTATAAGAGGAGAGATATAATGTTGGGCAGGAATATGGAGGGTCTGAAGATAAGGAAGCTTGTAACAACAAGAGAGCAAGAAGAGGAATATAAGGAGGGGCATCGCAGGGTCATTCAGGAGGAGAGGTTAATTATCGTGGTAGGAAGGATGGCACTAGAGTGGTCTAGACAAGACTAGGAAATGGACCATTTTTTTAACAGGATAAAGAACATGATTTAGTGATGAGTCTACATCATGAGGAGTGCAGGAGAAAGGAAACACTACTTTTCTGTTCAGCACGGTTGTTGATGATGATTTCAGTGTTTAAGGAGAGTGATAAGAAAGAGGAGAAGAAACATGAGACAGTGACAGAGTATTCACAGGAATGGGAAAGGCACACAGATGCGGGATTGGATGAAGGAGGAAAGTTGTAGTATACAGGGGCAGAGCTGGCTCAACATAAAGGTAGTACTAAAACTCTTGGGATGTGACGAGGTCAGTCTGAGTGAGTGTAGCAAGAAGATGGCAGAATGCCAAGAATGGATCCCTGAAGGTCCCTAATGTTCTTCCCTAGTGAGAATAGTCATATGCAAAACATTAAAATATTAGGCATAAAGAACTAACTGGGAATAAAGCAAAAAAGTTATTGACTATGTGGATGGCAGCAAAGAAAATGAAGACTCAGTGGAGAGCTTGAGATTTAGTGGTAATGTCGCTGCAAAAAATTATAGCAGTGTGTGGAGGGTAGGAACCAAATTGAAGGGAGTCAGGAACAAACTTTGGAGCAGAGATGTTGTGATAGAGGAGGGAAAAACTTGTTCCAGGAGTCTGGAGATGAAAGAAAGCAATTTGAATAATAAAGGATGAAAGAGGAGAATCTGAAAACATGTAGATTTTATTCTCTGGAAGAACAACATAGAATAAACTTCTATGGGTGAAACAGAATGAGGGAGCTGCTGTGAGGGTAAAGATGGCACAGATAGTATCCCCTGCCCCTGCAAAGCATCTTGCTTTTAAAGAGAGTGAGGAAGATGCGTCCTCTGAGGATAATGTGTTTTTAATATATAAGGTGCTTTATGGTAATAAGATATGTAAATGAGTACTAAAGGAAAATGCAGTATCTGTAGTCAAGCTGCCTTGAATCCCATGCTGGAAAAAAGGCAGAATTTTAAATAAATAAACCAGGTATTGAGAGAGGATAAGGCCTAGAAACATATTCTTTGTAGGGTCTAAAACATGAGAGCCCTTCTTCAAATGCTGAAACCAAGTTTAGTTATACAAATATAGCAGAGCTGTCCAAGCACAGTAACCTTACAGACTAAAAAAAAAGTATTTAAATGTTTCTCCATCTTATATGCCATGTATTTTCTTAAAGAAAGGCATATTAGTGAAAGACTAGATAATACCTGTTCTCTTACATAGTTTTTTTTTTAAAAAAAATATATATGCAAAGGGGTGTGTGTGTGTGTGTATGCTGGTTTAAATTCAAAAAAGAGCAAGCAATCCTGTGAAAGTCTATAGCATGACATGCGTCACTATAGTTCCAGTATATCCAGTTCATTTCATTTAACATCCATCGATAATAAGGCTTTTACAGAAATAATGGTTACAGAAACTTACTATGAATGTAATGGTGTTAGGTAGGGACAGTAGTTATAATGCAGTTGCATTTTCAGTTCATATTTCATCACTTGGGCCACTTGATTTCCTTGCTTGCATTCACCCATTAGGCCTTAGATTAAATTGGTAGGATAGTTTGTTGAGAACACACAGTATTCTCACACATGTTACATAGTTTATCTGTCTCTAAGTGCATAGTCTAAACCTGATTGAAGAAGCTGTGAGGTAAGGAGTTGGTGGAAGAAATACCTAATTGGAACAGGTGAGTTAGGGTGTGTGTGTATGGATTGTATATGTGTGTGTATGTGATTGTAATGGGTAAACTGAAAATTTAATTTTTTGTAAGTGTTTAGAAAAGCCTTAATATATGGAGCAGTTAAAGCAGGAGTGTAGAAAATGTGGGGTGTGGGCTGCATGTGGCCCCCACCTCTTTTTTGCAGGCCTTTAGATTAAAAACAAATACCAGCATAATTTTGTGGTGATGTGGCTTGCTGCCAAACCACCATGAAGGACAGCAGTAAAACTGCTTGTCTTTCCACCTTTCTTCTCAGTAGTGGCTACACCTCTACATCCTCTCAGTCATGGATAGAAGAGGAGAGGATATGGAAGTTGACAATCATGGTGGTAGCAGTGACAGCAGCTTTTAATTTCAAGTGCTGCTGATTCACTTCCTCAGTCTTATTTCCCAACAGTTTTGTTTTCCCTTCAGACACAAGACATGACTGCTCAGTACTTGCCCAGTACAGACAAGAAAAAGAAAGTCTACTGGGGGAAAAAAAGGGCTCGGAAAATGCAACAGCAGTGAACATGCAAGTGGCTGAAGTGTGTCAAAGCAAGCACTCCCTCTCTCACTGCCTCAGTGTTTCCTTTTTAAATTTCAAAAGTGGCAGGAGTGAGGGAGTGGGTGAGGCCCATGTGGGAGTTTTCTCATTGTGCTGAACCACAGATGGAGGAGAAATGGTGTGAGGGAGTGAAGAAGGGCTCACTCCCTGACAGGAGGAAGAAGGCTGGCCAGAAGGGAGTGCTTCAGAAGAAATGAGTGGGATGGTTTTTTATTTATTTAACAAAAGGAGAAAATAAAGGGGTATGGGGTATGGTCCCCCACATTCCTGTGGGGTACAGATTTGGCCTCCAGCCCCTGTCAGTTGTCCATCCCTGCATTAGAGCAGTGGAAAATCGCAGAGTGCACAAGAAGGTGCTTTCAGTGATTGTGTAAGTGGATCAGAGGTAAAGATAGAAGGAAGGATGGGAAGGGTAAGTGTAGACAAAATAGAGCTGAAGTAGGGATTAATAAGAGATTTTTAGAATTGAGGGATTCTCTTAGGTATGTCATAAGGACAGAGAATTAGGGAATGGTGATTGGTATCTATCAAATGCAAGAATTGGAGATAGCACAGTATTGATTGTTCTAAATTTATTTGGGTTGGGTTGGATCACTTTGTGTCAATGAATCACTTCCAAGTATTTATAGGCCTAAAACCAGCAAAACAGTATCACTACAAAAAATTATTCTCTTCTAGGCTTCTACTACACTGTCCCCAAACTGGGCTCCAGGATGTTTCTTAGTCATGCTGGGTACATTTGGGGAGTAGGGGGTATATGTGAGTGTCAGCCCTAATCTTAGTTCCAGTAACAGAAGCAGTTCTGTCAGCAGAATAGTTTTGTGGGGTGTCTGTCTCAGTCTGTCTCCACTACAGTTGATTGTGGTAGAATCATAGAATCACAGAGCTGGAAGAGACCACAATGGCTGCTGAGTCCACCCCCCTGCCATGCAGGAACTCACACTCAAAGCACTCCCAGCAAATTACCATCCGGCCTCTGTTTAAAACCACCCAAAGAAGGTACGCAATAGTCATATAGAGTGACATTCGGATGTAAGAAGGGGATGTACATATACAAATTGTAACGGATAAATCTATGGCACTTTTGAGATCAGCTCTTTATCTCAAGAGATGCTACAACATTCCTTTATCTTTATAGGCTGAAACAGATTAACACAGCTATGTCTTTGAATACTAGTACGATGTGAAAGGTGAGTTGATCTAAAGAGAAATAGCAAGAATGTGGGAGCAGGAAAGTGAGAGAAGGCAGGAAGCAGGGATGGCACAGAAATGAGAAGAAATTCAGAGAACAGGAATTGTCCTAGATAAAATATACATGTTGTTGTTGTGTGCCTTCTAGTCATTTTCAACTTACAATGATAAGGTGACCCTATCATTGGGTTTTCTGGGGCTGAGAGTACATGATGTGCCCAAGGTCGCCCAGTGGGTTTCCATGGCAGAGGGGAGAATTGAACCCTGGCCTTCAGGGACATACTCAAAGCACTACATATTGGCTCTCAATATGTATTCTTCCCTCAAATTTCTTATTTCTTTTTGTAGCAGATACACCACCTCCTGCATATATGCCTCCTGAAGATCAAATGGGGCAAGATACTTCACAGTCTATGGACACAAGCAATAATATGATCCCTCAAATAATGCCAAACATTTCTAACAGAGGTAAGGTAAACAATAGATAATATTGTTTACAATATACAATAGAACGAAACAAATAACAATACAAAACAATATAATATTCATAATGTAATAATTATTTTATTATATGCTTGTTTTATTATAATTGATGTTTATCAATTTTTTATATTTGTTATACTATTCATATAATTATGTATAGTTATATACATATTATATAACAATATATGTATACTTTAGTAGAAATTTGCGTTATTGTTATTTTGCCGGTGACAGTAGCTATTGAGGAAAATAGCCTGCCATTGAGCCCATAATTTTTCTAATTGCTTTTTCTTTGCTTGGAGCAAGAGTGGTAATCATGGGGCCCTCCAGATGTTGTTTTACTACACTTTCCAGTATTCCTCAACTTCGGCTATGCTGAGTAGGCTTGCTAGGACTTGTTAGTCCGGTAACATCTGGAAGACTGCATGACTCCTACTTCTGCCTTGGAAATAAAGTGGTGAATAAGCAACATCTAGCACCGTCCTTGGAAGTTATTCTGTAATGGATGAGGATATTATAGTTAGGAGCATTGGTAGGTAGTGAGTTTGCCACTTTATGTAAAGGTATTTGCATAGGATACCCAACCCCAGGCATAATTGTATATTGGGATTTAAAGAAGGTGCAAAGGATGTATACTCAGAGAATAACTTTTGAAAATGTAAGTTAACTTGTGGTTATGAGATGTTCAATGGGCGCCAAATACAAACGCAGGGCTTCAAATATAGTTGATTCAAGCACGCATGTAGTTGTTGTGCACATAGCAGTGCATGCTAATTGCAGTTGAGAGTAGAAATGTGTCAAGGTTATTCCATGAAGAGGAGCTGAGAGGAGTTTGGAAGAGAACGCAGAATGAAATAAAGATTTGTTTCATAAGTCCTGTTTCTGATGCCTTAAAAAGTACACTGAAAGAAACAGTACTTTTTTAAAAAAGTGCTGTGAAATCATAGATCTCACTTTCTGCATTTTAAAATAACTGCTGATTGTGTTAAATATTTCAGTATTCAGATAACAACTGGAAAACTAGTATTTTTTAATCTCTGTAATATAAAGATTTTGTTCTAAGTTTTTTTTAATTATATACTTTTGAAAGTACATTTAATATGGACAAGCTGTGGTTTAAAATGATGGGTACTTCAGTGAAGTTAAGTATATTTCTTTTATTTTTAAATAAGTTTTTTATATTAAATTATATGTAGCCAAGAAGGAGAAAAGAGAATCCAACAAATAATAATACATTGTAAATATATAGCTAATTGGGAGCAAAACCTAATACATAAGAAAAGAACTAAAAAAAATTGTCAAACAACTATAGGTTATACAGACAGATATAAATTATTCAAACAGAGAAAACAAGAAGATAAAAAAGAATATAAATAGTGTGTATATTATGGAAATATTTAAACAATACATTACTAATACTACGGTCTTACCTATTGATAAACACTGAAGAGATTAGAAAGTGAAAAAAAGAAAAAGAGTAAGCTTCCCCATACAAAAAGGTCACAGGTTATTACCAATCTGGGTGTCTTATCAACCTTCCTTATACAAGAAAAAGGAATATATTCGCAAAACAATACTTGTCTGAATAGTATAATATGTGATACTTCTAAGAAGTTCAAAATAATATAAAGATGCTTTATTTATTAAAATTATTCACCAGAGCCCCTAAAGTGGTGATAAAGTGTATTAAAATGTTCTTTAAAAATAGTTTTAAAAACATTTTAAAAGAATTTTTTAAAAAGCAGTGGCAATATGGAATAATGCACTTCTGGCCCATAAACTCAACAAGACTGAAACCAGCCTGGCTTTTGTTAAGAAAGGTGTTAGAAAATGCAGGTGCTGTGGAGAAGACTCTGCCTCTATATTCACTAACCTGGCTTCCCAGGTGGTGAGACATCCAGCAGGGCCTCTGCATTGACTTCTTGTGGTGTTTATGGGTATGAAATAGGTGTTGAAATCATTTGAAATCATTTCATTCATAGCTCAGGTCAGTTGTCTAGTCAGTGGGAAGTGAGCAAGGTACTGTCTTCAGAGTCCATCCTTGTTTGTAAAACTGAGGTAATAGTACTAATGATTAGGTGATTTCTGAGGGAATGGGCTTGGCACTTTCTGAGCATTTAGGAAAGAAGAATTAATGCTGAATAATCTTTTTCAAGGGAACAGGCGTAAATTAGTCTTTTTTACTCTGACACCTTTTAACTATATTAGACTACGTATTTTGTCATTCTGCAGCCAGCATCCTACTGGGGAGGTGGGAGAGGTAGTGTAGCACATCTAGAGGTTGTCAGGTTGGGGGATCTTGCAGTAGACTGTAACTGCTGAATGACCATGTGTTTTGTTTCTTTTCATAGATGTTCACCCTGTGGCCTATGAAGAACCTAAGCACTGGTGCTCAATTATGTATTATGAATTAAACAACCGAGTTGGAGAGGCTTTTCATGCATCTTCCACAAGTATCTTAGTAGATGGATTTACAGATCCTTCTAACAACAAAAACAGATTCTGCTTAGGTTTGCTCTCCAACGTTAATCGCAACTCAACAATTGAGAACACCAGAAGACACATTGGGAAAGGTAATATGGAAATGTAGATTGTGTGATCATAAGCTATTTGCCTTACTGAGCAGTGATCTCAGTAAATGAAATCATGTTGTTTAAGTGCAGTAATACACTGAATGGAAACGTAGTGCATGAATCAGTTAAAAAATACCATGTCACCTTTAATAAAACATTTAACTGATTTATGTTGTGAAAGAAACATTTATCACAGAATTTCCAATTCCTATACCTGTATTACACTTTTGGATTTATTTTGTATACTGTAAAATTTACAAATACAGTGGCTCTTCGGCTTTCATGAGGGTTTGGGGTGCAGAACCCTTGCAAAAGTAAAAAAGAGAAGTAATTCCCCCTGCCAGAGTGAGTGCTCCTCCCCCCATTCCCTTGTCTTTTGCCTGGGTGCCTGTGCTTTCCTTCTCTGTTCCTGGGTGCACGGCAAGTTAATGGGAGGGGGCAGCCCCATGCATGACATGCCTCCTCCCATTCTCTTTTGTTTTTCCAGGCATGCTGCCTTCCTGCTCTGTTTTCGGGCAAAAAGTGAATAGGAGGGGGCAGCCCTGAGCACTGAGAAGGTGTGTCTGTGGGGGGCAAGGTCGTTTCTTCCCATTCACTTGCCTTTTCTCAGGCATGTGGGCCTTCCTTCCGTGCCCCTTGGCAAAAGGCAGGTGCAAGGGATGGGGATAATGGGGGAGGCATGCGGCACATCCGACACATTCCTTTTCAGCTCGTGGGACTCTCCCATTCGCTTCCCTTTTGCCCAGATGCAATGAAAGAAGGGATGGCATGCCCGAGCAAAAAGCAAGCCAATGGGAGGGATGAATGGTGGGGAGGCAGCCAGGTGCCTGGCAAATATTGAAATTTGTGAAGGTCAAACCTGCAAATGTGGAGGGAAGGCTGTCTTGTAAACACTTTTTAAACATTTGTTCTTTGTGTACAGATTTGAGGGTTCTATGTAGAAATGTTTTCATGTGCTAGTATAACAAGCCATCTTAAATAAAACACAGTTGAGAGGAGGAGGAGGAAGAAGAGAAAGCCTAAGTCTTGGATTGGATCTAGAAAGAAAACAGGTTAAAGAAGGGAAGGACAAGGTGTCATGAATCCATAGTATACTTGAATTCTTTTTAAAAAGATAAACCATAATAATAACAAAAAAGTACAGAATGTGCAACTTAATTGCTTACACATCCTAAAAAAGATCTATTATTTCATAGTAGTGATGATTCTGATGAAAAGCTTCCCACTAAGAGGATATGAACCAAATACCCAAGTTATCTCTCAGCCATTTTATCATCTTTGTCAGAGGGGTAGGAATTGGGCTGGTCTCCCAGTTTTGTTGAACAGTAGTTCCTAGCAGCCTGAGCCAGCATAGCCCATGGTGAGGAATTCTGGGAGCTGCAGTTCAGTCGCTTAGCAATGCTGCACAGTTCCTTAACCCTATCTATTGAAGACTCCTATTCAGCAGTTGATAGAAGGGGGACCTCTAGTGGCTGATAAGATACCGGGGTTGTGAAATAAAAGTATGTTGTGGAAGCATTCCACTGGAATCTTTGTCAAATAGAAATCTGGCTCAAGTTTCAAAGTGAGGGCCTGTATTATTTCTACAATTAACTCTGTAAAATGTTTGGTGCCCCCCTGCAACTTCCCCAGGTGTCCATTTGTACTATGTTGGCGGAGAAGTCTATGCTGAATGCCTGAGTGACAGCAGCATATTTGTACAGAGCCGGAATTGTAATTACCATCATGGATTTCACCCCACAACTGTATGCAAGATTCCTAGTGGGTGCAGCCTAAAGATCTTTAACAATCAGGAATTTGCCCAGCTTCTAGCTCAGTCAGTCAATCATGGGTTTGAGGCAGTGTATGAACTCACCAAAATGTGCACAATTCGGATGAGTTTCGTAAAGGTAAGCTGCTATTTATTTATTTATAATGAACTTTATGTAACTCTTCTAAAAGAGTAGCCATATTAGCTGGCTGCAAAATGAAGTAACTGAGCCTTTATGGCACCTGAATCAGATGATGTGGGCTACAATATATATGCAGTAACATCCCATAATAAGTGTGCCGCTCTTTAAATTGGCATGTGACTATTTTTATTATAAGCCATGTGTCTGATTAATTTTTAAACTATTTTCACTGAGATAGTAAGCTGGCTACATAAATTGTGGGTATTATCTCCTCTCAAAAAGTTTTTGTCAGGCAAATCTGGAGAAGTACTTTACTATCTCTGGATAGTGTTATTCTCTGAAATGCAGCCTTCTTTCTTGTTGGTGAAATGGATTTTGAAGAAGGTGCTAGTGGAGTGGATGCATTTCTCAGTATTAATTTTCAGGTTCTGCCAAGCAGGATAAAGGTCAGAGGCTTTCTTTTCATAGGCCCAGTGAAGATCTCTAAGCATCCCATAGTTCAGATGTGCTGAAATTTCAGCACAACTGTAGGTTGTAAAAGGCTCAGGTTTAAGGAAAGACTTTCTTTTCACAGAATGGAAATACTCTGTATTCTTCTGCACCTCACTGCATCTGTATTCTCTTGGCTGATGAGTTGAGTTTCGTTGGAAAGGAAAGCCCACTAGAGGAATTTACTAATTAGTATCAGACCTAACTCTTATTAAATATGTGTCCTTTTTTATAGGGTTGGGGAGCAGAATATCATCGACAAGATGTTACAAGCACCCCATGCTGGATAGAAATACATCTTCATGGGCCTTTGCAGTGGCTGGATAAAGTACTTACCCAAATGGGTTCTCCACTTAATCCCATCTCTTCTGTTTCATAGTACCAAAGTACTTCTTCTACATGACTTTAGTGACCATTTTTTAATTTCTACAGAAACTTCCAGTGTGGATGGTGTAAGAATGTGCCACATGTTAGCTATCTTGTCCTAATGATGACCAATTTCCTTGTTTTTATGACCATTTTACCTTTCGTTTTGATAATTAAAAGAAACAGTCAAGTTTGGAGGAAAGCTGAAAATTCTGTATTTCTTCTTGTGATAAATATTTAAAAATCTTAACTCTACTGGAAACATTTTAATGTGTCTTCTTTGGAATACTTTGCTGAGCTGAAATTAGGCAATGAATAACACTATCTTTTTTTGCTAATATGCATATTTCCCACTTGCAGCCTGTTTTTAATGCTCATGTAAAATTGCATGGATGATGAAATCCATGAAACTAGCTTTATTGCACCTGAGATTGCCTTTGGCTTGAATGATAATGTGGTTTTGTTATGTTTGTGCTGAAAAACACTTCTTACAGGTAATGGTATTAAAACACACTCCTGCAAGTTCTGCCATAAACAATGGCAATTTGACCTTCACCCCAGATCAGTGTGATATTGAAGCAAACTGAACTGAATATATACATATGCCTCTCTACTCAGACCTTTTAAGGACCTCTGTGGAACTTCCAGATAAATATGTCAGTTGCTTCTTATCATTGCTCTGAACAGGCATTTGACTCAAAAGAAGTGTCTTGTCTACCTTAGTCAGTATTTGCTTTCAATTTGGACTTGTACTGTGTGAGACACTTTTGAGGAATAGCCTTTTAAGCAATCCACATGTGTTACAATGCAAAATGTTTATAATACTTCAAGGATGGTCTTCTTCCTGTCCTTTCTTTTTCTTTCTTTCTTTCTTTCTTTCTTTCTTTCTTTCTTTCTTTCTTTCTTTCTTTCTTTCTTCTTCTGCCTGCCTGCCTGCCTGCCTGCCTGCCTGCCTGCCTGCCTGCATTTCCGTAGTTGGTATCCTGAAGTCTTGCTAACTTTATCTACTGCTGTTTTGCTGTATTAGTTTGTCTCTTTTGTAGTTCACTTTTATAACTATGGTATTAGAAATTTCACTTCAGAAAGTGATACAGAACATTTCCTTTTTACCTTGCTGTCCAGAATAGTCCCTTCGTAACAAAAAGATCATTGTCTCTTGATTCTGGAATCTTTATGAAGTTCATCCCTTCATACACACAGCCTCCCTGGCATAATCTGGCACTAGAATTGTCAGTCTTCATCCTAATAGATGAGTTGAATGGTCCCAGTGAATGTGTAAGTTAGGCTGTGTTGAAAGATAATTAGAATCCATTCAGGAATATTTTGTTCATTGTACAAGGGAAGCAAACTGATACCTGAGTTCCAGGCAACTACCTCTGTGATTAATCTGATGAAAATCCAGATGCCCTAAATGTGTTATGTATGTCTGATAACCAGCCTGTGTCAGGAGTAACATGTTGGAACCATAGCCTTATGCTGAGTTATTAAGGGCTTCCAGAATATTGGTGTGTTCTTGTTGAATGTTTTAATGGGTTTCAGGAACCAGAGGCAATACTTAGTATCATGTGGAATAAATTTGTTTCTTTATAGGGAAGAAGAATGCCCATGTTACCCTTGGTGATTTTTTCCCCATTTTGCAATAATAATTAAACATAAGGTTTTAATTACTTAGGGTGACCTAACTGTAGTTCTGCATGGAATCCAGCCAAGTAGATAAAAACTACAGAATTTAGTACAGAGAGCATTAGATTTTCTTTAAAGGGGCAATGATGAGGAAGCATATCTTCTCTTTAGGACTGAGAAGATGGCTTCCTAGGTGCAAGGTCTTTTAGGATTTCCAGTGATTGAGGTGGAAGCCCTTGTGCTTTGTGTATGTCCTTGGCCTCCCAGTGATAGGTGGAAACAGAATAAAGCACACAGATCTGAACTCTGCTTTGTCTAAGCATAGGTTATGTTCTCACTCTGTTTTGATCAAGAATTGTGTCTCCCTACCAGGATTTGATGTCTACCTACTCCTGTAGCTGATGGAAGGCATAAGTAGAACTGTACCTTAAGAATACTGCTATTAAAGAAAGCCAGGGAGAGAGAAGAGAAGCTGATCATTCTTCCAAATGGAACATTTTAAGGTGCTAGAGAATTTACACAGAGCTAGACCTACAAAATAGGCATTTTATATGCAAGTGTTCTGAGCAGTGTCTTCAAGCTTCAGCTGTCAAGCTTTTTTTCCCCAGACAAATTGTTGGTGGAACTTTTTTGTTTTGCATAGTGTAATGTAATGTCAAAAGTCTCTTTCCATTTAGTGGTTGAAACTTGATGCAAAGAAACTGATGAGAATACAGATAAAAAAACAACAACTCTTCTGCTGAAAGGTCGGAGGGCAACAAATTTACACTTACTTGATTCTGTCCAGGGAGGACTAAGTAGAAATACTGATGTCATGAGAAGAAGGAATGGGAGGAGTTGGTGAAATCCACAGACAGTTCACAGAGCAGCCAGAGATATCATTCAGGAATGACCAAGGCCAAAGGAGGATGTTAAAAACAACAAAAAACACAGTGCTAGAAACCTTTGAATTGCTCTTCAGAAAAAGTATTATTTTACCACATAGATTGGGGACAGCCTATATTCAGGGTGTGAAATGAAAGAACCCCACCAAAATCAAACTGCTGTGAAGGCCCTTTTGCCTCATTGAGCTGAAGGTATACACTGGAGTCTTGAGGAACTGGCATCTAGTCCTGGGGAACTGCTATTTGAGTGCAGCAATGAGCCTCCAGGAAATTTGTGTATTTGCAGGGCACTTGGTGTTCTATAAGAAGAAAAAGAATGATGGCTGCTTTTCAGGACACATGAATTTGTTTGCTGAACAACTTCAAATGTGTTATACACTACAGAGGAAAACTAACTACTGATGAACATCTAGTTGAGTTCATAGGTAAATACCCATCTCAGCAATATATATCAATAAAATATGATATCAAAGTGTGATGGTGCTACAACACAACATGTTCTCTGAAAGGAGACATTTGATTGCATGAGCTGCCTGGTACACCATAGGGTGTCCAGCATGGTTACAATGCAGTAATACTGTTGAAACGTATTTTCATACTGGACTAAATGTTGAAGACATTTTTTCACCAGTTTAAAACTAACAAAAGACCTAACTAAAGGCATTGTATCTGGTACCATTTGACAGAACAAGCCCTGTCCTTCCCCTAGTTATGTTACTTCTGCAATAGGGCAGCAGATAAGAAAGTAAGTGGATGGTACATCTTGTGAGGGAAGTTCTACTTGCATGGGTCGCTGCAGTGGTCAGATCTCATGATCGGTTGTCTGTAGCATGGCAAATACAAAGAATGGCCTTTAATTGGAGAACACTTCCTTCAGTAGCAATTATTAACATTTTAGTAGATAGTTACCCTAAAATAGGGTTTTCAACAGCTGTTTTCCTTTAGAGCTTAGGTCCATTGACTAATTTTAGGGTTCATAGCAAAGGGTTTTTTTCTTCAGTTAAAAATAATAGGTCTTTTTTGGACACATTATATTTGTTTTTTGTTTTTTTCCAGAAAAGGATGATTGTCAGCTACTTAAAAAAAAATAATCCACCACACATGAATTGTTTTCTAGTTCTGGGTGGCATTGTGCAGTGCCCTTCATTCAGTGTCCAGAAGCACTCCTATGTGCATGAGGCATTTTTATCTCTTGAAAAACTGGAATTCGTGCATGGTGTGTGCGGAGGGGAGACCAAGAAATTACTCCTTAGTTCCAGCGACTAGTATTAGGAGGCATGATTCGTCTTATTCTGGAGATAGTTTTCAGTTCAACATGATACCATAGACCTCTTCACAAATATAATATCTAACCACTGTTAAAAGCTAAGTTGCTGGCCATTACCCTGTTCTGTGGAAATTAGTTGCATGGTTTATATACTTCATGAAGAAGAACTTTTTATGTGTCGTGAATCTTACTATTAAGTTTCATTGGATGAATGAGAGTTTTGGCATTTTGTGTGAGTGAGGAGATGATAAAGAGCATTCAAGGACAAGAAAAGCAGTTGTTTACATATGATGAGAAATAATGTTTTGCAGTTAAATTAAAGTTAAATTAACTTTCACCAAGTTATAGTGCTCTTTTATATAACTATTACTAGGATCTCTGTTTTTTATTAAAAATCTCCAGTTTTTTAAACAGAACTACAAGGTCTTGGTTTGGTTCATATTTACATTTTATGCAGCTATTTGATCCTTAGAGCTTCATCCACTTTTTGCCTTTGCTGCATATAGTACTAGTTTAGGGTGAGGATCTACTTTTACAGAAGGTCCACAGAGATGAGTGGGAGCTCCACACTGCATCATTCCCTTCACCTTTTCTCAATCTTTTTCTTTGTTTGTAATGGTTGTACATGTTCTCTACTTGGCACAAGTCCTCCATTTGCCATCTGAAATGGTATTTAGTATTTACATTTTTCTTTGGAGTAAAACAAAAACCAAACGCTCAACTGTTGATTCCCTACAGATATCAGAGATTTGCCTTTGTAATTGATTGACTTAAAGATTTTTAGATTTCTACGGTTTTAAGCTATTAATAGCTTAATATATATTTAGATACCAGTGTTAAGTATACTTACTGATGCATATTGTGTTGTGGATAGATGATTCTGGGCATTTTGCACGCAGACTCAACAATTGTTGTGTGCCTTCAAGTAGTTTTCATCTTATGGAGACCCTAAGGAAAACCTATCGTGGGGTATCTGGGGCTGAGAGTGTGTGACGTGCCCAAAGTCACCAAGTGGATTTCCATGGCAGAGCAGAGAACTGAACCCTGGTCCTCCACGGTTGTAGTCCAACACTCAAACCACTACTCCACACTGGCTCTCTAGTTTCAATAATGCTGCAGCCAAAAAATGTATATAGTACTTCTGACAAGACGAAGGATGATGCTTATATTACAACTACATTTTATTGGATTTCTGTTTTGGGGCAGCAGGAACAAAGTTATTAAATGTTTATGCAACATGGTGCCTTTTGTTATGATTATCCTCCAGCATAATTCGTGACTGCAGATTTGATTTGCCAGTTCTTTAGCTCTGCTGTAATAGTGGTCATTTAGACATCTTTGTACCAGCTAGTTGGTTAATGAATGTTTAATATTTCCTGGCTTTCGTTTCACAACCAGGGATGGCTTTTCCTTTTTACCATATGTGAAGCCACAAATTGAAATGCCTGCATATGTGTGTGGACAGGGTGTGCTGGCTATTCAGCTTAGTCCCAGTTACCATTTTGTTTTTCTCTATATGAGTATTCTGTCTGGCACTACGCAATGTTTTGTGCTTATTATAACCAGCCACTCCTAGTCATCTCTTTTAAGGGAAGTTAGGGTTCAGGATACTAGTCAATGTAATTTGTATAAGATAAGCATGTGCTGAAAGGTTTTAATATAATTGTCCATAAGGCTTTGGGTTGGCATTAGGTGTAGCTGACAAATTATTTTCTTTTCTATATTCCAAGTTAATCTACGTGGATTAAATCAATATGTGAGGAATGGGAGCTTAGTTGCCCTGCCCTCCTTGGGAATCTAAATAGGACAGACTCTCTATGTAGTGTGGAATCAGGAAAAAACCTGAATAGATAGAATAAGTAACAGATGGGAAGGACACAGTCAACATCTTAGCTTTTATTGCTTAACACACAATAGAAGATGCCTGAATACTGCTAGTTTTTAGAACTTGAATCATCTAATTGTACAAGACTGTTACTGCATTTGAGAACAATCAGATTGCTAAAGGACCAAAGTATACCATAGGATGTATTTGAACTTTTCTCAGATGTTTTACCATTCATTGCTTTCATTTTCACAGCTCTGATGGGGTCCGGCAGAGTTGCTCTGCTCATAACAGCTTCCAGGAGGAGCCAATTGCCTCTGCCTTATTCCTCACCCCCACCTAATTGCAGTCTCAAAACTTACTCTGGAGGCTTGGGAAACGCTCTGAAGCAGATTTTCAGGTGGCATTTCTTTGGCCTGAGAGATGGGGGAAAGTTCTGGTACATTAACAGACATCCTCCAGTAAAATACTGAGTTTAGGCAGAAGTCTCCAGAGTGAACAGGGCTGACTTATAATTTTGAAGCTTCTACATCCAAAACTTGCATTCTCTCATAGCATCATCCTTTTTTTGGGGGGGGGGTTAGTCTGATAATCTACATCTAAAATACTGGTTAACAGCTTTGTGTTTGATTTTTGTTTTTAAACCACAGATTATTTTGCAGTATTACTCATGTTTACTTGTTGGATTGATCCTCTTGAAATTTATAACAGGCAGACATTTAAATATGTCAGATTTTGTTCAGATTGCCTTAAGAAATAATAAATGTTTTTGTTACCTAAATTGTTGCTAGGTAGCAGTATTTTTGATAAAATTTTAAAATACGTTTCAGTAATGGACATGCGACTACTCATGTAGCTTTGATATCTATCTGAGGAAGTGTAATTGAAATTCAGATGTGATTCATATTATGTATGCTAACTTTGCTTTTTGGTGAATGATGTGTCAGTGTATTTTACAGATATAACCTCTGTGCTTTTGTTTACATTACAAGAAATGTCATTCTAGCAACAGGATTTAATTTTATTCCTCAGAGTGCCTGTACTGCATTTGGTTTTGGCTATGTTAATGTGTTTATTTTTGCAGTCTAAATAAACAAGGTCTTTTCAGAATGAACTTCTAGTCTGGCTGGAGTAGAAACCCAGAGCTACTTCAAGTGATGGTGTTCAGGTTTAAGACAATAGCTTTCTAAAAGCCATGTGTTGTTCAAATAAATTCTGCATATGCACATTCCTCTTTGTCACTTGGATAACATTTTTTGTGAGCCTATCACTACTGTGTCCCAGAAGGACTTGGAGTATTGCTAAGTTTGTGTCCAGTGACACTATAACTGAAGTATTTTTCTGAAACTTGTATATATATCACAAAGCTCCATTCTGCAGCTGCTGGGAAACCTGCATAAAATACAGTGTTTCATATGGCTCTTCCAGTTTACATTCAGATAAAGCTGGCTTTTAAGCTTAATCAGATGCCCTTCAACTATGTTTGTGACATTTCATTTCTCCCATTTATTAACAGGCATAAGTATTAGTATTCAACTTGTATCTCAAGATGAACATAAGCATGCATTTTGGAAAAAAGTATGCATCTTGAATTAATTCCCTAAAAGAAATCTGTATCACATGACAATATAGATATTTCTTTTGCTGCACAATCATGTTTCTTCTGGAAACCCTGATAGTAAGGCTTTCTAATTACAGATTTTGACTGGCTCCCCACATCCTAAACAGGAGTTCTGAATGATGTGAAACTACAGAATCTGTATTGCCCACTCTTAAATAGGGACATGTTGAAAGTCTTCAAATAACGTTTGGGTTGTAAGAGCTTCATGCACTTTCATTTGAGTGCCTGTCTCTCCTCTGTGGAAGAAAGAGTCATCTGAGAAGAAAAATTAAGCCTCAGCTACCTTGAAATGAAAGTTTTAAGTTATGTTTGAAAACAAATCTGCAATTCAACTGGTTCCAGTAATGTCTGCATCAGTATATAGAAACTTTTAGTATTTTGCTTGTGTACATGTTTTATTTGTATGCAAAGATGACTTATATGAAATGATGAGTTGTCCACTTTCTCAAGAAGATAAAAAGTTGTCTTTGCAAAGCTTCTTTTCTCAACTTCCAAGTGAGAATAAATGCCTAGTCTGATCAGTAATAGCTGCTATATGTCAGACTGCACTGCTTGCTCCTAAAGCCAACCAATGACTTGAAATGATCAGCATTTATTTAAAAAAAGTCTTCCGAAAGCTCTAGACTGCGAAGCATTAGATTTGAGGTTGCAGGGATGACAATTGCTATCTAGGTGGTGACATGACAGCTTACATGCAAAATGGTACTGCAGATTTGATTCCTCAAATGTATCAAGGCCATTGAAAGTCTGCCTTGAACTTCTCAGTGCCACTTTGTCATATGTAGGAATATAGAATATATCATTAAAGAAGGAGGTCTTCCTGTTCTGTCATTTAACCATCCTTCTAAAATCCCACACATCTATCCTGTCCTTATATTGTTCACTGTGTGTTCATTTTAAGTTCATAAGGAAGCTGCTTCTCCTTGGGCCATAAAATATTTCAGTCTCCTCTTAACCTTTTATGGATTAGCATGTGTTGTCATAAGATAAAAAGCGACTTGAAGGCACATAAAACGGTACAGCAACTACCCAACCTCTTGTAACTGGTCACCATGAAAAGGTGGCCTCTTTGTTTGCTCCATGACAGTAGATCTGTCTAGTCTTCCAATTCCTCCTTCCATTGTCGAAGAAGTAAGTTGCCATAAGTCAGCAGCAACTTGAATGCACATACACATGGACAGAGATGTCAGAACTTTCACTACCAATCCTTCCCCACTTTGCCCTTGTGTTTCCCCCTGCCCAAAAAAAAAAAAAAAAAAAAATGTTCTGAGAGCACTAAATTAGCCTTCAGCTGAACATTTAGTGTTCTGTCTTCAGTAATGAAGATTGCTCTGCCAGTTGGCTCCTATAGGTGGAGCAAGTCAAAAAGGTGTGTGCCATTTTGTTTCCCTGTGTAGATGAGCTTTGGGTTGGAAAATGCTGTGGTGTGGAGTTGGTGCATTTTACACACATGTACAGAGTCAAAGAGTTATATTTGAGATTTGGAAAGTAAAGAAAAATGAATGTGTTCTTTTACATCTTTACATAATATACATGTTTCTAGCGGGGGGAAAGGATTGTTGTCTTTTGTCTAACATCCCAGTGTTAAATGTAAAATACCTGGAAAGAAATGCCCTCTTAAATAAGTAGCAATTGAAATAATCTGGACTTTTTCAGTACTGTTATTAAATGAGTAAGGTACTATGCTTGCCTTTGAAAAATTACTTAAAGAGGAGTAAATTACATTTTTTGGGTGAGAAATTACACTGTACAGTATTTAGTTTCTAGGAAAATGTATTCTCCTAGCAGTTACCAGCAGATGATAGCAGTATTTGTGTGAATCCTGTCTAGCCCACCTAGCTCTTTTAGTTTTGTTGTATAACTTTTTTTAAAAAAAAATACTATTTTTGAGTTTTCTGCTATGGATGTGAAGCAGAGGATCTCTCATGTAATAAAATATTCAAGGAGAGCTGAGACACGCTGCAGTGTAACTTAACACTTTCTTGTAACTGAGACCAAAGGATAGTGCAAGTAATGCTCATGCTTTATTGCATAGTATCTCTTCTTTTAATTTCCTGCTGATTTTTTTATCCTTCTTGACTGGTTTTAAGGATGTTTTGTGTGAAAATTCAGCATAGATTCATATGAACTGCCTTTGAGGGATGTTATACCCAGTTTAAAACTAATCTGTAGAGCCATGCATAAAATGTTTGGGGAAGTCTTATGTTTGTCTGAAGATGTATGCTGATAACATTTCACATCTGCTGATCCATTACTGCAAGGTAAAGAGTATATTGCTTGTCTGAGAAGGGTGTTGTGTATGTTGTGGCTTCAAGCAGAACCAACAGTAGTTGTTGCCTTCAGAACTGGAAAAGTAGGCAGGTTTTTTTTTCCTTTAAATGTTTGGAGCAAATAAAGGTGTAAAGCAAAGATGGAAATAGCCTCCAAAAGTTCCTGATACCCCAAATGACAAACTGTGCCCCTGATGTTTCAGGGAGGGGCATGATCTGCCATTTTTATGTTCTTCTTGGACCTATTTTACTACAGAAAATGATGCGGTGAATTACACAGAGCAAAATCCATCTCCCTTGAGGTGGTGGTCTGATTTCCCATTTTAGGGGACAACATTGACGGCAGGTCAGAGGGACATGTGGCTCTCTAAGGTCCAAAGGTTAAAAAATGACCCACAGAATTTCAGACATTTCCTTAATGTAACATTCACACAACTATCCACTTTTATACCATTAGCACCCCAAGTCGTGCTTTAAGGTTAGAATAAGCACACAGTATTGTAGAAAGTATAATTCCCCCCTCCCCGCAAAACAAGATGAGCATAGTGGGGAGGGGCAGGGGGAAAGCTTGAATCTGGAAACATCTTTAGGTCTGCACACAAAACAGGGCATGAGGGAAGGTGGTTTTATTTTCTGGTATCAGCCATCACCCCACACTGTTATTGCTCCAGTCTCACCATCACTTTGGGGGACAAAGCTGTCACTAGAAGGGGAAAGGGAGACCGTAGTATGTCTGTAGGAATACTTTCATTACTTGTTGCATCCTGGCCCTTAAAAATCCTACAGCCTGGGTTCTCATCCCAAGCTCAAACTTGTATTTATTATTTATTAAAACGTGTTTACGAGAGCCAGTGTGGTGCAGTGGTTTGAGCACTGGACTAACTATGGCTCTGAAGACCAAGGTTCAGATCCTGCTCAGCCATGAAAAGAAATCCACTGGGTGACCTTGAGCAAGTCACACTTTCTCAGCCTCAGGGAAGCCCACTGGCAAATCCTCAGAAGAAATATTGCCAAGAATACCCCATGATAGGTTTGCCTTGGAGTGACTGTAAGTCATAAATGACTTGAAGATACATAACAACAAAACATGTTTATCCCACTCTTTATTGTAGGAACACAGGGTGGCATGCAATATAAACAATATAAAACGCTTCCAGATTGAAAACATATATTAGTTGAACAAGTTAAAAACATTAAATATGGCAGGATGTGAGGCCATTTGGGCTGTGGCATTTGTCATCCCATTGACTGCCTGGGTTGATTTGGCTCATCTGACTAGTTATAGGTGGGTGTCCCTTTCCTCCCTCACTGCTCCAGGTGTGTCCTCAAAGGTGCCTGGAAGAGGACAGCCATCCCAGATAGAAAGGGTGTACCGCCCTGGTCAAGAGTATAGGATAGCTGCACTCTCCTGTTGAAACTTCCAAACAAGCCCAAGGTCCATAAAACATAGCAACAATTAAAATCATTTTAAAAGCTACAACAGTGCACCTTGACTTGGGTGAGGAAAGGGTGCCATATGGTGTTGTGTCTCAGGCAGCAAATGTCTTGGTCTGGTCTATTTATTCTCTATTGTGCAACATAGGATCACGTCACTTCGGAATCTTAGCCAAATGGAAGCCAGTCTTTTATTTTTTCCCCCTTCATCTTTTGTTCAGAACAATAACCAAGACTGCTTGAGCATCTGTAAATGGATACAGATGGACTTGAGCTCTGGCTATGGATCAGAAGATGAGCAAGTCTTACCACAGGAGTGAAGACCACCTGGCCCATTAAATCATGCCATTGAACTGTGACATCCAGCATTTCTCGAAACACTGTCTATTCTGTCTAGGGCTACTGCACTTGTAGTCCAACAATGCCTGAGACCTATGTGATTGCTGCCTCTGGTTACTGAGTTTCTTGTTATTTGCCTCTCAGTTTCATCCAAACCTCAGAGATCCTCAGGGTTCTCAAAGTTACTAAGTGGAGCTAGTCTGAAGTAGGGCAGAAAAATAATTTCAGCTGGATTTATTGATGTGTGAAAGAAATCTGTACATTACTTGCTTTCATAGTGGATACTGCTATCCTTCACCCAATCAATCAGCAAGCATTATTAGTAGGATGAATCAGTCCAGTATTTTAGATTGGCATGTACAGGAATGCAGATGTAAGTGTGTGTGTGAGAGAGGAAAATATTAAATATCCCATTTCAATGTGCCAGCAACTTCAAAATAAGGCTTGATGCTGAGCTGACAAAATATTTACAGAGCTTATTATTTATCTCACTTAATCCACAGCCTGCATGTAAAACATTTAAAGAATGCAGCCCATCAATGAGATTTGGCTAGCAAGCTAATCAATTTTAATTGGGTTCTTAAATCATTGAACTTCAAGGTTATTTAAGAAATTTGAGCTTTCTGGAAATGCACAGTATGTATGAGCATCCAACACAGCATTTGTCCAAATTGCTTGATCTGAGATGTTTACAAATTAAACTAAACCAAAATGTTTGCCTAACTGGGAATGCTGTCAGTTGGGATGCCTTTATTGTCCTATGTCTATTCAAGAAAGAGCAACAAAGCAACCTGAAGGCACCAAACCAAAGCACATCAATACTCTGCATCTGCGGAAACCACTAGATAGGGCATTTCTCGCTGACCCTGTCCCTCCATATTGAGATGAAATGAGAAGGACCAAGACCTGATTGTGCCCAGAAACCCTGAATATCTGTGGCTTGATGAGGATGGTTTCACTGTTCTGTGAAATGATAGCAGAGTGTGATTTTTTTCCCATTTGGAATGGTTGACTGGTTGAAGAGCTTGCCTATTTCTCCAGGATGCAATCACATTAAATCTGCTTTCTTATTTAAGTAAGAAAGCTAATCTTTATTAAGATAACTACATTGAAATGGAAAGGTGCTTTAAATCTAATATCAACTAACTAGCCTGCAAAAACAGGGAACTATGCTTACCTACCTAACTAACTGAAAAGATCAGAACCATGTTTTTACTCTTGGAAGAAAACCAGGAAATGAGAGAAACCAATGTCAAGACAAAGTGACATCAATAACCCCTAAGAATATTCACTTAGGTCAGAAGGATAGTCAGCATCAGCTGAGCAAATAAAGTATTGTCTAGTGAACTGAGGATGTCTAATATTCTGTCTGCTCCAACACCTGCAAACACATCTATGATGAGAGTAAACTGGGTTACATTCCTGTCAACTTCAACAAAAGAGATATTTTGAATCTAAACCTGAAGACTAATCTAATGTAAGGTTGTAGACCCAAGCACATACACTTGGATATCAATCTCACCAAAATAAATGAGTTCCCTTGTTAGTAAAAATTGTCTTTTTATATCTCATCAGTTCTCCAATGACCTCTTTGCAGTGCACATTGCTCTCTTGTCCCCACTTCATCCTCATAAAGAATACTGTGAGGCTGAGAAACAGTAAGTAGTCCAAGGGCAGCCAGTGAGTTTCACAGGTCAGTGTGACGCAAAGCTGGATCTCCTAGATTCTAGTCCAGTGTGGATTGGGTGGATTCATACATATATGTTTATCTTTTGATGACTGCAGTAATAACTTGAATGTATGAACTTAGGCCATTTCCACACGGGTTTTTTTAAACGGAGCAGAGCATCCTCCAGGGAGGACGTCTGCACCTGGGAGTGGACTGGGTCGGACCTACTGAACGTAGATCTGCAGTCCAGCCCACTCCTGAATGACCCCAAGTGGTCGTCCAGCGTGCTTTTGAAAGACCACTTGAAACAGGTCTTTCAAAAGCATGGAGTGCGCCACTGTGAGCCTGCTCCCACATGCAGATTCGCAGGCTCATATTGGTGCGAGCCTGCGATCTGCCAGGGGCGGGCTTTAGGCTGGCGAGCTTCAGCGGTTGGTCAAGACCCTCCACCAACCGGAAGCCGCCATTTTCATCCCCGGAGCAGTGTGGAGCAGCAGCCACGGACTGCTCCAGAGAAGCGTGGACCGGACCAGGGAGCCCAAAAGTCTGGTGAGTAGCGTCACGGGGCAATTCCCTCACCCCGTGCAGAAATGGCCACAGTGTCACAGATAAAATGCACGCACTAGCCAAAATCCAGCGCTGTATTAGCAGATGTCTCCTAGCCATGGTGGGACTTTTTATGCCACTTTATCACAGCAGTTCTCTGGACCACCTGGAGACCTAATCTGGTTCTTCCAGCCACGTCCTGTAGTGAGAAGCTGTTTTGTAAGTGGAATAAATCAGTTAGATTCTGAGTTTGATTTGTTCCCACTTATTTTGCGCACATGCATAGATAAGCTGGCATTTGATGTCCAGCAGCCAAATTCTGTGTAGAAAGTATTCACTTTTGAAGGGACGAGAAGAGAGAAGTCCCAGCTGTAGTGCTACCTACAACACAACAAGTAATTAATGTTGCATTCATCAAATAACAAAAAAGTGTTTGTAAACCAGTCCTTAATTTTAGATAAAGATGTCTGCTTCTGCTTTGGTCCATGGGAAAGTTATTTAGCCTGGTCAGCTTGCTTGTGAAATCAAAATATTTTCACTTTCAAAAATAGCATATTTATCTGTGAAAGAAATGTCTTGGCATATGTTCTTCAGAAACTGTTGGCATGAGTAATGATCCAACAGCGTTCTACTTATAGCCCTGTGCTGTAATTGTGAAGAGGGAACCAAAATCAGAGTTCATCTCCCCATTTTACAGTGCTAAATAAGATATATTCTGTATTCATTGGCAAAATGAGGATTCTACAAATTCTTCAAACCATTTAAACTGGAATTTCACTTTATGATGGGGTAAAAATCATGTTAGAGAAAAAAAATAAATGAAAAATTTGTCTGCAGGACAACAACATGCTCTAAATTATTTAGTGTTTCCTGCTAGAGGTCTTCAGCCTTGCAAATAGTTGGATGAATACGCAACTGCTCTTCTGGAAAGAGAGGGGCTCATTCTGTTCACAGACAGAACTATGATCCAGTGGAGATAGAGCTGGGAAACATTACTGTACAGTGGGCCCTCGGTATCCACTAGTGTTTGGTTCCAGGACGTCCCATGGATACCAAATTCATGGATGTTCCAGTCCCATTATGTACAATGGTGTAGTAAAATGGCACCCCTTATATAAAATGTCAGAATCAAACTTTGCTTTTTGGATTTTTTAAAAATATTTTCAAGCTGAGCTTGGTTGAATCCATAGATACAGAATTTGCAGATATGGCGGGCTGACTGTAATTTGCTGCAGCTTTCAGAATCCCTACTAGTCATGCTGGTCAAGAGATTCTTGGCAGTTGTAATCCAAAAAAGTAACTTTTATGGTTTCTGAATGAAGGGATCTACTGGAGGAAAGGGGTGATTTTTTTCATTGTGTTCCATTTACAGCCACCACAATGCGGCATACCATACTCCACTGCCACCCTGAGCACATCTTACCTTGTCTGATTAGAGAAGCTAACAGGGGCCAGAACCAGTTCTAATTAAAAAAGCTATGCAGGGCTAAATCATGAGAGATTAACAGGAAATAACAAATGGCTAGGAAGAAATTCTGCCTGAAATAAGAAGAGATGGTGCTGGTACTGGGCTCAATAAGCAATTGTCAGATTTAGTGTAAGACAGCTACTTCTCCAAGACGCTTGAAAAAACTTCTGGGGATTGTGGTTGGGAGCTATTGAAGGAGGAAGAATAAGTGAAAACTGGTTCTCTTCCTGCAGGAGGACTGTCCTCTAGAAAACATTGACTCACAGGATGTCTGTCTCCAGTCTGGTGAACTCCAGGAGCTAGAGCACTGAATTTAAGATATTTAAGAGAACACACTTTCAAAATCATGATTCTGTTTCTGAAACTATGACCTTTTCCACATGACAATGCTCTTCCGTGTCATTGCACTGCAAATCCAGGTCTGGAAGGGAGTGCATCAGCAATGCTCCCCTCTGCACCTGCTTGCTCCCTGCAGAAGAGAGCAGGAGAAACCCCTTCCTTCCTTCCTTCCTTCCTTCCTTCCTTCCTTCCTTCCTTCCTTCCTTCCTTCCTTCCTTCCTTCCTTCCACTGCACTGGGGCAGGAAGTGTTACAATTGCACAGCCACAGCTTCCGCACAACAGTAAGTACAGGAGTGTTGTGCGATGGGAGCTATAAAATGGATTTTTTTCCTTTTTCAAATACCACGTAAGTGTGATGCTTCGCGATGGGATAGCAGCAGATGGTGACGACATTGTGCAGAAGCATGACCTGCCAAAACCGCTGCCATCCCATGGCAGAAGTGGCTCAGTGTCGTCAGGTGGAAATTGCCTGAGCCAGTACTGAGGACAAACCGTATGCTTCTCAGTCTTCTTGACTGATTGATTGATTGCATTTATTTATTGTATTTATACCCCACCCTTCAGTCAAAAAGACTCTCACAGCAGCTTAGAAATAGTTAATTTGACAGTTCCTCAGACTTTCAGTCTAAGTAGGACAAGGAACAAGGAAAAGGGGACATCAATGCGTGAAGGGGTTAAGTTCATCAGATCCTGGCTGCTCTTGTCTCCCTCAGAGACAAGAGCAATGGCAGCTGGAAACAGGGTAGGGAGGCCCTAGGCACTTATAACTGAAATTACTTAAAATACAAAGCAATAAGAAAAATAGGGCAGTAAATACTAAGCTAAAGTAGGTACAAGTGCTCAGTAGCTAGATTTCCCCTTGCCAGAAGACAGTGGAGGCAATGTTACCAGCATGGACTTATAACCAGTGACTGTTTCAGGAGATAAGTAAGCTCCCACCCAATTAGATAACCTTTGTTGCTGAATGTGGATTTGCAGTATTGTTACATTAGGCTGACTTGTATCTGGGGACCTCTCTTTAAATCTTTCAACATACTTTTGGCCGAAAGATAATTCACACATGCTTATCATCTCTGTTTCATCACTTCCAGCACTGTATTGTTTGTGATAAGTATATCTGCTTTTTAAAGGAAAGCGTGCACTGCATTGTACTTTGCCTCAAGTGAGAAGTTTTTAGGTTGACAAAGGCTATGCATAAGTGCTGAGAAACACACCAGAAAATCAGTTATGGAATCCTAAATATATACAACTGACAAAGGCAAGAACAGGCTGTTCTTTTGGCAAGTCAGCAAGTAAGTTTGATTGTCAGTACACATGTACATCGCTAGATATCCATACAATTAACTACACTGTACGGGATGACATCTGGTTGCATATGGGAACTGGCTTCATTGAAAAGTATCAGGTCTGGCATATTAAGTGTTCTGAGTGATGGTTTATATTGAATAATGTGATGACAGACATGAGTCATCTTCACTTAGTGCAACCAAGTGATGAATACAAGTATGTGATTGAGCTATGCGACAATCTCCACTGGATCAGTCTGGGCTTAGGTTTAGAGTGGGGTGGGCAAAACATAGTCCATGCATGCATAGCCCATGCATGCATGTGGCTTTCCAGGGCCTTTTTGTGGCCCTCAGGGCCCCAAGTGGCCACATATATACATATATGTATGTGTGTGTGTGTGTGTGTGTGTGTGTGTGTGTATATATATATATATATATAGAGAGAGAGAGAGAGAGAGAGAGAAGTAAAAACTCTATATGGACTCTAAATGTGCTCTAGTGGGTGTGGGAGGCATGTTTGGAGGCCCCCATGGCTCTCAGGGGAGAAAAATAATTTCTCTAAAGAAGGTATCAAAAATGTCCCAAAATATCCATGAGGGAGGACATTTCTACTGCATTTTGTTGCCTCTGCAGGCCAGTTTGGTCCAAGAGAGGCCTTTTTTTTTTTTTTTTGAAACAGAAAGTGAACAAGGAATGACTTGTGCTCACTTTCTGTTGTTAAAATCCTCTCCTGGGCCTAGAATGGCCTCCAAACATGAAATGTTCCCATACCCCCAATACAGCATTAGGGGTTGTTTTTTTTTAAAAAAATTGTGCTTAAAATTTTTTATTTATTTATTTTTGCAGCAGCAGGTTCAGTGGATCACTGCCCATAACATATTTTCTCAAAATAAAACACCTATGGAGAACATAACAGGATTTCTCAAAGTAAAATGTCTAGAGTAGCTTCTACAAAATTACTTAGCAGGATTCTAAAGTAATGGGATATTGGTGTCAGGCACTCTTTTTTGAAGATGAGATGTCACCACCGGAAAAATTCCTCTTCTTTACTGTTGTGCAGACACGGAGAAGAGCTTCAGTAACAAATCTCAAGACATGGGCAGGATGGTAGAGCTTCAGCTAGGTTGTAGAGGGAATTTCTAGTGGGACTTCCGAGCTGAACATATTTAACACCCATTACTGAGATGAGTTCCTATTCTTTCTAGCTGATTTTGGACACCACTGGGGGATCTGTGGGTATCCATCGATTGAATTACAATTCCCATCACCATTTGTAAGCCTGGCTGGGGATAATGGAAAATGGGCTCCAACAGTATTTAGAGGTCACTGATTCCCCAACTCTGACCTTGATTATGAGGACACTGCAAGAATTCATAACAAGGGACTTGTGAATAAAAATGAAGACATTTGAGTTGAGTGCAAATTATTTGGTGGTTTCACTGCAATCCATTACTATAGCTTTTGGGGTTCAGTACTAAAATCTTGATGTCAATAATAAGAAATCAAAATCTCACTTGCAATGCTGTAACAAAGAGCCAGACTGTCAGAGGAAGAAGAGTTTTTTGTTGTTTTTTTTAGGAGCAAAATTTATTTACCTTAAAACTGTTGTATAGGTGAGGGTCTGTCCAATCCTAATCACATTTTCAGTCTTAATGATTTGAATGATATTTTTCCCATGTGGATTGCATGCAACCAACCTTCCCTTCACTCATTTCCTTAAAAATACAGGAGCTGTGGTTGAATCATACTATTTTCCATTTCTCATTTGAATTTCCTTAAAATTACTGCATCATAGTAGGACAGGGAAACCCAAAAATACCTATTTCTAGTTTGATGAAAGTAATACTGTTTAAAAGGAAGAGCAATGCACAGAAATGAGATACCCAGATGAAATAATTTAAGGGATGGGTTACAGTTCCACACGATGATCTAATTACCTCTTAAGATAATTGTGTTGATATTAGAGGGAGCATAAAAGGTTTCCTCTAGAATTAGTAGAACCATTAGGAGGTTACAAGTACAGAATTTGTATTACTAATTGAAAACAATAAATAGAATTGTACCGGATATGTTTGTGCTTAACTCAGTTTTATTAAGATATAGTAATACAGCTCCATTGGTGATAGACTATTGTAAGAAATGATCATTAACAGTTATTCAAAAATGCCTCCCCTAAAGAATCTGTGTTAGTGTCCTACCTTGGTTACTGAGTTATGGCTGTGTAGCGAAGTAACATCTCTCGGCCTGAGCACTGCATCTGCATTGAGCAGAGGAGCTCTGTTCAGCTGCCAATCACCCCCTTCCACCAGCAAGCAAGACTGTGATAGGAATTGCAACAATTGTCCTGCTTCTGATTGTCAGTCATGTACGCATGCAGGCGATGGGGGTGGTTTGCCTCGGACAGCAATGTTTTTGGGGCATCCTGGCTTATACCCATGCCCCCGCGTGCCGTGGCCATGCCCTCGTGCACCGCGGCCATGCACCGCGCACCATGGCCACACCTCCTTGCACCGTGGCCCCTCCCCCTCCCGCCCCCCCTCCACACACTCCAAGCTCCACCGCTGCTGATTGTTGTAGCCTTGCTGATTGGTGAGAAGAGACTGGAAATGTCATCCTTCTTGCACCCTGATTGACAGCTTGAACACACCTCCTCCATTTGATGCAGTTGCTGGCTGCTAAGGTGGGCTGGAATGGCACTTATGATCATGACAATAGTATCATGATTGTCACTGCACCATATTGCTGAATAATTCTAGGTCATGAATCTGAACCTGCAGTACAGAATGCCAGCCCTGAGTTCGTATGATTGTGTGTGTTACAGTATCAGAGGCTCTTTAGAACAACATTTTATGTTATCTATGGGTAAGCACCATTGATGTCTCCTTACCCCAGGGTGGTTGAATGTCACAGGGAGGAAAGATGTGTGTTTCTGTGCTTAGCAGTGTGTACCACCTCTCAGCTTGTCAACAGCAGCATTTGAAAAACAAGGGACAATGTGGTGTCAATTGTGCTTGCACCAAAATATATATAACCCTATGCAGGAGTCCTTCTCTTTCAACACAAGGAAGGTTAAAATATATCCACCAACATTTCACAGATAAAAAACAGGATATGTATGGCAAAGTATGGCAAAAGTTATTAATGAGGAAGAACAAGCAAACTAGAAGAGGATGCAACAGTTTGATTTTGCCTGAGTCTACTGGGAAGATCAAAATCCAGATTCCTCCTCTCCTCTCCCACTGTTCAGTTAATTGAGTGCAACCTACGTTTCCACTTTGAACTCAGCTTGTGCTATTGAAAGTAAACTGGGGATAAAGAGAGAAGTGAGAAAAGAGAAACTGGGACATTTTAAAAACAGCTGAAAAGGGGATGATGATGGAGTTAGTCAGGACTCTCTTTGCCAAATCAGGACAGTTGGAGGCTATGCTGAAGTCAGGTGGTGCAAACATGCCCTCCCTGCCAATTGCCTGCATTGTTAAGTTTTGTGTATTCCATGTGGAAATATGGAAAGGGGGCTTGTGAAGTGTGTTTGGCTGAATGGAAGCAACAACCACCAGAGCATCCATCTTGTCCTCTTCCATTTTTTAACCTTCACCCAGCCCATTCAATTCCCTTGTGGAACTGTCAAGAGTACAAATCAAGGCCTATTGGAGATTTCCTTTTTCCACTGACAAAAACCCAGCAAAAGTTTGCCTTTAGCATTCAAGAACAGACCTTTTGAACACCACATCTACCACCAACATTCCTTTCACCTTACAGGCTGACATCTTTGAAATTTCGAAGCGTAAATAACTAGGTGTCTAAATAAGATTCACTTTTTAAAAGATCATTAAAAGGAAGTCCTTCATCAAAACAGCATCCAACTGAGCACTGGCTGTGTGTTGTGATGGGGAAGAGTTGAAATTCCCCTACATTTTCAATGGAGCCGCCCACTCCTGTTTAAATACTGTGTCCCATGGCACAATGGAGCTCGGCAGGAAAGCGGAACTTTTCATCTGGCTCAGTCTCTCCAGCTGCTAGTCATTGAAATCTGCTTTTGTAAAATTTGGAAGGAACACCCCACAAATGATACCACTGGCAACAGATTGTTCTATTTCTAACATCCACTAAAATGTTTGGAAAAGTACCTTCTTCCTTTTTTTTGGAAAAGGGTGTTAAATGAAGCAGGCATAATAAAATCGCAGAGATACATTCTGAACATTTCTCCATGCTTAGATGGTGTCAACAATTCCCAAGGTCCAGGGATTCCCATATCAAGGACTGGTCATTTTTAAAATATGCTGTTAAAGGGATAAGAAGTTGCCTTTTATAGAATTAGACCATAGTCTTTGCAATCCATTATATTTTAGAGCTGAGGAGAAGCTGCTCTTTTGGTCCAGAATCCCCCAGAAAAGATGGGAGTTTTGGTTGAGTAGCAACTTTTCCAAGCTTCCAACAAATCTTTCTAAGTATCTCTGTATTAGATCCTTAACCGAGAAATCTTAGTTAAGGGTGTGGGAGTTTTAAGTGCAAAGCATGTGCTCTGCTCCCCAGTTAGGACCCTGACTGTGTTTCTATAATCGGATGCTGGTTGATTGAGGGGTGACAGTTTGTGACACACCTATGCATTTGTAATTATAGTTTGGTGATTCCCACCCCCCCTCCTTCATCCTGCATAACCAGAACAATAATATATTCTTGCTCAGAGCTAAAAAAAAGCTAAAATAGCACAGCCAAATCTAAAATAAAACAGCCAGCCTTCACAACTGAACCAGCTGTAATGCTGAGTTTGCCACTCTGACACAGTAGAAAGAAAACACAAATAGGAGAGTGTGGAGCGGGGAATGTTGTACCCCTTAAGTCAAGTGTTGGAATAACCTGATGTGAATACTATCCCTGACATTCTGCAGGTACTATCATGTTCAACCAACTCTCCTTGGCATCATTTCCGGTACCAGTCAACTTGACTCTGCTATGCATTAATGGTATGTGTTCAACGTCCAAATGATCCAAAGAAAAATGCAAAGCACACAAGTCAATTATACATGAGTCCATCATCCACACAGATTTTCACTGTCTCATTTCAAAGCTGTATTCCTTTAAACTAATGCTGCTCAAAGTGGTGGTCCCTGGCAAGTTTCCAGGAAATAAAGAAATAATTGAGCACATTGGAAAAAAAGTATTGCTGATACACTACCCCAGATAACCTGAGAAGCACTGCTTTAAACAAACTTTACTCTGTATGTCACTGTCAGTTTCATTACTCTTCTTCTGATAGGAATTTCCACAGGAACCAGCCAGAACTGATTCTATATAATAATCAGCAATATCACGTTTCACATCAATAACTACTGTAGTTGATACAATCATCCCCTCTTACCAAGAGGACTTGCCTGTTTAATTCTTCTTCAAGTGATTCCCCCCTCCTTTTTGCTTTTCTGTTCTACACAGGCATCCCCCCTTTTCAACAACTTGTTTTTTGACATTCTGCCCCTCAACTGTTGTAAATTATAGATATGTACTATTGTTTCAATGCAGGCTCCACTGTTTTGTCAGTTTTCCTCTTGCCTTCTTCCTGTAGGGAACATGAGGGAATTACAGGCTCACTTGGGACTGTGTGCGCTTTTCAACCAATTCAGTTTTCTGGCATCACTCAGGTCCCTAATCCATCAGCTATGTGAGAGTTGCCTGTACAAAACACCAGTTCACAAAAGTGAGCTCAAGTGGGCAGATCTATGGAATAGTTAAAAATAATAATCAAGGGCTACTTGTTACAGAAAGGGGTATTTATTCCCTCCATTTTAATCTGTGCCCATCAACTTTCCAAAGCTGTAATGTCAAAACACATTTGAAGAGCTATTCCTTCATGAATAAGCAGAAGATATGGTGCATCATAAAGGAGACTGAATATGGATACTTGTGATAGGACAAGGTTGGTGCAGACCTAAATGAAAAGTTCTGTTTCAAATGGGAATATACTTTCTCATAAACCAGAGAAGAAACAAAAAAGAGAGAAAGTTTGGGTAACCAAGTTTCAAGCTAATGCATTAACATTAACATTAACTTTTTGTAGTGTCAGCCAGGGACTGTAAATAACATTGCATCCATCATAATTAATAGGAAAAAGATCTGTGAATGATAATGTCTTGGGGAAAAAGATGGAAGTTGAAGCACCAGCATTGTAATCAGTAGGAAATAACTGACAAATAGTCTCCTTTCTTGTCTTTTCTAGAGTTATGTGGATTTCTTTACCACCACGTTTTCCTTCCTTCCTCCTTCTTCTCTGAGGTGACTTTCTGCTTCCTATTCTTACAGACCAGAGGAGGTAGCACTTGAAGTCTCCTCCATAGTGATTACCAGTAACCTTGTAATATTCTTGTGTTTTTTTGTTTTAATATCTTTGTCCCTGATTGTATATGTCGTTGTTCTGCCCTTTGGTGTAAAGGGTGTTATAAAGAATGTTGATTATTGTTGTTGTTGTTGTTGTTGTTGTTGTTGTTGTTGTTAGGGTGTTCTTTACATAAATTTAAGACTCTTCCTCCTGCGCAACCTCTGAATGGATTTCCTGAAACAATAACAGTTTCCACCCTTTATATATAAGTCAGGGGCTTTCAGAGTAGTTACTCTGGTGTAACAGCCAGAAGCTCAGCACCAGCACCAACCTGTCACTCCACTTTAGTAAATAATGAAATCTTATTTCAGAGGAGAAAACCTTGTTATCATTATATCAGATTTTCTTCTTCTTTATAAAATGTATCAACAATGTTTCAAATTTTGGTTGGGACTTTTCACAAGCAGATTGATATGGAAGACTGCTTTCGGTTAGATAGCTGAGCTTAAAATGCACGGGATATTACCAGGTCTGAATTAGGGGACACATGTAATGTGCCAGTGTGGTACAATAGTTCAGAGTGTGGAGAGGTCTGGGTTCAAATTTACAATGAGACATGAAACTGGCTGGGTGACCTTGGGCCAGCAGGGCTTTCTCAGCCTCAGCTAACTTACTGTGAGGATGATATGGGGAGAAGCGGCATCTTAAGTGCTGCCACTGGAGGACAAATGAAATTTAAGAGGAACTAACACAATAGTTATATAGTCATAAATAACAGTTACACAGTTATAAATATCACCCTTATAGTGGTTCAGGATGGACTATCTAGTAGCCCCTTGCTTCACAGATCAGTGAAGGATGACCTTACAGCTCCTGAAGTTCACTTAGCACTTCAAAACAGATGCCAGGCATCAGCCCAAGAGTTGTCTCTCTACACCAATGATGGGAATCACATGGCCCTCCATCTGTTGTTGGGTTGGGTTGCAAATGCCAGTAGCCCAAGCCATCATAGTCAATGGTGAAGAATGTTGGGAGTTGCAGGGCAGTATCTGGAGAGCAGTATGATTCTGGATTCAGTGCAGTAAGTATTTATTTTCCATATAGAAAAAAGTACATGATTCTACCAGGGATATTTTGCACAGACTTGTGCAACTCCTTGCCTTCCAAAAGGAATTCCATCAGCATTTTGGGTGGTGCTGTAACGCTATCATCTTGCCTAGCAATTTCTTGTTTCATTAAGATGCCCTGAATTATGATGTGCATTGTGACTTTGATCACATTGTGTATGCAACAAGGCTCTTGTAATCTGTAAGTTCACATAAACTCTGGGTAGGGGGAATATGTAGCCCTCTAGAAGTCGTTGGACTGCACCTCATTGTTGGCTATCCTGGCTAGCACTGTGGGAAGTCGCACAATGTTTGGAGGGCCACATCATTTGTTCCCTATCCTTGATATAAGCAATAATTATCCCAGTATAGTATGTTAGGAGGATATATCAGATTTTTTTTTTTTTTTTGCAAAATCAGTGTTTGTTGTGGTGGTGGTGGTGGTGGTAGTGGTGGTGGTGGTGTGCCTTCAAGTCATTTCTGACTTAGAACCTAAAGGCAAACCTATCATGAGGTTTTCTTGGCAGAATTTGTTCAGAGAGGGCTTGCCTTTGCCTCCCTCTGAGGCTGAGAGAGTGTGACTTGGCCAAGGTCACCCAGTGAGTTTCCATGGCTGAGCGGGGATTCAAACTTTGGTCTCCAGAGTTATGTCCAACGCTCAAACCACTATACCACACATGCCCCAGTTTTTTTTAAAAAAGTAACAACCTTTTAGAAGAACGCAAGTGCAGATCCAACAAATTGGCACCAGCAGGCCCCCAAAAGAATGGAATGAGAAGATGCAGAGATGGCAACAACTGGCAAAACCCAAGGAGTTACACTGCAGGAATTTACTCGTCTTCAGACCAATCTGGAAGAGTCCCAAAGTTACATTGTGAAATTAAGCTGACTAGTGGAAACAAAGCTATTTTACTGATGTACTCAAGACAACCGTTATTTTTAAACATTCAAAGGGCATTTTAAGAGACTGTTTTTCACATTTCATGTCTTTCTGTTATCAATCCAAGCTGGGCTTTTTTCAAAATGGGCAATGCAACGGAATTACTGAATCAGCAGCTGCAGCACCAGGAGTGGGGGCAGCTAGTGGTTGTAGTTCCCATGTCAGGGGTGCTCCAAATCCACTCAAGGTGTTATTCCAGACCTTTAAGGGGACTCTCCAAAGTGCTAAACCTCTTTGGAGGATGAGGTTTAGCACCCCAGACAACTCTCTCAAAGCCTGGAATAGAACCCAGCATGGACTCAGTGAAATCGACATAGATTTCAGAAAATCTCCTTAAACCTCTGCTTCTAAACTGGATGCAGTTTAGCAGTTCTTGCTCTTGGCTATTCATTATAGCACACAAAACAGTGTATGGGAAGCTGACATCCAAACATACCCCTATGGACTACAGAATTTAGAAAAATTACTTTTTCTGAAATACAACTTCCAGAATCCCTGAGCCAACGTGCCCAAATTTTTTATTATGCACATTAGGAGAGTACAGCTGGCTAGTGTTGAGCTTATGGTGATTAGACAGGAGAAATGATTCTGGGAGCTCATTGCAAGATCCAATTTGAATCCCATGGGCTATCATTGGAGTGAGTACCTCAATCCAGCACTGAGCGTAATACCAGATATATATCTCAAAATTAGAATGTTACTGTTGGTTTTCACAAGTCAGTGGGCTGTGGTAATTTAAAAACAAAACATTTCCATGATGATGTCACTTCCAAAAATATGTAAGAACCCAGCTGGATCTCTCTCTCTCTCCACACACACACACACATACACGAGTCAAGCCTAGCATCCTGTTTCTCACTGTGACCATTCTGATATCTCTGGGAAGCTCATCAGTAAGATAGAAAAGCAATAATTCTTTCCTGGTGTTTTCTTGGTCTATTTCCACAGAGGAAGGAACATAGCATAAATTACTGTGTATACTCATATATAAGTCTAAAAATTTTAGTAAAAAAAAATGACTCTAATAACATAGGTCAACTTATCCACAGGTCACTGTTACTCCTATCAAAAAGGGAACCATCCCCTTTTCTGAGTAGAGTGGTGAAAGGCAAGTGCTTAGTCCATCTTGAGAAAACGTAAAAGCAACCCTGACCCCCACTACTCTGTCTGCTGCGGAGCTGCTTCTGGCCTTTTTCAATGCCTGGGTGGGAAAATGGCACTTTCTCTCAATGGAGCACCGAGAGAGTAGAGGGGGTCTTTGCTTCTTTTAGGTTCTCCTGAGACAGGAGAACCTTTCCCTTCTCCACTCTACCCAGAGAAGGAGAAAGTTCCTCTTTTGAAAAGAGTACAGTATTAGATTGACCTCTGGACAAGTCGACCCAGGTTTTGGGGGTCAATTTTTGACTAGATTTTTTAGATTTATTTATGAGTATATACAGTAATTTATGCTATGTTCCTTCCCTCAGTAAACAGACCAAGAAAAGATCAGAAAAGAATTAATGCCTTTCTATCCTGCTGGTGGGCTTCCCAGAGATATCTGGGTGGTCACAGTGAGAAACAGGATTCTAGGCTTGACTTGTGTGTGTGTGTGTGTGAGAGAGAGAGAGAGAAGAGAGAGAGATCCAGCTTTTGCTATTCTGCTCAAAGAATGGGGTGGTTCTTTTTTTTTTTTTGGTAAGGGTTAGTACTGAACATTAACTTTTATCAAAAAAGGAACCATCCACTTCTCTGAGTACTCAAAAACCTGGGTTGCAAAATGGTGGAGGCAGTAGCCAAGGAAGGCTGCCCTATGAGGCGGTGCTAGCAATTTACTTTCTCTATGGAATGACCCTCAACAATATCCAATGGATATTGGTCAAATCAAAATCCATAGTTTTGACCCCAAAACCTGCCCTTGACTTAAACATGAGGTTAACTTATAAACAAGTATACACAGTATTTATTTCATTCATTATTAATTACACTTAGATCCTGAGCTCAAAGCACTCCTTATTCTCACAACAACCCTGTGAAGCAGAGGAGAGAGAAAGAGAGAGAGAGAGAGAGATGTAGCAGCCCTGCGATCACCAGTGAGTTTCATAGTCCAGTTGGAAGCCTGAACATGGATCCCCCAAATGTCAGTCCAATACTCCAACATTACACTGATTCTGAACAACACTGGGATGAAGTGGGATAGGATCTCAAAGATGCAATGAACATGTTATCTTTGGTCCCTGGAGATTTTGAATCTTTTTTCCCCCAAGGCACCAGAAGGGAATGGAGCACACAAGCATGACCAGAATTGGGCAGCCATGTAGTGTATCCACCCCTTCCATTGTTACCTGTTTGTCATTATGGATGCTAAAACTACCTTTGTGTATACAGGTTGCTATTACTAGATGCCCACATTTTCAAATGCAATAGAATGTTGACAGGGCTACTGTTTAAAGGGTTCAATACAATGCAACACATTTTTAAAAAGCAATAAGAGCCAGCCTGGTGTAGTGGTGTGAGTGTTGGACCATGACCCTTAAGACTGGGGTTTGATTCACTACTTGGCCGTGGAAAGCCATTGGGTGATCTTCGGCATGTGACACACTCTCAGCCCCAGAAAACCCCATGATAAAGTCACCTTAGGGTCACAATAAGTCAGAAATTACTTGAAGGCACACAACAAGACGAAACAATATTTTAATCACTGTGCTTGGTCTAAGCTTCAGCAGTAGGAGGCTAATACTGTAATCTCGAGGAAATGTAACTTCATGCTGAGATTGAAAGAAGTCTTGATTAGTGATTTAATTGACTTTTTATACAGAATAATACCTTAGGAGTGATACCAATACCAAACAGGTGATAGAATCTTAGACTGCTTCTGCAAATCCCAAGATGTATAAACAGCTGGATAATTTAAAAGAGGACAGAGGTGTTCCTTTTATATCATAACATAAGGCACAACAAGTGCAAGTACTATTTTAAGATACACCTTAAAGTTGGAGAAACAGCCACCTGTGATGCTCTAGTAGTCAGTCTAGCCCATCACCTCTGTCTTCTTGCTAGCAATAGATCTCAGACCCAGATTCCTGAAATATTTGAAACAATGAAGTTTCCTAGCCTTGCAGTCTGAGATCCTTTATCTGAAAAGAAATTCCTGGAGGGAAAAATATTATGCATCTGCACATAGTTACACTGTACAGAGAACCCTGCCTTTTTTTGTATAGTTCCCTTTCATGGTCAGGTTCCCAGAATAAGTACCAAACATGGCTCCTGTACTTTTACATCATAGGTAGAAGACTGAATTCCACTCCACTGCAGTGCTTGTGCTGAGAGAAGCTATGCTTGTCCAAATTCTCCATCATCATCATCATCATCATCAATCATCATTATCACCATCATTTAAATAAGGAATATATTCCACTTTCAGCAAATTGGTGACCTCTGAGAATCTTGCTGATTCTAGCTACTTGGCTGACTGTCAAGTTGTTATTTAGCATTCACATTCATAGTATCATTTTTGATAGGTAATCGACTTAACAAGCATATACACCATCCTTCCTAGTGCTGCATTCTTAATGAGGTTCCACACTACACTAAGAAGGTAAAAGAATTCTTAACTTCTGTTTAGTCTCCTGTTACTGATTTCACCCTGCAGCAACTGAACGGACTCCTCTGTGAATGTGGATACCGTGCCTACATACAAATCAATGGACTTGGCAAAGATCTTTGAAACTTAGAAGTTGCAGACCTTCGGGTTTCTCTGGATTTAGTGCAAAGTTCCTCTAAGTATCAGGATTACAGTTCTGAAGAAGTTTGAAACTCCCTTGCTAACTTGCATTGAACATGAGATAAACCTTGTTATTAGGCAGATATGAAAACACAAGTTAATTCTTAAGGAGATTTAACTGTCACCCAGTTGCAGTTATATTACCCATAAAAATAATGCAAAGGAATGAGCAGGATTCGTGCCTTAATTCTGGATGGTATCAAAACAGTCACTTTAGTGTGTTCTGTATCTTTTTAATATTAACATTGTATGCCAGTGCTTTAAATATACAGTAATGTGCTTTCTCTTCTCTAGTTTAATTTTTTTTAACATGCTAGAGGGTAATGCTATTATTTGGCCTCTCCCAATCAATTCAGATTCAGAAGTGGTGCTCCTGTACAGATATACGGGGAAGTTAAGTCAATAACACTTATTTCTGAGTAGATGCGTACAGGGCTGCACTGTTAATATTCCCACAACCCCCAAAGTAAACATTTAAATCCAATTACTGTAATTAAAACCTATGGACCTTTTCCTTGACTTAGCAAGTCTGCACACTGTGACATGGAATAGATTTAAGTTTTAAAGAGCAGGTGGAACTTGGTTAGGACTGGGAAAATGCAGTTGCATAAACAAGGCAATGGAGCAAACTACAGAAAGTAGCGGAGGCTCCATGTTTGGCATGACTGAATTAGATGACTGAATTATCTAGTGTTTATGGGCTTTATACACACATATTTTTATATTTATATTTATCTAATCTATGTCAGGTTTTCTTCGTTCTTGACATCGGCCAGCCACCCCCTGCATCTTGCATGATTGTAGACATAATAGTCTATCATGTATATTATAACCTTAAAACTTGACCACTATAGAACAACATTCAGTTGAAAGAACCAGACACTAAACCACACCTGACAATGTTGTTTCTTCTCCTGTTTTAATTTTTACCACAGCATTATGATGTGTACATTGTGGTATGAAAATCAGAGGTTGCTTGGGCAGGAAAAATACTGATTTCCTTGGCATAACAATGTTAAGAACATAATTAATAATCTTTTCACACACCTATAGGCAGTAGTGTCACCAGCGGCTGGCCACCTGTCTTTGTCAACACAAACACCACTAAACAGTAATCGGGGTTTTTTTTAATAATAAAAAAAAACAGGGATGATATTTGCATTTATACTTTTGATTCCTGCAGTCTGAAATGTAGTGGTACATGCACCATGAGACCCCTGTGAATTGTGATCGCATTTGACTTGTGCAAATCAGCATGAAGACTTTTTCTGTATGTCCTATTGCAGTCAAACCAGAAAGTGTTTCCGTTACACATAAGGTAAATAAATCTTTGCATTGTCATACAAAGTCATACAGTGTTAAAGAAGCCCCCCACCCCAGGCCATTTCTTTCAGCCAATGTCTTGGGGTTTATGAGAAAGCCTATTATTTCTAAGTGGCTCACTCCACCCAGTGGCAAACAGAAACAAGATGTTATTACACAAGTATTCAGGAGCATGGGACCCTTGTATTGTCATATAACAAAGCTTTACAGTAGACATTTCCTCCCTCCCTGTCTAGGCTCTGCTAGACAGCTTGCGTTTTCCAAGGGCTCCTAGCTTCTCGTAGCGACCTGTCGTAAGGTAGCGTGGCAAAAAAAGAATTTTTCAGCTGGCAGTTAATAAAAAGTACAATAATTGTCACAGCCAGCAGCAAGAAGAAGAAGAGAACAATATAAGTCACTAGATCTGGCTTATTTAGCTCACCTTCTTTTAACACTCTGGTGGTTGACATGTAAAAAGCCGAGGAGCTGACAGGTCTCTGGGTGCTCCCGAGATAAGGAGGGTCGGTCTGGATGATCAGGTGAGGGTCGGTGGCTCCAGTGGAGTTTAGAAATTCCCCATACATTTTCCCTGGTTAAATAGCTTCCTCAGGGCTCATCAGGAAACATAAATCAGGGAGTGTACCAAGGGGGGGAAAAACCCCTATGTAATCAAGAGCAAAACAGCCTGCCACATGCTGTATGCGAGGAAGAAATAAACAGGAGTGAGGACAAGGTAAGAATCCACCGGTCCCCTTACCATATCCTTGGAAGGTCAGGGAAGGCACCTGTAGGTCATCCCTCTACAGGTATGTCTCAGCCAAGAGGTGATGAGGGATCCTCTTGGGCATTTATTTGCCTGGGTACTACTTTCGGTTCCCTTTCTTTTGTAGCTCCTCTCAGGTTCCCGGCAGAAGCTGAAGGGTCACAGAGTCGAGAACTTATGCGGAGTAGCCCGACATGCAGAGGGATGCAGGATACCCATTGTCCCCGAGCCCCGGGTTTTAGGTTGGCCCAAGAGAGGGGACACTCACTCACTGGCTTGGCAGGGAAGCCACCCTGCAATTCCAAAGAGTTTTCCCAAGAGAGATGCCCTTAACTCCGAGATCGAGACAAAGCCGCGTCCACCCCACGAAGGAGACCCTTCCCTGGCATGTCGGTGACTTTCCGGTGGCAGAGAGGTCGCTCCTCTGTGGCATCAGGTGGCCTCTCCCGAGCTCCCGCAGTCCCCCGGGAGGAGAAAGAGAGGGACCTTCTCCAGCGAGCACCTTCGCTTTCTCTTTGCGGGAGGAGGAGGAGGAGGAGGAAGAGACTCTCTCGATCTATACTGGAGGGGCTGCTTCTGCAAGGGGAGCAGGGGGAGCGCCTGGCTTCTGCGCTGCTCCCTCTTCCCTCTTGCCTCGCCTGGGGCGGAGAAGAAGGCGGGAGGCAGCCCCAAGCTCCTCGCCGGCGCCTGTCGGATCTGACCGGGGCTGGAGGGCTGCCGATCCGCCCGATAAATCCTCGGGAGCGTCGCCAGGCTGGGGCTTCGGAAGAGGGAGCGAAATCCAAACTCCCGACCCCTCCCCGCCCGCCTCCAGCCCTGGCGAAGGGCACCAGAGGCTCCCCCTCCCCTCTCCTTCCCGTCTTCAGACTTTTTGTTATTAAAATAGGGCTCTCCGGGGTGCACAGAAAATGACTTTCTTTCCTATGGAGTCTCAGCACCCTCTGCAGTCTGACAATTAGTCTGTTAATTCAGTTTCACCAAATTGCCTTTTACCACTGTTATTAGCCCCTGGCTTCTTGCCCAGTCTCTCTCTCTCTCTCTCTCTCAGTGTCCCCCAGTCTGATCCCTCAGATAAGCCATGCTGATAATACTTTTATTTTGAACACAACACCTGACTCCCAGATCAATGAAATGTGTGATGTGGAGGAAGGAGGGAGGGAAGGAAGGAAGGAGCCCTTTGCTTTGCTGGGGCTTAACAGACTTCTGCCTTCTGCCTTCTGCCTGACATGCCTTGGGCTACGCTTCTGCCTTCTGTACTTTGGCTGAGTCCTTGGTCAAAATGTAGTCAAGAAATTGGAAGAATTTCTGCACTAGCCTGTTATAGTGCGATGATTCCACTTTCAACATCCTCTGGAATCCTGGGGTTTGCAGTTTCGGGAGGGGCCGGCTGGCCCCTCCCGAAACTGCAAACCCCAGGTTCCAGAGGATGTTGAAAGTGGAATCATCGCGCTATAACAGGCTAGTATGGAAATGGCCTAATAAGACTTGGAAAGGTGGTCACCAAAGGAACTAGGTGAGATGCCTAAGTATAAAGGCCTATCAGTACATACCAAACTTAGAATCATAAGTGCCACAGTATTTCGGTGTACAGCTGTGAAAGTTGGACAATGAAGAAAGCTGGCAGAATGAGAGTTTTATGGATATCACAGACGGTCAAAAGACAAATAAATGGATCCAAGAGAAAACCAGACCTGAACTCTCAACTAGAAGCCAAAACAACTAGACTGAGGATATTTCATTTTGGATGTTGAAGAAATACTGGAAAAAATGATAAGGCTCAGTAAAAAAGTAGAAGACAACCAGAATGGAGGGAAGACCACTACATGTGTGAGGGCCAGCATAGTGTGGTGGTTTGAGAGGTGGACTACAGCCCTGGAGGCCAGAGTTAGATTCCCTGTTCAGCCATGAAAAAAACACTCATCTATACAATCTGGGTGGCCTTGGGTATGTCCCACACTCAGCACCAAAAAACCCCATGATAGGTTCACCTTAGGATAGCCATAAGTTGGAAATGACTTGAAGGACACCACCACCACCACAACGTGTTTATTCAATGAAGGAAGGAAGGCTCCTGAGCCTGCAGGATCTGAGGAGGGTTGTTGATGATCAAGTCTCTTTGAGGGCTTGCATTCATAAGGTTGCTATAAATCAAAATTGGCTTGTTGGACAATCTACTAGTATAACAACTGTGGGGAGCTCAGGGATTTATGTGCTTGCTTGCTTTCATGTATATGTGTGTGTGTGTGGGGGGGGGACCTAAAATAATTCTGCACTGAGAAGTAAGTGATGAAAGGAAATCACTAAAGCAAATAAAACACACAGAAAGAGACTGACTAAAACAATTCCCTTCCTGATTCATGGCCTCCAAATCATCACTGTTCAAATTTAATTTATTCATTCATTTAGCAAAATCTGTAGACCACTCATTATCAAGTTATATCAAAGTTGGGTAGCTCTTTTCCAATCTTCTTGCTGTGCAGATCCTCCCATCAATCCCAACAGCAGCTCTTTGAGACAGTCTAGTAAGATTTGCCCACACGGAAGGGCCTGAGGCGTCTCAGGCAGAGGGAACATGACTGGCTTACGGCTACCCCTCAAAAAAGTTTAAAACTGAGCTGAGATCTGAAGCAGTTAGTGAGCCGCTAACTTTTTAAAAAGTAAAACATTATTTTTAAAAAAACCCTGAAGACTTCAGACAATGCAACTTTGTTCTGAAATGTTGGTATAGGTATGAAATAGGTACATGAGACATGAGTTTCATTCAGGTATACATCCTATGAGCCCCTTGGGGCTGAAGGGCACAGGCTTATTTGAGCCTAATTATTTGAGTAGAATACTTTTCTCTCTCATCTCCACTAGTTCCCAGATTGTTGTTTTCCTTCACATATACTTAGCTTCAGTGTGACTAGATGCAGGATTTTTGGTTTATTTATAAAAAAAATATTGCAATTTTGATTCCAGTGGGGAAGTGGACATCACTGCTTGATTTCTTTTTGCTGTGTGCCATTTTTTGAAAACGGGCTTAGGGAGGGAGAATCTGTGATCTAGGATTTTAATGGGATGACCAGCATGTCTATGCAGCACAATTACAGAACTTGCATGCTATTATAACTACTATGGGTTCACCCAGTGGAATCCTGGAATTTGTAGTTTGGTGAAGAGCACACATAATTTCTTGCTAGGGAGGTCTAATACTGCATATTTCAGAGGACTGGACTGGAACTCTCTGGGCAGAGAATTCAAACCCAGAGTTAGGGCCTCTTTGCACAGTGTTTCTTAAGCGAAAGGGCCCCTTGAGCGTCGCATAAATGTGAGGAGCAGTCTGCATGATGCACTCACATTTATGCGACGCTCAAGAGTGTGACGTGAACCGCTAGCGGATTTTCTTATTTTTGGCTTCAAGCCGAAAATGCTGTGCGGTCGCGCAATGCTCAGGGGCGTGGAGCGCACTTACCTGCCATGCGCAGCCTCCTGAGCTGCACCGGTTGCGCTTCCTGCCTCAGCGCTAGCCTTCAACTCCCAGGCTGCGCTGCGGTAAGAAGGGGAGGGGCTCAGGCAGGGCACTCGCGCGACCAGGAAGCTGCTGTGGAGCCCAAGCAGCAGGGATGCGAAAGCCTTCCTCTGAAGGCTTCTCGCGCGAGCGCTGCCCCCCTCCGCAAAAAGGTAAGGTGCAAAAAGGGCCCGAGACAGGATACAGCCATGACAGTTAAAGAGGTATCAAACTGCTACAACTATTTAGGGCAGATACGCTCATGGGAAGTTGCCCTTTGGAGGAATCCTGAATATATATCAGTTTTCATGCATTTATTCATTTAATTTATATCCCACTGTTCTCCCAACATGGTACCTTAGGTAGTTTACAACAAAGTTAAAACAAGATTGAATTAAAAACCTGATGAAATTTTTTTTAAAAAAATTAAATTAGCTAACATATTTTTAAAAACATCAAATGTCTGTTTAAATAAAAAAGTCTTTACCTGCCAGCAAAAGGAGAGCTGAGAGGAGACCAGCCTCACCTATTGTGGAAGGCAATTACATAGCCTAGGAGCAGCCACTGAGAAGGCCCTCTCCTGTGTCTTCGACAGACAGGCCTGTGGTGGTGGTGGGACCACAAGAAAGCTCTCCTCTGGGGATCTTAAGATCTGGGCAAGTTCATATAGGGAGATAATGATCTCACAGATAGTCTGGTGCTAAGCTATATAGGGCTGTGTAGGTCATAACCAGGATTTTGAATTGTACAAATGGAACTTTTTCTTCATCTAACCATTGTTGGCTAACTGTACGAGTCTTAAGTGATGTTGGGGACTAGAGCAGCCATCAACCCAGCCAGCAAGCTTATGTGGATGTGGATGATGGGGATTGTCATCTGAAGCATCTGGAGAGTTCTACTGTGGAGAAGGCTGTGCAGCTTCCTAACTGATCTTTGTGCTTGCTTCCCCCCCCACACACACAAAGTTATTTTCAGTGGGAAATGGAAGATAAAGAACTACCTATGACAGGCACCAAATCCCTATAACACTGGATAATATGCAGTTTTGAAAATGCTGTTGTGAGCAAACCTGAAAAGTGTTTCCCTTGCAGTTATACCAGTTCATCTTCTGTCATTTGCACACACATGCAGCAAACCAGTAGCTCTGCCCTTAGCTGGCACAATTTTGTATCCTTAGTGCTTCACTTGCCCTGTAGCCATGGCAGTCTAGACATACTCAGTTTACAGTCATATAATGGTATTTTTCACTGCTATGTTCTAGCCTCCAAACCTCATCCTTGGATAGAAGAAAAGCATGGTAAATTACAACTAAACTATGTGTTCAGAATACACGAAGCACATTATTAATCTCTTTCTGACATGTTCTTAGCATCCAGCTATTTATGATCTGCAACCTGATGAGCAGCTTGTAAGCTTGCCAGATATATTTTGGGCTAAAGCCAATAAATCTCAGCTTAATTTCAGAAAGCTTAATTGACCATAAATGGTGCCTAAATGAATAAAGAGACTATCTTGGTTACATTTATATTAATTTAGAGGTTCCGGTTTCAGGCCTAACATCATTACTAGCACTTCAGGCTGAGAGCTGGAGTGTGACTAGTACCTACTCACATTTTATTTTTGGGGGTGGTATTAAATAGGCATTTGTTCTGATCCAGCACAACTCTTTCTATCTTCTCATTTTGACATTTTAAGTTTTACTATATTACTGTGGCAACAATTCAAAGCTGTGATTCATTGTCAGTCCTCTGGACACCTTGCTGAAGCACTGAGTTGAAACATCATCCAAACAGTGGGGAAAATATTGATCTGAAGATTTATCATCCGCTTTTTGACTCAAAACAGAATACAACAGAGCTTTCCAAACTGTGTGTTGCAACACATTAAGTGTGTAAGTGTGTCGCGTGAATGTAATGGGTGGAGGGGCTGCCTCTCCTGCCACTGCAGTGGCCCCAGGCCGAAGAAGACCCCAGCAAGGGAGGTGTTGGTGTGGGCCCAGGCTTGGATGGAGAAGCTGCCTCTCACACTGCCGCTGCAGCTGCCCCGGGCCAAGGAATACCCTGGTGAGGGCAGTGGCAGGCTGTTGCCCTGGGCCGAGGTGGGCTGCTGCCCTGGGCTGAGGAAGACCCCGGTGAGGGCGGTGGCAGCAGTGGTGGCAGTGGTGACCCAGGCTTGGGTGGAGGAGCTGCCTCCACTTACTGAATTACTTACTGAAATGTGTGTCACCAGCATGAAAAGTTTGGAAAGCTCGGGAATACTATATTAAAAACAAAAGAAAACAGAACAAATTATCGTCATTACATGAGGGACAAACATACCAACCCAACACCGACACACTTGGAGATGAAAAGCTTGTTTTAAAAAAGAAGATCTTAGCAGTTTGTTGCAATGGGCCTGGCTCTCAAATCTTACTGATCAAACACCCTAAAGAATTTCATGAATGTTAAATGGCAAAACAGATTATTAGCAGTTTATTTATTTAGACAGCAGTCCCAGCTAGACTTATGAAAGAGTGAGTTCTATTGGACTCAGTGGGACTGACTTCTGAGTAGCTTACCCTGCAATTTTCCTGATTTGTCAGGGACAGACCTGATTAATCCTCAGTCATCACACTTTTTCACCTGCTTTTAAAATGTCCCAGATTCTCTTTCATCCTCCCACTTTCCCCTTGGTCCTCAGTTCATTTCAATTGCTGCAAACTGAGTTCAAAGTAATTTCACCTAGGCCCTTTCCGCACGAGGCGAGGGAATCGCTCCGTGCCGTTACCTACAGCTTCTTCTGGGGTCCGAAGCAACGCGGACTATCCCTGAAGCCTTTCCGCAGGCCTCACCCTTGGTCCAGGGTGAATCGAAGCAGTGCGAGGTCTGTAGATCTACACTGCTCCGGCTTCCAAAATGATGGCTTCCAACTTCCAAAATGGCAACTAGGGCTTCCAAAATGGCGGCTTCCAGTTGATCGTGGGTCCCGACCAACTGCTGAAGCTCACCACGCCTAAAGCCCACCCTCCGCAGATTGCAGGCTCACATTGGTGTGAGCCTGCGAATCTGCACAAGGGAGCAGGAACGCAATGGCGCGTTCCAGGAAAATAAAGACCTGTTTTTTCTGGTCTTTCAAAAACATGCTGGAGGACCACTTGGGGTTATTTTGGAGTGGCCTGAAGTGTGCATCTCCGGTAAGTAGTCTGCTCCTAGTCTGCTCCAAGGTGCAGACGACCTCCCTGTGAGGACGCACTGCCCCATTCTAATTGCCTGGTGTGGAAAAGGCCTATAGTTAACTCAGCAGGGGAGAGACAGAAGAGGAGTGGGTGGAGTGCTGCCTTTCCCAGAAGGCTAAGGCAAAAGCAAGCTTCTCCATCCTCCAATGGCCAAGAAGGGGTAGGGTTCTCTACTTGCATCAATCCTTCCTCCAGAGCTAAATGCCATTGTAAGCAGACATCACATACAAGATACAACCTTGGAACCTTGACACCAACAATGAGACAATGATTTTTAATAACTTTGCCTGATGAAAAAGCCAGTGATATGCAAAAGCTTGCACAATGTATTTGTTGCCTTTTGGTTGGCCTAACAACAGCATCATTATAATGAGTGGTTTTTGATTTTATTGTATTTTATTTGTCTTGATGTTTGATGATTTATAATGCCTGTTATTTATAATATTTATAATGCCTATTATTATGAGCTCTTGATTATGCTACATATTGCTTTGCTTCAGTTCTGATATATATTTACACTGTGGACTTGTTGCTTACTTTATTTTTTTTTTAAAAAAAAAATAATTATATACTTCCTGAATTTATTGTTACATGGCCAGCAGTACAGACCTGTTTTTGAAATAAACAAACAAATATATCAGCAAGAAAACTACTGAAACAATAGCATCACACAAGCTGAAGCAAAGCTGTAGGAAACTCTGCTCTGCATTTTGGCCTTACATATTATCATTCACGTTTGAGTGATGAAAAAAATATATCCTGTGATAAAGCTACAACCCTATTACCAACTCAGAAAAAAATCTAGAAAGCTACCTTGGGTATATAAATGGATGAAGTCACTCAAATGCTATTCATTGCTTTACTGTTCCTGTTGCTGTGAAGTAAACACAATCTCTGAAAGGACCAGAACAGATTAATAGCTATACTAGGAATTTAAATTAACCACCCACCCAAACAAGCATTATTGGAACCAGTCCAGCTGAGGGCCCTGAAGTCTCTCTCTTTTTTCCCCACAGAGGTACTTCCAGTAGCTATTTCAATCCAAACCTGCTCTTGGTTTTTTGTGTTTTTGTTTTTGGCAAGTTTCTTATTGATGCTGATGCCTGACACTATGTTTATGGAGCTGCCCACCATATATTTTGGGAATGTTGAGGCAGTCGTTTGGAGGAGCTTAATTGACTTGGCAAGGAGAGGAACATCTTGCAGTAATTTCAGACCAAGGGCTTTGTTTTGATGAGAAACACTACTGAGGGATGTCTGTTCAAATCATTTTAAGCAAGCTGTTTCCAGCCAGGTATATCAGAAGTGTGTGGTTCTAAAAAGGGGGTGGGTTCTCTGTGGCATTGCTCCTGCTTTGCATCTATAACATTGTGGTCTCACTTCTTGACATTCTCAATTAAAAGTCTTGGGCAGATGGCTGGGAAAAGATATATCTGCCTCAAACTCTTTGAAAGCTTCTCCCAGTGAGGGTTTACCAACCTTTTTCAACCTGGCACCTTCTTGATGTGTTTCATGACAGTTACCATCACCCCTAGCCAGAACAGGCAATCTGGGGATGATGGGGGCTGTAGTCAAATGCATGAGTGCTTTAGGGAAAGCAAGAAAAAGTTATTTTCTTTACATGGGGGGGATTAAGGAAGAGCAAGATACTAAAATTATTTTGGAGAAGCACTCATAGGTTATCACATTTCAGCTTTTGTGGGAGGGGACATGATAACATTGCTATTCCTTACTGTACGTAGAACCCCAATTTACTGAGGCTCAGAAGTCCAGAGCAGCCTGGTCTAGGTTGCAATCACCAAAAATGAAGACAAATTAAAGATCATCCCCATGGACACTTATAGAAACTTATTTCTTTGTATCTATGTAATCTTTTGTCCTGATCTTGTGAGATTTGCTGGAGCCAGTTAGAAGCATCCTGTTCAGCCCCACCCTAAGGCCCTTCTCTGAAACAGAAAGAATATGCTTTTGCAGTTAAACTAGGGCTTTGTTAAGTTTGGGACAGAGAAAAATAGTCTTTTCACCCCTCTAACTGCATTGCAGGTGCGGGCAAAGTGAAGCCACAAACTCTATGCAGCCTCAGATCTTTTCTTGTAATTCCCAAATCACCCAGGATATTCTCAAACACCCCATTTAAACACCAACCCCCTCAAACTTGAACATTCTGCTATTTCCTCCTCTTCTGCTTCCGCTTAACTTTATTTGTATCCTGCAAAGTTCAGAGCAGAAAAAAAGCTTCCTTGGAATTAGATGGAAAGGAAAAATAGAGTTGGGTGTCATTAGCATACTGGTGGCACTAAACTTCTGGACGACCTGTCCCAGCAATTTTCACATAAATGCTGAACAGTACAGGTGACAGAATTGAGCCTTGAGGGGCCCCAAAGACCAAGTGCCTTTCCAAGAAGGAATGGAGACGGGGTAAACCAGTGCCTCCAAGCCTCATCCCAGTGAGGCAACCCAGAAGGATGCCATGATCAATGCTACTGAAAGTCTCTGAGAGGTCCAGCAGAACCAACAGGGACACACTCTCCCATCCAGTTCCTGGTGTACATCATCCACCAAGGTGACCAAGTCTGTCCACATCCCATAACCATCCCTGGAATTGAATTGAAATGGATCAAGGCACTCTGTTTCATCCAAAAAATCTCTGAAGCTGGGAGACAACCACACATTCTATTACTTTGCTCAGAAATGAAACATTGAATATTGGCTGATAGTGGGATCAATGGAAGGTTTTCAACAAAGACCTCACAACTGCCTTCTTTGGGCATGTTGGAACCCTGTCTTGTTGTAAGGAGGTGTTGATATCTCCCTTCCCTCACTCAGCCAGTTCCCCTCTGTCCTTTTTGATAAGTCAGAAATATCAAGAGATCTAGTGGACTTGTGATGGCTGTCAGGTCCCTAAGGATCCTTTTCACATCCTCAGGCTGTACAAATCAAAAAGTTGGACAAGCAGGGGGCAAAGCTGCATCTTCTGGGACTGTATCAGCTATGATATCCAAATCAGAACAGATTTGAGTGACTTTATTTGCAATGTGCTGCACAAATTCTTCACAGCAGGCTGTTGAGTGGGCTACATTTTCTTTGTGAGATTGAAAGTAACAGACCTCTAACCACTTGAAACAGCTCTGCTGGATGGCTCCTTGCAGATGCAACTGTATCAGAAAAGAATAGTTTTCTGGCTGCCCAAATTGCCACAGAATTGGCCTTCAAGTAGGCTCTAGCCTGTGTTTAGTCAGATGCACTCTGAATCTTCTCTTGACATCACTCTAGTCTTCATCTCACTTGTTTCATCACTACCAGGGAAAACCAGGGAGCTGGTTTGACTCCACATCATGAGTGGGGACACTCAGGAGTGATTGTGTCCACCACACTGGCCATTTCTCCATTCAACCTAGACTTTGAAAGAATCACCTACTGAGTTGACAGGAAAATTCCCAAGAACCATTGGGAACCTGTCTGGATCTATCAGCATCCTGAAGTTGTTGCTGTTGTTGTTGTGTCACTTCAAGTCATTTATGCCTTATGGCAACATAAGGTGAACCTATCACAGAGTTTTCTGAGTCTGAGAGTGTGTGATACACCCAAGGTCTCCCAGTGGATTTCCATGGCTGAGGAGGGAATCAAACTCTGGTTTCCAGGGTGGTAGTCCAATGCTCAAACCACTACACCATGCTGGAGTGAACCATTCTAACTGGTCCCCTACCCCTGCATAGTTTCTGAATACCATTGTCATGGATGGATCACTACGTGGTTGGCTTTAGATTCACTGGGACTCAAAATCCCTGCTATAAAAAGTTCTTCCACATCGAGATTACCATGGTCATATCCAGCACAGAAAACAGGGTCCTGACTTTGCCCAGAAGCAAGAGTGGGCCAGATACTACTTGGGACAGACCCATCATTGTCATCAAGACCATGAAATCCTGAGCCACTCCTAATTTTACTGCTGATATATGTATCATTCAGTATTTTTCTTATTTATCAGCTAGACTGAATGGCTCTTCTCTTCCTACTGTTGTGAGATGTGAGAAATACTAGTGTATCTCACAAGCAGAGTAATTAGTATTAGCAAGGAGAAAGTGAGCAACAAGCAGTCCCATACCTTCACCACCACCACCTACAGACAAGATATAGCACAGAAGCAGACTTTTTTTTTTGGAAAAAAATGAAGTAGGTTTACCTACAAATAGTTAAGGCTTTATAACACTGAATGATGAGAGGCCCTGTAATTTACTCTTCAAACATGGAGGGGAGAAAAAGAACTGCAGATTACAAAATGCGGAATGAACAAACTCAGAAAAACTACAGTCTAACAGATGTAGGAAGAGAGAGGCTGTGGTTAAGACAAACAGACAAGAAATCACATGAATACACGCTAAGTCTGAACTCTTGGAGACACATACAAGCTAACAACTAGTGGGTATAGGCATGCTAAGGTTGCAGCTTCCAGCATCCTCATGGAATGATAGTTGTAGACTGATTTGGCAAGGGTAGCAGAGGGCCAATGAAGGATAAAACATATGTACTATCACCACTGAAAATATGTATCTAAAGCATATCTATTTTTCCTTCCAAACTGGTGTGCAGATGGACCTAGAATGTTTTAGTGCATCATCAAATCAAGCCTCATTATGTCTTTACCCAGCATGTTTTTGTAAACTTTAAGTGGTGTAAGATACTTTAGTCTGATTGGATGCCATTGCAAAACATACAAATATACATATTCAGTGCAGGGATTGGACTCAGCCTTAGTCATACTTTGAGCAGATTCACTGAAATTAAGGAAGCTTAAGCTAATTTTATCAAGTACTCTTGATTTCAGTGGCTTCCCTCTAAATCTGCAGCTTTCTGGATCCAATGCTTTGACCTTTGCAATTCATGGCTGTCACTCTAAAGTCATGTTTACGTGAGTCAGCACTAGAATTATACCACATTAAGCTTCTACAGTTCACTGGGATCAGTACTTGTGTGTATATGTATGCTCATGCAATAGGGTTTTTATTTGTTTTTTGTTTTGTTTTTGTTACCATTTCTTCCATTTGAGGAAGAAAATCATGTTTGTTTTAGGTCTCGGCTGGTTAATATCCCCACCACCCCCACCATAAGCAGTGAAGTAAGCAGTGAAAGAAAGAAGTCTTAAATGAATTGCGTTAACTGTTTTCCTTTTGTGTAAATTAAAGTAAAGGGAAAAGGAAACTCTGCTTCTCACAGGGAACTATTTATTATTGCTGGCAACATGAGTAAAATCCATTTGCAGGCACCAGAAGAGAAGAAAAAAAGAAGTGCTAATTTTTGTGCTTCCTTCCATCACTTGCCATTTTATGAACCTATCCCTTCCTTGTTGACAGGAAGAATAAAATGCATGGTGGGAGTGGCAGTTCATCTTTGTTCTGTAAGCAAAGCTGCTTACAAAAATTGGATGATACATTTCATCAGACATGGTAAATACTGCATCTGGCAATGGTTAAACACACATGTCTATAACAGTGGCAGAAAGAAAAATGGTTCTTCATAGGATTATTCTGCAGGCAAAGCTGGATGCTGTTCTTAGTCATTGCAGTTCTTTCCTAATGGGTTGTTCTGAGAGATGTTTGATTTCATTTTTTTTCCAGGAACAGATAGAAATATATTGTTAAAGATAAGATTGCATACGGTTAAAAATTATTGCAGGTATTAGTCAAAAAGATAGCCATATTAGTCTATGGCCCTTTCCGTGCAGTGCCACTAAAACGCATTAGCTATGGGCTATATTTGTTTCAAGAGATGTGATTCTGCACGACACCATAGCCATCCCGTAGCCATCCCATCCACAAGCATAGCTAAAATGTTGTATTTCAACTCCGGAGTTTTCCAGAATTGAAATACAACACTTTAGCTACACTTGTAGATGGGACAGCTACTGGATGGTAGTGCATTTTAGTGATGGCCTGAAAAGATCTGAAGGAATCCAGTTGCGTCTTTGAGACAAATAGGGAAGAAGAAATTGCTAGTATACACTTCCACAGACACTCCATTTAATGGAAAAGGTCTGAGGCCACAAAAGCTTTTGTCAGAAATTTATTCTCAGTTAGTTGCAATGGTGCTATCAGATTCCATTATATCTTTTTATTGTATGTATTGTAGTAAAGGTATATCTTTAGAACGCAGTCTGGGGTCTGTGTAGTTTCTGTAGATTTTTTTCCTTCAAATGGCCCTTGAGTGAAAGCAACATTTGTAATTTGTATTGGAGATTTTCTGGCAAACTTGTTGAATGTATGCAAGCAACTCTTTGAGGAATATGTGTGTGTAAATACCAGTAAGGGGTCAATCCCTTTATCCTAAGGAATGCCTTCCTGCACTGCCCCCTCCGCAAAGCAATCTTTTGTTTATTTAAAGGACATTGATCATTAGAGAATGAGCCCTCAGCAAAGATTTACATGAAGCTTGGAAGTAACATGTTAGAAAGAATAATGTCCTTATTGAGGGCACAATTTTTTTTTTTTTTTAAAAAACCATTCTATGTTAATATATTGGGGAGGTACAATGAGTCAAGATTTCTCCTAAATGTTACGTCTGAGGGATTCTGAGCCTGTTGGGGGACATATTATAAGGGAGGAAGAAAACAAGAAAGAAGTGAACGGCTGGGAATGGAAGGTTTGGCCTGTTTCCCGTTACTGCTTCTTGCTACTTTGCAACATCTGTAGATTGCTAGAAAATGGTCTATTGTAGTGAGAAGGGAAACTAACGACCTTTGTAAAGCATATCTGTTTTCTCTCCTGAACATGAGATAACACTGTATTGTAGAATGTATAAATTGTTGTGAACTCATTCAAAGGGGGCTCGGACTTTTGGAAGCTATTCCACCGAGACCCCGTTTCGGCTGCAAATAAAATGTTGTCTTTCCTTTCCGTGGGTCTTATCTCTGACTTCTGCAACAATATTTGTAAAGTTCAGTGTTGCTGTTTTTTTAAGAATTAAATATAGTGTATTAGTAGGACACTACTAACATGTTAGCAGTAAAACAATGACTAATATTAATGCTAACTTTTTAAAAAATATTACTGATACTAATAAAATAGGTTTTGAAAATAATGCTCTAAACTCAGGACTTTTACACTTTTCGCATGTTACCCATTCGCACAGCTGGGGGGGCATCTTGCGCAAAAAGCCTCAGCAGGAATGCTGCCGCTTCCCTGCTGTTTGAGTTCCGCAGCGCTTCCTGGTTGCGTGAGTGCCGCGCGAATGCCCCACCCCTTCCTACCGCAGCACAACCTGGGAATTGTAGGCTAGCGCTGAGGCAGGAAGCATGACCAGGCTGGCTCCCGAGGCTCCGCAGGGCAGGTAAGTGCACGCGGGCCCTGGGAGCATTGCATGACTGAGCAGCATTTTCGGCTTTAAGCCGAAAATAAAAAAAATAAAAAAATGTGTGTGCAGTCCGCGTCAGGCCCTTGGAAGTGCATCATGCAGATCGCTCCTCCCATTTACGCGACGCTCAAGGGGCCCTCTCGCTTTCAAAACGGCACACAAAAATGTTCTTTGTGTCAATACAACTACATTCAGGATAACACAATAAAAATGGGTAGAATGGCCAGAGCATGTTGGTTCTGTGAAGTTAAAAAAACTTTTAGAGCTAAAAAGACCTGGACAAATTAAATAGACTGAGCAAATCTCCCTGGACTGAATTTCACATCTGCCGCACCCCTGGAGGTATTGAGATTGAAGGAAAGATCTCTGAGGGTGATCTTACTGTTAGGGCTCCTTAATTTGAGAAATGATTTGGGCCTCAAACCACTTAGATTTAGTGTAGAATTGGCAGCTTTACCCAGAAATAGACTTAGGCCCTTTCCACATGGAGTTAAAAAGCGATGTAGATCGACCTCCACGGAGGTCGTCTACACCGTTATGCGAATTGGGGTAGATTACTCTCGAGTAATTCCATACCGCAATCCACGGTCGGGCACCCGCAAGTGATGGCACCACGTGCTTTTGAAAAACCACATTTTATGTGGTTTTTCAAAGGCACAGGACGTCCAGCCCCATGCAGCCCTGTCGCAGCGCCCGTATGGATTTACGGACGCGTGAAAGGGCGTCCCTGCAGATCAGGCAGGGGGCGGGATTTCCGGCTGGCGGGCTTCTCCGATTGGTGGAGAGGCTCCGCCAGTCAAAATCTGCCATTTTGAGCGCCGCCGGGAGCCGAGGACACCACAGGATGCTGCTCCATGTAGAGCGGTGAAATGCTCTTCTCTGCGCGGCGACGGAACGAGGTAAGCCCACGTTTTAGCGTGGCTTTCCCTGTTTCCCTGCCCGCGTGTGGAAAGGACCTGAGAGCCCCTGCAAATAGGTTAAGATTTGTGGGTCACATTCCATCCACCTGGTTCAAGTCAGAAATCTAAGCGCTGGATTCTAGACCAACTTCAATTTCTGAGTGGTCTTCAGAGGTAGTGAAAGTCTATATGTGTGTATGTACGTTCACGTTGCCTGTCAACTTATTGGCAACCCCATGAATTTCATAGGCAAGGACTACTCACAGTTTGTTTTTCCAGTTCCATCCTTTGAAATATAGCCTACAGCACCTGGTATTCGTTGGCAACCTGGGAATTGTAGGCTAGCGCTGAGGCAGGAAGCTCTGGCTAACCAGAGCTGACTCCTGCTTGGCTTCCAAGATTGGTACAGAGGTATAATACAATGCTTTGTGGTAATGCAAACTCAGCCTTTATCCTTTTTATGCATGAAGCTCATTGTTGAGGATGATCTCTGTGTGGAGATCTGATCTGCATACGAATAGCCTTTGCCACTTCACAGGTGTTTGTTTCTCTTCAGCAAATATCTCTGTCTTTAAGACTATGGCCCTTTCCGCACCTTACCTTTTTCCAGCGCTGGGGTGCGGGGATCGTGCGAGCAGCCTCCGGTGAGAGGCTCTTGTGTCTAAGGTCCTTTGAGCTGCCTGCTTGCGTGAGAGCCCCGCCTCTTCCTTCCGCAGTGCAGCCTGGGAGTTTCCCAGGCTGCGCTGGGGCAGGAAGTGCAACCGGTGTGGCTCCTTATGCCAGGTAAGGGTGTGCGGGGCCCAGGAGCAATGTGCGATTGTGCACCATTTTCGGCTTCTAGCTGAAAATGAAAAGGTGTGCGATCAGCGCCTACCGGCCCCTGGAGCATTGTGCAATTGTGAGTGTGTCATGCAGATCGCTCCTCACAATCGCGTGATGCTCCGGGCACCTTTTCGCATGGAACATGCCATGCGGAAAGGACCTTAATGTCTTGGCTTTCTCTCATACGTAAGCTGGCACTCTGTTCTGGCATCCACAATGGTTTCCAACTGGCAAGGGGCAGGGTCAAGCAGGGCTGCATTTTATCACCCCATCTGTTTAACTTGCATGCTGAACATATCACATGTAAAGCAGGATGAGACCCGGAGGAAGGAGAGATGAAAACTGGAGGAAGAAACACCAACATTTTAAGATATGCAGATGACTACACTACTAACAGAAAACAGCAAAGAGTTGGAATGAGTATTGAAGAAAGCCAAGGCAGAAACCTCAAAGGCAGGTTTACAACTGAACATTAAGAAAAGAAAAATAATGACCACAGATGATTTACATAATCTTAAGGTAGACAATGAAGATATTGAAATAGTTCAGGATTTTCCATACCTTGACTTAGTCATTGACTAGAATGGAGATGACAGTCAAGAAACCAGAGGAGGACTAGGACTTGGAAGGGCTGCTATGAAGGAACTAGACAAGATCCTCAAGTGTCAATAAGTATAATTGAATACCAAAGTTAAGATTGCCCATGCCATTGTCTTTCCCATTTCCACGAATGGTTGTGAAAGCTGAACAGTGAAGAAAGCTGATAGGAAGAAAATCAACTCCCTTGAAATGTGGTGCTGGAAAAGAATACAAATAAGTGAGTCTTGATTTGCTCTAAACTCTCCCTAGAAGCCAATTTGCTCTAAACTCTCTCTGTCTGTACTCTCTCTAGAAGCCAAGATGACTAAACTGAGGCCCTTTTCATACGGCATTTCTAAAGCGAGAGGGCCCCTTGAGCACTCCCATTTACGCGACGCTCGAGGGCCTGATGTGGATTGCGCACGCACCTTTTCATTTTTGGCTTAAAGCCGAAAATGGTGCGCAGTGTTCCCGGGGTCCGCGCACACTTACCTGGCATGTGGTGCATCAGGAGCCAGACCGGTCGCGCTTCTTGTCTCAGCACTAGCCTGCAATTCCCAGGTTGTGCTGCAGTAGGAAGGGGCAGGGCGTTCGCGGGGTGCTCGCGCGACCAGGAAGCTGCTGCAGAACTGAAGCGGCAGGGAAGCGACAGCGTTCCTGCTGAGGCTTCTTGCGCAAGTGCCACCCCCCACCTCTGTGAAAAGGTAAGGTGCAAAAAGGCACTGAGACTATTGTACTTTAGCCTTATTATGAGAAGATATGACACACTAGAGAAGCCAATAATGCTTGGGAAGGTGGAAGGCAGTAGGAATAGGGGAACACTGAAGTACAGGTGAGTGAACTTAAACAAGGAGGATACATCTCTGAATCTGCAAGACCTGAACAGGGCAGTTCAGTTAACAATATCTGGCACAATTTATACTTCAAGCTCTCAGGGAGGAAAGCAACCATTTCTAGTAGATTGCCTTTTCCCAACTCTAACGGAATTCTAATAGGATTTCAAGAATTTCTGAACAAAGAACAGGGAGGAGTAATAAAGGAGACAGTTTATTGAGTCAAGGAATCAAACACCAGAGTGACCCCAGGAATGAGGAGTCCATCCATCCTTAAAATTAGTTTTGCAAACGTTTGTCAGAGAGCCAGCATGGTATAGTGATTTGAGTATTGGACTGTGGCCATTTCTGCACCACACTGTTAAAGTGCTATTATTCTGCTTTCAATATCCTATGGAATCCTGGGGTTTGCAGTTGAATGAGGGACATTTAGAATTCTCAGCCAGAGAGCTCTTTTTTCTTAGTAAACTGCAAGCCTCAGAATTCCACAGGATGCTGAAAGTGGAACAATAGCACTATAATAGGGCAGTGCAGAAAGGCCCTATGGAGATCAGAATTTGAATCCCGTCTTGGCTGTGGAAACCCATTGCGTGGCCTTGGGAAAGTCACGCTTTCTCACTTTCAGAGGAAGGCAAAGGCAAATGCCCTCTGAACAAATCTTGCCCCCCCCCCAAAAAAAGGGTTGCCTGAGGGTTGCTGTAAGTTGGAAACAACTTATTTGTCAATGGAATTAGCCATTTTAAAATGACCCCTCCAATGATACTTGCAAAGGACAGACATGCTCTGTCTTCTCCTTCCCTGCTTACTCTCTTTTTCTTCTTCAGCTTTCCCACCACTTCAGTCATTGTCTTTCCTGGTCACCATCACTAGTATGCTGAATTTTACCCTCCAAACACATTTAGCCTCCTTCTCTTTGGATGGTGGTAAGTTTGCTTAAATGAATTGTAGTGGGAACTCCAATGAAGCCCCCAACTATATTGGGTTAACTTTCTTCCAGCTGCTTACAAGAAGTGACAACAGCCCAACAGATACAGGAGAAGGAGGAGAAGCAGAGAAAGAGGAGGTATCAGTCATCTTGAGTGCATGTCAGGTGCTGCCAGGTTAATACTTGTTGGTTTTGAGGCTGAAGTTTGTGATAGCCTTCTGGTGGAACTGTTAAGAAAGTGGCATAGATAGCATTCCTAATTTTGAGGAACCACTGGTAGAAGTCCTGTTATGCCCTGTCCAACCAAAACCAATACCTCTCCAACAGTTTACTATAGGATGGAAAAGGTGATGCCTGAAGAAATCAAATGGCTAAAGGCCAACTAGATGAGATGTTATCAGGATCATGAAGCATATGGAGGCAAAGCTGAATCCTTCTCTCCCACAGAAGTCTTGAAAACAACAGAAACTCCTTTCCAAAATTATTTGCATTTCATATAAAGCTACAGAATGGAGACTTGGCTATCAAATCGAACTTTTATTGTCATTGTTTTTCTGAGACAAAAGCCAGTGTGCTGTAGTGATTTTAGTATTAGATTAGGATACTTGGGACAGCAGGGTTCAAAGCCCCACTCAGCCTTGGATGCCTATTGGGTGACTTCGGGCAAGTCATACTCTCTCAACAACAGAGGAAGGTAAGCCAATCTCCCACCCCCACCCCCAATAAATTCTGCCAAGAAAACCCCAGAATGTTAGGGTTGCCATAACTACTACTATTACTACTACTACACAACAGACAAGGGCCTAAATACTCTAAAGGCATCAGATCCTCCTGTTCCATTTTGGAAGCTGGGCAGGGTCAGCCCTGGTTGGTACTTAGATGGGAGACAATAAATAAATAGGTGCTATAGTCCATATTTCAGAGGAAGGAATTGACAAAACTACCTCTGAGTATTCTTTCCTTAAGAAAACCCAATGAAATTCATGGGGTAACCCTAAGTCAACAGGTGATTGAAGGCACAAACACCCATGTCAGACAACAGAAGGCAAACTCCCCCCTCAACCAGAGTAAGGAAAAGTTTTTGGACTACTAGTTGGGGCATTTGACAGTTGACGTTGAAAGCTTCTGGAGGACCAAAGATTTACCATCTCTGTCCTGAATGGTTTGAGGCTAGTTCATCTGAAAGATCATTACTGGAAAGATTATTATTACTCAAGCCTTACAACTGACTTAAATCTCTGCTCTCTGGTCCTTCCACAATAGTTAGTATTCAAAGTAGGGTTGCCAGATTAAAAACTGGATCAGGCTTCTGTATCTTTAATGATTATGTAGAAGAAGATGTAATTTCAGCTGGTGTTGCTTACTATGCAACCACATAACAAGCAACACCCATTGAAAATTCTTCTTCTACCTAACAATTAAAGGTAGAGGAACCCAGTTTTCATTCTGGGAACCCTAATTCAAAGAAATAGCTGGGTTAATCTGTAGTTTTAGCATAAAAAGACATAAAAGACTCTAGTAACAACTTTGAGACTTACTGGGAAGAAGAAATTACTAGTACAAGCTTTTGTGAACACAGTCCACTTCATCAGATGCTGTTCTGATTAATTTCTGAATGGTGCTATGGTTATTTTATTCCACTGATTCTCCCTCTGTGTATGTTTGGCTGTGGCTGTGGTTGCTGCTGGTGACCTGAATCCTTTTGTTAATCTCAACTGGAGTAGTGGAACTCAAGACACATGCTGCTAAATTACCATTAATTCAGACCTGTATTTGAGTATGCACAGAGAGTAGGACTGATGCCAAAGAAATTTTAGATTAGATTAAATTGTGTTTTAAGGTACTCTCCCCTAGTTTTAATAAGTTGTGCTTTAATAAATTATGAACTCACCTTCAAAGTAATAACTCTAAAAGCTTGCCTCCAGATAGATGGACAGACAGAAAATTAGATTGTGACACGTTAATAATTTTTTCTATAGCCCAGTGATAAAAATAAGCTTAAATTTCTTAATCTGTGGTTGGAGATGATGTGTTATATAGATGAAGACTTAGCCATTGCATAGTCTTTCCTAACCATAGATTCCAATGGGTAATGATTGTATCCCAATCAGTTGTATCCCATCAGTGTGCTCCTGAAGTAGATTTCCAACTTAAAGAGTATCTAATGGCAAGTATCATCATGTAACATAGAGAACACAGGGAGTGTAATATCAAAAGTGTTGGTTGCTTGGCAGAGGAAATTCTTGTGGTAATGGGGAACACTTTCCCCCTAATTTTGAAGAAACTGTTCTCCCTTTTATTATGACAAAGCCTTTGCTTCTGAGACAAATATAACACTGCAATGCCACTATGAAAATTTTATAATCTCTGTTAAAGGATGAGCCAATATTGCAGGAAATGGCCATCTTGGGGCCTTTAACACTGATGAATAGTAAAATTATCTAGTCTTTATCTATGTTTTAAATAGTTTATGTAAGGGGAAATGTTGTGTCATTTAAGAAAAAAAATACTTCTTCCTTTAGACTAAATAGAGCAATCTAACTATCCTTCCCCACCAAAGGCACTACCTTTTTGTGGTGGTGGGATTGTGTGCTCCTATGAGGCAAGGGCCTATGCTGCTGGTCAGGTCTCCTGAGCCAGATGGGCTTTTGGTGAGGAACCAGGCTAAATGTGCCGAACAGCGGCAGAACACCAGCTGTGGTAAGCAAGTGACACTGGCAGAGGATCTCTCAGAGACAACAGCAATGGCATCATAGCCAATACTGGGCAGAGGGTGATGTTGTAAACTTCATTTTGAAAATCTTTTACCAGGAAAACCCTCAGATGAGACAATTCAAAATGAAGCAAATGATAATGCCAGAAGAGGAGACTCCTAGGTCAGATGACACTCAAAAACTGCTGGGTAAGATCAGAGGACAATAACGACTAGTGCTATGCCTAATGATGCAACTGGAGTCATGGTGAACGGACATTTAGCTTCTGATGTGCTCAGAGGCAAAATAAAAGTCTAAAGCTGCACAACACATATTATAGGAATGTGAGAAGGATAAATCAGGGGAAGCCAGACATAGGCCCTTTCCACAGCTTACCTGATTCCGGCATGGGCTCGCAGGGGCCACGCGAGCAGTCTCTTGTGAGAGGCACTTGTGTCTCCTCTGCTTCTGCTCCTCAGCTGCTTCTTGTTGACTGGCAGGCAGCGTGAGGGCTCCTCCTCTTCCTCCTGCAGTGCTACCAGGTACTTTCCCAGGCTGTGCTGGGGGAGGAAGTGCGAGAGCTGCATCTCCAGAGGCTCTGCACTTAAAGTAAGTGCATATGGGGCCCGGGAGCGATGCACGATCACACATCATTTTCAGCAAGAAGCCAAAAATTATATATTGCATGATCAGCACCTGCTGGCCTCGGCAGTGTCGCGCAATTGCGAGGATGTCATGTGGAATGCTCTTCGCAATCGCACGATGCTCCGGAGGCCTTTTTGCATGAGAAATGGTAAAACAAGTAAACCAAGAAATGGAATGGATAAACATTGCTAATAGTTGGGAGTGAGTATGCTAAAGTGGACAGAAATGAGACATTTTGAATCAGATAATTACACAGCGTTTTACTCAGGAAATGAACATATAAGAAGAAATGGGGTGGTATTTATATGACCAGAGATGTAGCAAAAACAATCAAAGGATACAATGCAAAATCTGACCAAATCACATCAATAAGACTTCAGGGAAAATCCATCAATATAACCTTAATCCAAGCTTATGCTCCAACTACAGAGGCAGAAGAAGAATAAACTGAAAGATTCTGTGCTGGAGTCCAGGAGGAAATTGATCACACACCAGAACAGGACTTCTTATTAATCATAGGTGATAGGAATGCAAAAGTAGGAAACAGAACAGAATCAAAAGCTGTAGGAAAATTTGGCCTAGGATGAAGAAATGAAACAGAAGACTGACTGATTTTGCAAGGCCCACAGTTCGTTCATCACAAATACATTCTCCAAGCAACCCAAAAATCAACCATATGCATGGACATCAGCTGATGGCCAATTTAGAAATCAAGTAGATTACATAATTGGAAAAAGAAGATGAAGAAGCTCCATTCTCTTTGCAAAAACCATAACTGGAGTGGATTGTGGCACAGACCATGAACTACTAATAGCAAAAGTAAAGCTTTAGAGTAAAGTTTAAAGTGAAGCTAAAGAAGAACACTAAACTAAATCATATTGAAATACAACCTGAAGAACATCTTTGTAGAATTTAAAGATAATGTGAAAAATACATTTGCACTATTAAGCCTAATCAACCAGGAGCCACAAGAATTCTGATCTGAAGCCAGGGATATTGTGAGGGAAGAATACAAAAACACATTATCTGCAGCCAAAAAGAAATAAGCATCACTGAATGACAGATGAAACTCTTCAAGCGGTTAAGGACAGACAGGAAGCAAAAGTAAAAGGGGACAGAAATGTGGACAGAAACCTGAACACAACTGTTCACTGACTGATGCACAGGGACAAGGACAACTACTAAAATAATCAGTGGAGAGACATTGAAGATGACAACAAAAAAAGGAAGGGACCTCTTTTACAAGATCCAAGAAATCAAAAGGGAAATTTAAACCAAGAGCAGGGATGCTCTACCCCCAGCAGGGTAATGACCAAGTAAAAATAAAAGATGGTGGAACCAATATATGGAAGAACTGTATAAAAGAGATGAAAGATTGACAGATTCATTCAAGGAAGAATCATATGAAGTCAAACCTCCAATTTTAGAAAGTGAAATGAACGTTGCACTCAAAGCACTGAGGGGAAATAAATCACCAGGAACAGATGGCATAGCAATAGAGCTGTTTCAGTCTACAGAGACAGAGTCTACTTTAGTTCTAACTAAAATCAGTCAACAAATATGGAAAATAAAAGAATTACCATAGATTGGAAATACCTGATATACATTCCAATTTCCAAGAAAGGGGACACCAGGGACTGCAGTAACCACAAGACCATTACATAAATTTCCCACACAAGTGAAGTGATGCTCAAAATTCTACAACAAAGCCTTTTACCACATATAGAGTGAGAAATACCAGATGTCCAAGCTGGGCTCAGGAAAGGAAGAAGCACTAGAGATCATATTGCAAACCTATGTTGGACAATGGAGCACCTCAAGGAATTTCAGAAGAAATCAGCCTGTGCTTTATAGATTATAGCAAAGCCTTTGAGCAAAAGGATCGCTGTCTGCCATGAAGTCAAAATTGACTTGATGGCAATTAACAACAAACTATGCTTAAATGCTAATTTTTAAGCATCAAGTGGAAAGTCTTTTCAACTGGTAATTGTCATGGTGGTTGCAAGGTTTGGAGGGGATATGGTGTGTGTTTGTGTCTGTGTTATGAATGAGTACAATCAGATCTATCAACTACAATTCCCAGAGGCTTCAAGGTGATCTCTGTGCAAAGACTCCTCCACACTGCAACTCCTTCAATGGCTACAGAAAAAAAAAATCTTCAGCTCCTCCCGCTTTGACAGTAGCTAATATTATAGCTGTATTGTACCTATGCACATGTTTGCAACACCTTTGAACACTGAAAGCTCTGCAAGCTGGCAATGATAGTAATCTCTATAGCACCCTATATTGCAGATAGGCATGTACTGAGTTTACAAGAATTGTGGGAACAAATCTTGCCAAGAAAATCTGTTGGGTTCTCATCAGTCAGAAGCAACTGGAAGACAAACAACAACATAAAGCTACCCAGTGAATGAGTTCTCTTCCCGGTCTGCACCATAAGGAGAAGACTACTATATGATACGTTACACTCAGATTGTGTGGCTTTTTACACTCAATTTAGTCAGGTAAGACAATTGCCCTAAGCACTTTAATCAAGAGTTATATTCTGTCTCTATTGAGAATTCAAATGTATTTCAGGGGATGTAAACGAGCCACAGGAGTATTTCTAGGGACCTTTTCGCATCTTACTTCATTCTAGTGTCGTTGTGAGGGGATCATGCTTCCTGTTCCCCTTCCTTCTGCAGCGCAGGTGGGTACCTTCCCAGGCTGCTCTGGGGGAGGAAGCACAATGGCCGCACGTCCGGAGGTTCCACACACAAGGTAAGTGCGGGTGGGGCACAGGAGGAATGTGCAATCATGCATCATTTTCGGCAACGAGCCAAAAATGATATACTGCACGATCACCGCAGAATGGCTTTGGGAGCATTGCACGATTGTGAAGACATCATGTGGAACGGTCCTTGCAATCCCGCAGTGCTCCTGAGGCCATTTCACAACAGAACTGGCATATGAAAAGGGTTTAGGTGCAGAATCACATCCCGAAATATGTAGGGAGCTCCTCCATATTGCCCAATAGTTCTGCTATATGTTGTATTATTCTGTTTCAGGATTTCATGCCTTGTAATACTTTTCCATTTACCAGACAAGGTAGTTTTGCTCCTGCATCCAGTTATGCCCTAAATATGCTGGGCTTTTGACCCTGGTTGGTGTTGGTTGTAGCAAATTTTAGAGCTACTCCTATCTGCATGTTTCTTTTCAACTGCACTTTTCTACCACTTGAGGTGAGGTTAACTGATGTGTGAGTGGTTTCCTTTCATCCCTGTACAATCCATTCCATGAACTTACTACTTATCCCTCCATGCTTCTCTCTCAGTATCCATATTCCTTCTCTTACATGCTCAATTTTTATTATGGTCATAATGCTAAAATGATAGAATGCTATACTACCTTAGCACCATGACTGTAAAAGGAAGTGTGTGTGTGTGTGTGTGTGAGAGAGAGAGATATCCAGTCTGTTAACCAGAAACATAACGGCCAACAAAGATCAGCAGAAAACTTCCATAGCAAAGGTCACCACTTCCTTTCACCATGTCATTAATAGGGCTGCCCAAAAAATACAGTGGAAGGAACTGAGACAACAAAAGAAGACAAATGACATTTACCAGAATTCTCAGGATGGGTGGGGTGTGGGGGGGACATTTACCCTGTCACAGATTTCAAAATTACAGCTAGTATTGGAAATTTATAATAAAAGCAGCTAGGATACAAGGAATGTCAAACAGGTATACCTCACTTAACAAAGTAAATGTGTTCTTGAACATTGCTTCTTTGACAGAAAATGTGGTAGCACAGGCAGAAAGCACATGGACAAAATAGTGATAGCTTCCTACACCACAACAAGGAAGAGCAGTTCAACATGTTTCAGCAGACTGCTTATCCAGAACTAACAACTTGTACAAGTGAAATGGAAAGACCAGGTCAGATAAGCCTTGCATAAGTAAATAAAGAACAAGTTGAACCTGGTAGAGAACACTTGAAAATGTCTTCCAAAATGCATTTAGGAATGATTTCCCACCACCACCACCACCACCACCTTCCAAATGTTTGTGTTTCTTCCTCCCTCCTTCTCTATTTTCCCTATGCCAATACATACAAGTAGACAGAGGATGAAGAGGAAAAGGGGAAGGTGTTGAGATGTAAAAAAACTTTGCCTAAAGCTGCTTCACTCTCAGAGGCTTTGTTAACTGAGGCATGCTTGTATACTGGTATACATCATTTAACAAGGTAAATGTGTTCCTGGGCATTACTCTTTAACAGAAATTTTGGTACCAGAAGCAGAAATGTCATGGAAGGAATGAGCATAGGTTCCTACACCCTAGAAAAGAAAAGTAACTTGAACCGGTTTCAGCAGACTTTTTATTCAGAACGAAAGATGCAAAATGAAACAACTTGATCAGATAAGCATTTCATGGGCAAACAAAAACATCCGGAAACTTCTAGAGACCATTTCAAGACTTCTTCCAAAATGCTTCTGAGGATGATTTTTCTTTTTTCTTTTGCCAGTCTCCACTTTTCTAATAATTTCCATTTTGGTTGCCTGAACCATGGATTTATGCCCCTGCTGTTTACCTTCCCTGTTGTAAGGAGACACATATGGCTACAATTGGATCCTGCTAGAATAGCATCCTGTTCTTTCCCTACTCAAGCTTTATACATTGTTTACTACAGATATACTTCTGCAACCCAACACCAAAAACTGTATTTTTGCAGTCCTCTTTCACTATTCTCGCAGTATTGATGCTTCTAAAAATGTCTAGCAATAGAGGACAAGGAAGAATGGAGGGCTGGGCAGGTATTGAAAGACTTAATTTAAAAAAGCTTCTTTTTCAGAAGCTTTGTTACCTGAGGCATGCCCCCCCCCGGTTTGTGAGTGTGTGTGTGTGTGTGAAAGTGTGTGTATTAGCCTGCTCTTGTCCCAATGAATACAACTACAGTTCCTGAAAAATCCTGAGGCAGAGAGGATCCCAGAGTCAGAGAAAACACATGTTCAATCGAGGTGGCACATTTATCATTTATTTACCCCCCCCTTTTTTTTTTTGGCAAAAAATTTACAACCAGCATGATTTCTGTGTCTTAAAAGCACAACTTATTTTGTCTGTAAAAACTGACAAAAATGTTCATGGGAAGTGGCTAAAACTTAGGGGCATTGTTCATAACCCTTCTGTTGACAGTGTTGCAGTTCCATTATGTGGCTGGGGCCCTAAAATGCCTTGTGCCTGAATGAGAGTTGAGATCACTTTTTCTATTCAAAAATAGGTATATGCAGCCCTGATCCAGATCAGGTTCACTGCACACAGGTGGAGGATGTTTAAATATTTGATTTAAAAAAATATAAAAATCACTCCCCACTATAGGGAAAAAGAAGAAAAAACGATACTAGAAGAATCTCCCCTTCTTTTTAATATCCCTGGTTGGATGTTTTTTAAAATCAAAACTAAATTGTGGGAAATATTCACTCTCATGTTGAAACAACTTCACCGGCTTCTGACACAATTCAAAATCCTGATTGTGACCAGGTTGTAGGTTATGGCCTATATATAGCTTAGGTCCAGACTATCTGAAAACCCTTGTCTTCCCCAAGAGCCTGTCTGAGCCTTATGATCTTAGGAGGAGAGCTTTCTCTCCATCCCACTACATTCACAAGTGGGTCTCGTGAGCACATAAGAGAGACTCTTTTTGGTGGCTGTCCCCCTGCAGTATCCAGAATCATCTCCTTCATGGCCCCTATGTGTGCAACGCCAGCAGGGGACTGGCAAGTGCCTTTCTACCTCTCTGGCCACTGAATGGCTGTGGGGTTGTCCCAGGGCTGATTCTGGATGAGGAAGGAATAGTCTTATGCTCAGGGCAGTTTTCTCCTTCTTCCTTGCATGCTGAAGAGCAGTTGGAATGACCTGCATGATCCATTATGTGTGGGTACAGATGTGACTCCAGCCACCCTTCTGGAGGACTGTTGATGAGGACTGGGGAAAGCAGCCAGGCAGGAGGAACAGCCCCACCTGTCTCCCATAAGTATGCTGATGGAGACTTCTGCTGTGCCAACAGGATGTAGGATCTCAATCACATAACTATTTTATTTTATTATTTCACTAAAATACTTCAGTCCTGCCCTTTATCAAGGGATCTCAGAGTGGTGTGCCGTAGAATCAATTTAGAACACTTCCAGATTAAAACTGTAAATAATTTAAGCATCATTTTTTAAAAAAACAAAAACAAAGCATGTTAAACAAAGCAACAGTTAAAACCATTTTAAAAGCTACACGGATATAAAACCAGTCACATGTACTCTTTGACACAAATTCGTTGGCAAAGGTTTTCAATATATATATATATATATATATATATATATATATATATTTCTGGCTTGGCACCAGAAATAAACTACTGATGGTGCCAGCCAGAGCTCCTCGTGTTTGCCTTAGGTAGCTATATATCTTTGGCAATCTCTGTTCTCACAAAGCAGCCTTTTGCCTCCTACACAGTGGCCACCCCATTTTCTAACAGTTCATGGCTGACTCCTCTTCCTCTAGAGAAGAATCCATAAAACCCTCTGGCACTGTAGCAGATTAGCAAATGGCTACAGAGGGCTTGCGAGTGACAGCTGGTGCATGATTGTTACAATCTCTCCTTTTCCTTTACTAAAATGCTGTTTCAAGTGAGAGTTTAGCCTAAAATAAAAGCAAGCTCTTTATCTTTCACCCAAAAGCTTATGCTGAGCTATTGGTTTTCTCCAACCAAGTGTCAGGTGGCAGGCTTTGGTCTAAATATGAAGCAATCTGAAATGTTAATTTGCATTGCAATAGTGAAAGCTGGGAGATTTTTAGAGTAGTCTTTGCTGAGAGAAAGGGCTGAATACATTTGGAGCTAATGCAGTCAATGGAATCATGAAGTCAGGGCTAGACCTTCCAAAAGTTCCCTTTTTGGACTATAAGTTTGCAGCATAGTCAGAAAGGAACTTTTGGAAGCTCTCAGGTGCTGCTCACTACATTCATCTACATGTGGGGCATTTGCGTCAGCAGAGGACAGGAGAGAAATTCAAACTGAGGTATTAGAGGCAAAATTTCCTGTAATTATGCTGTCATCAACACTAGCAGTTTGGGGGTCAGATTCCTTCCTAGCTTGGATGCATCATTTATTAGTCATTGATCACTATGGCCATTTCCTCCCTCCATTGTTATAGTGCTATTATTGCCCTTTCAACATCCTACGGGCTCCTGGGGTTTGCAGTGTGTGTGGGGGGGCATTTAGAATTCTCAGCCAGAGAGCTCTTCAGTAGTGGAGCTTGGAGGGAGGGAGGGGGGCGGTGCTATGGCACAAGGGATCTGGCCACTGTGCACAGGGGTGTGGCTGCAGTGCGTGGGGGCGTAGCGGGGCATGCGAGATATGGCTATGGGCCAGGACACCTCAAAAACATTGCTGCCTGGGGCGAATTCCCGCCCCCATCCCCAGATGACTGGAGCTCTTTGGCCTCAGTAAACTACAAACCCCAGAATTCCACAGATGTTGAAAGTGGAATAATAGCACTAATAACAGTGTAGGGTGGAAATGGCCTAAATGTTAGCGTTATAGATACTGGTGGTTTTCATCTTTAGTGGCACAAAAATGGCATAGAGAAACATTCAGTATTTATGCAGATAACTCTGCCATATTTCAATATGTTGGCTGAAATCACATTATAGTATTTTATTACCAAGCGTTACGTAAATGCTGGTCTCTTAAATATTTGGAGAGTTACCAACCAAATAGTCCCTGATTCTCTGAAAGTTTGAAACTCCTGGATCTGCTTAGATCCTTGCCATTTTGGCCATTTGCTTGTCATAAGATCTGGTCTTGACACTCAAGGAAGGAGGTAAAAGAAACAAACAAAACTTCCACTGAGAGTTTTAATCTGGTGTACTTTCTGACCCCAATGAGAATTGCATTGTTAAGTGCAAAAAAAGTCCCCATGTCCACAAGGAGGGTTTCTGAGTACACAACATCACAGTACCCAAATATGCAGAGCAAGTACACACATGTTCCCGGGCATTTGTTTTGAGTAGCTGGTCACCCTCCATGTTGGCAAAGATTGCAGCCAAAACAAATGCAATAGATTTGCTGGAATAATTATTATCCTAGCCAGTTTTTGTCTGTAAAAGAAAACCAGTATGTGGTTGGTGGGTGAAATTTTGAAATGGGGGCCAAGATCCTGCATTGGGAGGTGTTGCTCCAGAGTATGATGGTAAATGTCTCCTGATGCTACCCTCCAAAACCCTACAATTGAAGTCCCATAGCCCCCAAACAGACATTTCTGAGTCACTAGAAAGCAGTCTTGTAGAGAGCAGGGTCATGTGTGTCCAGTCCTCTCCCAGTCAAGCGATGTGCTGAGCCCCCTGCAGGATTCTCTTGGGATCCTGTCACAGCTGCCATTCTCAGCGTGCTCTGCAATCTGGAGAGGGCTGGATTTGTCATCATTACTTAATGCCTACTCTCTAGCACCTTGGAAATGACTGTGGTGGTGTTGGTGGGGCTGCCAAACTTCAAAGATAGGATTTTGAGGCAACTTTTGATCATGGCAGTAATGTTATGACTTTAAATGTGAATTGGAATAACTGTGATGTCCTCTTTCAGACATTGTAATTATTGAAAAGAATGCCAGCCATTGGTACTACTGATCAGGTGACAATGTTGTAAAATATCTGTCTTGTAGGATTAATTCTGTGTGAATTCTGCAACAAAACATGACTTTGGGGGACAAAACATCTCACCTGTCCAGATAAGTATGCTTTGGAGCCTGTTAAACTGAGATCATTTCTGAATGAGATCAATGCAAAGGCATGACCATTATTACTATCTGTAGGACAGCTAATCTAACTGGTTGCCTGCAGAAAAGCAAAGCATTGTGTGGAGTCTGGCTACAGTCTCAGTGGCTGCTGAGTCTGACGTGTGGCACTAACAAGCAGTAATTTTTCACATGCAAATCTTTTCCCCTTGTGCCATTCTATCTCCTGTTCCCATTTGCCTCTAAGCTTCACTTGTTTTATTGTGGCAATAACTGCCTACCCAGCATTGCCAATTACTTCTGTCAATTAGATTCTGAAGTACATTCTCACTAAACCCAACTCGCCTCTTGCTCACGAACATTATTGCAGCATTCCTTTCTAATAGAATTCTGGGGCTGGATTGTTTCGGTTGCATTAATATGCAGTTCCTGGAGTGAGTGCCAAGCTTTTCCTAGCAGTGCGTGAAGGAACATTTTTAATACAAACTAAAGGGAGGAAAAAGATGTTAGCCACAGTAAGTGGCTTCTTGCATCAGTGTAATGACTAATTGGCAAATGGTTGCCACGGGGTGTAGATAGGCTGGCAAAATTCTTGATTTCCAGTGCATTAAAAGAATGGGATTTTGTATTTGGGCACTTCTTGATTATAGCCATTCACTATTGCAGGAGCAGAACAACTTCTGTTTTTAAAATGTTGGATGCCATTGTCAGGGTTGGTTCCAGGCTTAACGGGACCCTTGGCAAAATGTCTTCTGGGCAGCAGCCTCCCATATCATTCCCTGTGAAGGGCCGTCTGGTAGCCAAAGCACTAGCATCAGCAATGCTCTAATTATCACTGAATGCTAAGGGCCTGCCGTTGTAATATCTCACCATGGTCCAGACATAACATTGCTTCAGGTCATTGTGGGAAATTAAAGTTGTAATCCAGAGCCTCCTGGGCAAAGTATCAGGAAATTCCTGTCCCAGAAGGCCGAGGAAGGTGTTTGCATTTGGGCTTGTTAGAGGTCCGGAACCCCCAGGGTTCAGCTAAGTATGCAGGCTTGACTATTGTGACAACACATCTGGTAAATTCTGCTGTTCTGGTATGGAAGAACAGAAGGTGAATGTGAGCTGATAGAGGCAGTATGCATGAGTGAAATTTCTGGAACAGAGCAAATGGGGATAAATTCTTGTATGTATATACCCTCAAGTTGCCTGTCAGTTTATGGAGACCCCATGAATTTCAGGCCAGGAAAGCTCAGAGATGGTTTTGCTAGTTCCTTCCTCTGAAATATAGCCTATAATACCTGGTACTCATTGGCAGGCACCCATCTAAATATTGACCAGGGCCAAGCCTGCTTAGCTTTGAAAATCAGACAGCATTTCATGCTTTTAGGGTATTTAGACCCTGGATTAATTCTTTAAATTGTCTTGGATATATGCCATTGGAAATTGCCAAAGAAAGAAAGACAACTTTATGGCAACATGGAAATATCATGGTACAATGATATAATCAGTATATTAAAGAGCTTTTAAAACAAATGATTATTACTTATATATCACATTTCTGAATTACCTTTCCACTCAATGAGTGCTAAAAGCAGTCTATAACGAAACATGAAAACAATGAAAAGCAACAATTCCAAATAAAGCAGAACAAACTAAAACATTACTGTAAGCCAGGCAGGAACTAATGACATATATAACCACATCATCTATTGCTCTGACCAAAAGGACTTAATTGTCTGTCTTTCTGGTGTCATACCCCACCACTTCAGCAATCTACTTCCTATGGTGCTTCACTTCCTTGACCTAGGATATATTTGCAATACCCAATTACAGCAGTTTCATATCATTTTAATTGTCATGGCTCCAGTCTGAGGAATCTTGGTATTTGCAGTTTGGTCAAAGACTTAGTATTCTCTACTAGAGAGTTGTAGTCTACTCCCCTGAACTATAGGAGAGAATTTCAAGAACTTTGCAAAGTATAAAATCTCAGGATTCCACTGGGTGGAGCCTTGCCCATTAAAGTGGTATGAAACTATCACAATACATCCCTAGACCGAGTATTCCCTGATTTAAACTACTAAAAAGGTAGCTTTCTCTCAGATCTATGATCACTGTTTGGACTCTGTTAATAACCAGCATCACTGTCCAATGCACATTATAGACGAGATCAAGTCCCAGCTTCTCCACACTAGAATGCTCTCAGTCTAACTAACAAGACAGGACAAAACCTACTTCATGTGATAACAGTGGGGATATGGAAAAATAATATGCAGTATTTTTAGTTCCAGAAAATAAATGGAATGAAATTACTTAAGAAAGATACATTAGCAAAAAAACATGATTATCATAGAGAAAACCATGCACTCCTATAACCTTTTAGAATATCTCAGGCCACAATGCTGTGCACATTTACCTAGGAGTAAGTTCCATTCAACTAATTCCTGTTTACTTCAGATTAAGTATGTATATGATTGAATTGTTGATGTGAAAGGAACATCATCTATGTGCATACATGTATGCATACACAGAGAGTCCTGGCACACACACAGAGGATTCATAAACCAAAAGAAAGGGGTGGAGAGATGAAAACTAAGGATTAAATGTACGGTTTATACAAGTTTCCAAAAGAAACAAAAATCAGAACTGAAGGGAGGGAAAAAAGTATTTTCCAATTAGGAATGCTTCTCTGCAATGTTGACCCTACTTATGGAACTTAGAGATGAATGGCAAATCCAAAACACATTCAAGGTGGCAAATACATGTATCTATGAGAGATTGAGAGACAGCCCAAAGTTCGGGGGTGCTATTATTCAGAGACGATGTTCTCAAGCAAAATCTCTTTTCTTTGTTGGGAATCTCTACTTTCCCCTACCTTTTAGAAGTACCTTTTACCCTTTTCTTAATACCAGAAGCAAATTGTGGACATATAACTCAGGCTGTTCCACTCCTAAATGGTTGTTTCACTTTTTACTCTTGTTCTGACTGGGTAGAGTAATGCTTTGCCTCCTTCTCTCTTCTCCAGAGTGCCAGCTGCCCTGAGCTGAATTAAATGAGTACAAAGTACTTTGTACTTTGAACTCAGAGGTTACAGCAGTAGAGCAAGGGGGGAATAGGGAGAATTTGTCCCGCACTGCCCACGTGACCACGGGTGGTGGTGGGGGACGGCCTTTGCCGCCCTTCCGCAAGAAGAGATCGCTCGCCGGGGCCGATGGGAGGAGGCGGGGTGGGACAGTGCTATTTAAGGCTGCCTCACCTCTCCTTTTGAATCCAGGAGACCCTTCCTCCCTCCCGATGGTTTCAGTGTAAGATAGCCGGCCGCTTCGGGGCCGGGTAGGAATTTTTTCCCCCTTGCTTGCGGGTTTTTCCCCCCCCTATCCTACACTGTGCTAAGGGCTGGGTAATTGACTTCACAGGGTGGTGTCTTAATTTGGCATTAATTAGGTCTCCACAGCCATACATGCAGTCATCCAAGCCGACATGGGGGGGGTCTTAGGGTTTGGCGTGTACCTATGGCACCCTTTTGGTGTAGGATAAATCCTATCCTTGAGGAGGACCCTGGGCTCACCCCACTTGTCGTGCGTCAGGGGGATGGGCATTGGGGCTCACCTTCCAGACAAGGGCTGGCCAAAGTCATAATGCACCTTCAGCGGTTGGCTTTGGGGCCCGGTATCTCACTCAACGGGCTAGGGGACATGGTCGGGAGCTGACTCTTGGCCCTAGTCCGAATATGCTGTTGACCCCCCCTTTCTCCTCAGGTCAAAAGTTCAAGTTCATGTAAGTTCAAGTTCAAGTTCACTTCCCCTTTTATGTTAATTAGGCATATTAATAAATTGCCCTAGTTCAACCCAAGCTCTGTCTGCGATCTCATTATTTCATGGGTTGGATGGCAAACTGGGACATTTAAAAACCAGCTAAGAAAAATGGAAAGGTAGAAATTGCAGCAGTTTCAAGGTATGTAACTATGAGTAGTGACAGGGACAAAGTAGATGTTGTGCTGGATAAACAGACTGAAGGGACTGCATTAACAAAAAGATTTGGGATGTCATGAAAAGGCAGCAATTGTTATTCAGCTTATTCTTAACACACTTTATTTCCTGGGAGCAGAGAGGTGCTTGTGGGAATTTCTGCCTTATATGCCAGAATAGTTGGCTAGCTTTAAGCAGTATGTCCCTTGATTTGAGGGGCAAGGTATGTTATTTTCCTTGTGTGGTAGGCTCCATCACTTCAGAGATCCTTCCTTTTAACCCACCTAGATGGTCTTTCTGTCCCCTCACCCACACACCAACAGGTGGATGTCTTGTCCCCTTCACCTAGCCATCTACCCCGGGGCTCCGTATCTTTCACTGAGATTAATGCTCTTTCTCTCCTTACTGACTCAGCTGCTCTCCCTCTTCCCTTACCCATCTTCTCAGCTAATCTTTTTTCTTTCTCCACATCCATGCCCTTCTCTTTTCCTTTGTACTTTCTCTTTTCTCTATCTTTCCCATATTTTTGTTTCTCACTAGTCATTAATCTTTCCTTCCCCTAGGGGCTCTTTTTGGCATTTCCTCTCTATCCTTTACTCCTCCCTCCTTCAACAGGCAATAACAGATGTTTTGTTCTCTTTTTCTCCCTCATCTTCTCAAAGAGCTTAAAGTTCTTTTTCCATAACATCTCCCTGGCCCATGTGGAGTAATGAATATGTCAGTCCAGACTGCAGCTTCCTATCGGATATTTTGGGAAGCTTGCCACTTAGTGACTGAAAATGGTAATACAGGCTCTAGAAATATTTAACTTAACTAATATTAATGAATGAATTCTAAAATAAGAATAGTCCCAAGTTGCATACTGCAGGATAACACAAGTATGCATGACAATTTTTAGGTGCCTAGGTTTTAGGATCTCAAAACTATGGCAGAGAAACATATATGAATGCACACATGCTTCTTTAAAATATCCTCAGGGGAATTTTTTTTTGTGATTGGTGTTGTATGTAATTTGTGTTGCATAGTAAGTGAGAGAGTACATCATTTTAAAAAATGGAATGTATCCTGCATAGATCTGGTTTGGAAAGTATTGAAACATGACTGCAGGGATGATGCAAGTCATTTTGCTGCCTGATGTCTTCAGCATCTGCCTAGTGACAGGACTGGCTCTGCATGCCTGTTACAGGCTGGCCTGTCTCAGAGCAGTGGAGAAGACAGCAAAGTAGCACAGGAAGAACTCTGCAGTTACTGTTAGGGAATATATTTGTGGTCAAATAAAAGTATATGAAAAGCAAGGATGCTTTCCCGTGGCTCTAAATATTTCTGGTCATCTTGTTTCAGTCAGGATACCCTGTGTGTTTCTGTGTCTTTAAGGTCCCAAAGTAAAGTTTCTCCAGCAGTGGGACCCATACAGTGGGCTGACTGGTTGCGGTGGTGGCAACGTGTGCAGTCCTGTTGTAAGGCAGAATGCTTTGTTAGGTTCATTCTGTGAGCCTGTGGGTACAAAATTACTCTATGCAGCAACTCCTTCTTTAGCAAAACAAATCTGCTTTTATTTAGGTAATGAGTAATGCAATGGTCTTTGGAACCAGGATATTTCTGGCTGCAGCTAGAAGAAATTTCTTACCCTGATTTACAAAGTTTCTTCACAAACAATAAACTGAGGAATACTCATTTCAACTGGTGTAATTACCATAACTTTCTTTTTTAAAAAAACAAAAACGACCAAAAGCCATTTTTAAATTGCTGACATTGTTATGATAAGCAAACAATTTCCACCCTCTGTGCCCAAACTCTTGACTACATTTGGCTAAGCAAAACGGGCACAGAGGAAAACATCTCAGAAGTGATGAGCCTTCCTTGTTTAATGTTAACAGTCTGACTTTCACTGAGCTGTGACCCAGTTCTTGCTTTGCTCACTTAATAATTCACTCATTGCTTTCCTCAAGCTTGGGGACTGCAGGTGTTTCAGGGATTTGTTACTTGCCATGTTTGAGGAAGAAGCTTTTGACTGGAATGGAACTGCTCTGTAATAGCTTCCCCTGGTAGATCATTTCAACAGACTTGCCTTTAAAAAAAAATAGTCTGTTTTGTACAGCAGAGTTGCCTGAGTAAAACCCATTTCCCACACTGCTCTGAATGCAACCACTCCTCCGCTGTACCTTTGATATATATATTATATTAGGTACCCCATCGTGACTCCAGAGTGATTGCACAAAGAAATGATCTCTTTGGATCTTTGGTGTTCTTTCCCCTCATAGACTACCAGTGGTGATTGTTATCGGATAGCAATGACTCAGTGGTATATAGTGAGAGCTAGCAAAATAAAATTCTTTTTTTATAAAAGTCAAAAAGGGATACAGTTGCACCTTTGAGACTAACTAGGAAAAAGGTATTTCTAGGCTAAGTTTTCATGGTCTACAGTCCACTTCATCAGATGCATGGTGTGAACTCTGTCAACAGACAGACATATAAACTGGCAGTGTGGAACTATGAAGTGTAATGGAAAGGTCTGTGACTATGAAGAAAGCTGTTATTTCAAAAGATGCTCTTGTGATTTCTTGGCACACTACTTATCTTGAAACACTGGTTTTCAGCACAGTATTTCTCTCTCACAGACAAAAGGACTCTCCTCAGGCCTGGTGTACAACTATAATTTACTGATCCAGTCCTCATTCAAATGCACAAGACAAAAACTTTTCCCCATTATTATGCTCACCTGCTTACCTATGCTTGTATGCAAAACATGTCTCACACCTTTGTATTTTAACTACTTTATGAATGTTGTTAGATCAGTACTTATCACCACATTGAGATGGTTGGCATAATTAAATCCAGAAAAGATTATCCTAGAAACTTATTTCCCAGTTACTCTCAAAGGTGCTAATAGGTTCTTTTATGTCTTTTTATGCTAAAACAGATTAACCAGGGTATGTCTTTGAATATAGAAGTACCCATTTTCTGATGATCTCTACAAATAGCACTTTCTTGTTCCCTCTCAAACATTATCCTTTCACATGACCAATTACTTTGCGTATGTTGCTTTGTTCTTAATTGCTGAGATCTCCAAGTCACCCTCTTATCAAGTCTTGCAAACTTAGGACCATGTAGCTTTGTTGATTGAACTATCTACTTGTAACAAGATCTTCTTTTCCTATTGCCTTCCATCTTATAAAATATTATTGTCATTTCTAATAAGTAATGTTTTTTTATTGACAAGTCCAAAGTATGTCAGTCTCAGTTTAGTTACCCTGGCTTCTGGAGAGAGTTCAGGCTTGATTTATTCTTGGACCCATTTATTTGTCTTTTGGTGCTCCATGGAATCCATAAAACCTTCTACCAACACCACAATTCAAATGAGTCAATTTTCTTCCTATTAGATTTCTTCACTGTCCAGCTTTCACAACCATACATAGAAACTGGAAATAGAACGGCATGGACACTCCTGACTTTGATATACAATAATATATCTTTCACCTGAGAATCTTGTCTCTTTCACATCTACCCTTCCAAGTCCTCATCTTTGGATTTTGTGACTGCAGTCTCCATATAGATATGCTGCCATTATATCTTAATTCAGTTCTATATTCCTGCAAGCACGAGATTTTGATAGGATCACAGTGTGAACCAAGAAAATATAAAGAAACATTTTTATTTTTACTCTAAGGAAAAACTTATTTTTCAGTTCATAAAAACAATTTAACTCATACTAAACAGGAAATCCACCTATTCTAAAGCTACCTCAGTTTGATTCTGCACTCATTTTTTAAAAATTGGGACGATGACTACTCTAAGCATTTTGCAATTGGATAAGCTGTTCACAAGTCATTACGGAAACACTTCCCACTTCTGCTGCCAATATCAACACCACTCAATCTTCTACATGACTGGTGCTAACCAGATTAAAATTTCTTAGCCCTCTATTCTTTGGCAGAATATAATGCTGTTCTACAGCTATAGATTTGTCATAAAGGAATGGGGGACAGGCTGTGCCTCTGATAGGAGGTTATGTCTTCTAAAGAGATAGCCTCAAACATTTTGATACTCCTGGAAGAATATATTAATGATGACTCTTTGGCTGCAACAATATCTTAGTGCATTGAATGAGTGGCAACATGCTACTTCTGCATGGTATTACAAAGTTTGAATTAGCCTGACACTCTAGCTAATACTTATGACCAGAATTGTATTTCAACATAACTGATTTCAGGTACTGGAAGACCTGTGGCAGTGAAGCTCCTGGAGCACTTGTCCCAATTCTGGATCACTTGTCCAACTTCCTTTGCTGTCTGTTAAACTGTTCAGCTATTGTTGTTAGCTTTGCACTACACAGTGGATGGAGAGCTAAAAAGACCAGTGGTCCTCAAGGGCTGTGGGAATTATTGGTACAGACCTGGATAGTAAGTATGTACTTCTTTGATACATGATGACACTTGCAATAATGCTGTTTGTCCAAACTTGTAAATGGACTGAAGCACTAATGATGGAAGACTGGGTTGTTAAAATTGTGACTTGCCCAAGTTGCAAAACTGATGTGGATTTTAAAAGATAGACAACTTAATGCTTTTTTTAAAAAAGACTAGACTGGGAACTTTGATATCACATATATCCAATCATCACAGTTTTGGCTCCAATTGGGTCTCCAAGGGAGAGTGTTCCATAACTGGGGTACCATAGCAAAGAAGGCTCTCTCTTGTGTCCTCTCACAGCATAGTGTCCTAACTGATGGGACTTAGAGGAGCCCCCCAACCCCCGCAGCAGACATCATACCTTGGGCAGGTTTATATAGCTAGAGGCACTTCTTCAAGCATTGAGGACCCAAGCAATTTAGGGGTTTGGATGTCATTACCAACACCTTGAATTCAGACCCTGATGTTCCAGTCAGCAGTCTAGCTGCTGCATTTCACAATAGCTGCAGTTTGCCGCTCAACCCACGAAATGAAGAGACGACACACAGGACTTGGGTTGAACTAGGGCAATTTATTAGTATGCCTAATTAACATAACAATGACTAACATAAGAACTAATTAACATAAAGAGGGAGTTGAACCTGAGCTTAAACTTGAACTTAAACTTGAGCTTGAACTTAACATTCTGATCTAAGGAAAAAAGGGGGGGGTCAGCAGCATGTGCGGACTAGGGCAAGAGTCAAATCCCAACCATCTTCCCTAGCCCGTTGAGCAAGGTACTGGACCCCAAAGCCAACAGCTGAGGATTAAGACCTTGGCTGGCCCTTGTCTGGAAGGTGAGCCCCAAACACACACCCCCGGCTCACGACTAGTGGGGTGAGTCCAGGGCCCTCCTCAAGGATAGCATTTATCCTACACCAAAAGGGTGCCATAGGTACTTACCACAGCCTTAGACCCCCCCCCCATACTGGCCTGTGTGACAGCAAGTGTGATTGTGAAAACCTATTTATCACCAAATTACGACACCACCCTGTGAAGCCAATTACCCAACCCTTGGCGCAGTGTAGGGTAGGCGAAAAAGCCCCCCAAACAGGGAGAAAAAATTCCTACCCAGCCCCGAACTGACCAGCTATTCTTACACTGAAACCATCGGGAGGGAGGGTGGGACACTCGTTCCGAAAGAGGCCGAGGGGGAGGTGGGGCACCCATAAAAACTGCCTGCCGGCCCCACCTCCCCCGAGCGCCCGGATGTTCCGTCTCCTCTCGCGGGAGGACGGCAAATTGCGCCCCGCCGCCACTCATTGTCACGTGGGCGGTGGGGGACGAATTCTGCTCCATGTAGGATGCATTGCAGTAGTCCAATCTGGAAGTTACCAGTGCATGGACTACTGTGGCTAAGTTATTCCTGTCCAGGAAAGGGTTTGGTGGCAGACCAGTTGAAGCTGGATCCAAGCACGTCAAGCCATGGAGTTCACCTCGGTCTCCAGTGACAAGGATGGATCTAAGAATATTCCCAAGCTATGCACTTGCTCTTCTCAAGCTATGCACTGTCTGCAACTCCATCAAAAGCAGGTAGATTACTCAGTTCATGGACCTGAGAACTGTCTATCCACAGAGCCTGTCTTATTAGCATTCACCTTCAGCCTGTTGGCCCTCAGCCAGCCCATATCAAAATCCATGCATTGGGTGCAGCACCTGCACAACCTCAGTCTACTCCATCAACAAGGAGCAGGGTGTCACGAGCATATTGATGACACCCATTCCAAAACCTCTTATGACTCCTCCGACAGTGGTGTCAAATAGTTATTGAACAGGATGGGAGACAAGATGGAACTTTTTGGCACCCCATTGTTAAGTAGTCGTGGAATCCTCCAATGCTCCTCTCTTGGACTGGCCCAACAGATTGGAGCAGAACTACTGCAACACAGTGCCTCCGATTCCCATCTGATGGTTCTGGTCCAACAAAATCCCATGGTTAATGATATCAAAAGTTACTGAGAGATCCAGAAAGATCAACAGGGTAGTACTTCCTCCATTTTTTTATGCTTCTCGGCCTTTTGGTTAGGATCAAGTGTAGTACCCAGAGACAGCTGTCAGTCAGAATGACTAAAGCTGTTTCAGGGCCATGCTTGGCCTGAAGCCAGATTGAAGTGGGCCCAGATATTCTATTTCCTCCAAGAACACCTGAATTTAGGCAGCCACTTCATGCTCTAGCAGCTTTCCCAAATAGGGGATATTAGCAATAGGGTGGTAGTTGCCATTTGCCTCTGTGTCCAGGGAAGTCCTCTGAAGCAACAGGTGCATCAGCACCTCCTTCAAGGCATCAGGGACCTATCTCTGACATAGAGAGGCATATACCATCCCCTGGACCCATGTGGTCAATCTACCTCTGCTAGATTTTGTCAGCCAAGATGGAAAGGGTTCAGCTTACATGTGCTAGGCTGAACTACTTCAAGTATCTTTTTCACAACATTGGACCTCAGCAACTGAAACTGATGCCAAGAAAACCAACCAGATGGAGCACTGGCCACTGCCCCAGCTTCTTAGTAAATGTGACGTCATGCCCTGAGGAACAGAAGCAGCTTTCTCCTTAAAGAGTCTCACAAATTTATCCCAGCATACAACTTAGGAGTCAGCTCCTTGCTTCTCTGATTTTCATCCATGAAAGTCCTCCCCACTTGGAATAGCTTACTTGGGAGGCATGTTGAGGATGCAATGAGGGAAACGTAGCCAGATTTATTTTGGAAGAACCTCACTGCTGCATAATAGGCACAGTGAAGAGTCTTCACCAATTTCTGGTCATATTGGCTCCATGACCGGTGTGACCCACATCTTAGCCATTGTCCAGCCTGCTTCATTGCCTATAGGTCTTCTTTAAACCTGGATGAACTGTGAGTTCCATAATACAGGAGTGGGTATATGAGCATGATTGTATTGGTGGCTTTTTCCATCTTACCATTCCACAGTGAGATCAAATTGCCACCCCTTTCAATCCAATTTGTATTCTTTTTCATGGATGCTGCTGGAAAAATCCATAAATCCAGCTGAAAAGCTTCTGCAAACCCAGTCTTGCATTCTTTCAGAGAAGAGGGGTAGTAATAAAAAAATACATCTACACAGGGTGTCTGACTTGATTACTTCCTGCTGTCTTTAATACACTAATGTTTCCACTTAATGGATCAGTTTTATGTTGCTTTATTAAGAAGCTTAGTTATCTAATTTTATCTGTGTTCCCTAGCTCCCCCACACTCCCAGAATATAAAATCCATTGTGTGTGTTTATAAAAGGGAGAGAGATTTTCTTATTATCCTTATTATTTCCTTATGAAGAACTCATACAACTTAGTGCTGCATATAGAAAAGAATTTGGATTGATTATCAGCGAGCTGCTGCAGAAAGTGGGTGGGGTCCCTGAGGATTTGGAAACCAGACTGGGAGTGTCTGTGTATGCTGTATAAAAAGTATATGAATTACAATTATAAAAGAACACTCATATCAGTTCTCAGATTTTTGCTAAATGTGCTACTCTGTTTGAACAGATTAAGTTGGCCATGTGGGAAGCATCCCAATATCCTGAGATTTCAAGGCCAAAACTGAAATGTAGGGACATCTTTGGTGAAGTCACAGGGAATGGGTCCTGGTGATGTCACTGAGCATGTTACATTGTGCACCAACCATGCTCAGAGCATGCTGCTCAAGTAAAAAACACAAAACTTAACAAATGAGAAAATGTTTCACTGGTTGAAAATTCAATTTTCCAAGCTCTGCATAGAATGGAAAACATACCTTGGCAAGCACTTCTTTTAAAACATGTGGTGGTTTAAATTCAACAGAACAAAGTTTTCCAAACTCTGCTTTGAAGAGTAAAACCTAAACTTTTACCTGTGGTATTTTTTACCTCTCTGCAAGGAATGATTTCAAAACACGTGGGAGATGTAGAGTGGCCGAACAGATTTTCAAAGCGGAAAGAAAGTTATTCAAACTCTGCTTTTAGTGGGTTGCTCTCATTAACCAGAGTCCCGCATTACATTTTCTTGTTTTTCAAACTGTCAGATTGTGCAGACTGTGCCCCAGTCCATCAAATATTAACAGCTGGCATCTTGTTCACTACTTAAGCGATTTTAAGCCAAACTTACAATCTTGCAACTTTTGGGATTCATGATTGTGGTCATTAACGAATGGACATGACCCCTGCAAACTCACCCCCTGTACAGCTGCAGCAGGACCCTGAGGGTCTCCCAAGCTTCCTATCTCAAAACCCAGTGGGTTTCTATGACCCAATGGGGATTTTAACGCTGGTCTTCTGGAGCCTGAACCACACCTCAAATCACTGCGCCACGCTGGCTCTCTTTGTACGACTATTCACATTCACATCTACCATTCTTATCCATATGCAGAATACTGATTCACACAAATACATTTCCATCTCTGCAGAGGGCTGCCTTCTCTCTTCTGCTCCTGTTAACAGCATGGAACATGTCCTCCTGCTTTTTATGATAACAGCTTTTCAGACAGTGTATAAAGAGCTGAAATGTTCATCAACATTTCATAATACCCCAGCAGCAGAACCATTCCTTGGGGAAGGGAAACACTGATTTCTGTCAACACAACCCAGAGCTCTTAACAACTAATAGCTATGGAAGTTGTTAAGTGTGTAGGCTGCCAAGGCTTCAGGTTTTGTTCTTTTGTTCATTTAATCTGATTTTGGGGGAGTGTACTGTTTTTCTTCAAGTCAGTATGTTCTTCAGTTTAATATCTCGTGTGTCTCTCTTTGACCATGCTAAGTAGCCTAGCAGATTATCCATTGCAGGCTTGGATTTTGTGAGGAATGAAGCAAGCTCCTTCATTGCCCTCAGAGATGAATCACCCATGAATGATGTGAACCAATGTTCACAATGGCTACATGCCTATCGTGGGTCTTCATCCCAGGCCCATCTGCCTAGCAGCTCAGAATGTAGCTTCGTCACTCATCGGTGAGAAAGATTTCCCCCCATAGAATCCCACTGTGAGAATTTATAGAAGGAAGGTGGGTTGCCTCCCTCTTTATTGTGTTTCTGCCAGTAGAGAAAGCATTTTTAAACATTTAAGCATACTACTTGAAGAATTTTTTAAAAAACTAGTTCCAACTCCACTATAGTAGCTAGTTATCACCATAGTTCTAATTTTAAAAGAATTCTACTTTTCTCGTTATCAAAAAATATCCAAATAGTACCTCTTTACTTGTGTCTGCATATTATGTGTCCTCAAACTGTCCACTTACGGTGACCCCATGATTTTCATAGAGTTTTCTTAGGCAAGGAGTACTCAGAGATGGTTTCGCCAGTTTCTTCCTCTGAAATATAGCCTACAGCAGCTGGTGTTCATTGGTGGTCTTCCATCCAAGTACTAACCAGGGCCTTAGCTTCTAGGATCAGATTAAATTGGTGCCTTTAGGGCATTTAGACCCTGTCTTTTTACTTACTTTTTGAAAAACATCTGAATGCCAGTGACCATTGTCATATGGTGCAAAGCATACTGTGTCTCTTCCATGACTTTGTCACCTTGCAACAGAGTATGAGGCAAAGGTGTGAGACATGGCAAAAGGCAGCACTTGAATATGTGATATTTCTCCTTTATGCATCTTTCATCTCCACAACTAAAAATTAATGTAAAAGATGCACAACAAAAGGAATGAACTGATCCCTTGCTATGTAAAATTTCAACTACTGTAGTATTACCTTCATTATTGGAAAAATGAATATATTTCTACATTGTTTTCTTTGTTGATCTGTATATAATTAGCATAATCTGCCTTTGGTGGCATTTTAGGGGCAGAAAGTTGGGACATATATTAAACAAACCATTCATTGTTGCATGCATGTTCCTACTGGATTGCAGCAGGGCCGTTCTCCTCTCTCTCTACAACAATGGTTTTTTGCCCCCATTTGTTGTCGTTGTGTGCCTTCAAGTCATTTCTGACTTATGGCAACCCTTAGGCAAATCTATCATGGGTTTTTCTTGGCAGAATTTGTTCAGAGGAGGTTTGTCGTTGTTGCTTTCCTCTGAGGCTGAAAGTGTGTGACTTGCCTGAGGTCATCCAGTGGGTTTCTATGGTTGAGCAAGAATTCACACCCTGGTCTCCAGAGGCCTAGTCCAGCACTCAAACCAATATACTACACTGGCATATTTCCTTTCAAATCTGAATAATGTAGGGAATGCACATTTGGGCTTCATCAACTTTCATGAGTGCTGTGGAATCAGGAAAATGTCCATCCTAAATCCAGTTCTTCATCACAACTAGAACAGACATGTTAAACCAATTGCCAAATAGTCAGTGAACATACACATAAATCCCATTGCTTCTGTGGGTCTGTTGTTCCTGGGACCAGCAGTCACTTGTAGGCCATGGATCTGAATTGTTTGAGCTTCTCTCCTAAAGAAGCAGGTGAAGGAAGGAAGTGCTTACCTATAACTGCACTTGTGTGAAGCTCAACCCACAGGTCTTCCTCCTCTTTGTTTATTTGCTTATTTAGTCAAAATTGAATTTGAGAAACTTTTTTTTTGTATTAACAAAAGGAATTTGGCAAAAAGTTACTTTGTGGTTTGGCAGTAGGAACAGGATGGAATTGTGAATTTTTATTTAGATTGACTTTTATCCTGTAGCAGTCAGGCATTTCTTCTCATGTGCATTACAGATATTGGAAAAAGATGGCTTACAATGACTAGCAGCAGCCTCAAACAGCCTGAAGAATATGCCATGTGCTTTCTCCTTGGATTCTTTGAGGAAAGGAGAGGGGGAAAAAGAGAAAGCAGCAGGTTAGGTTGGGTGAAGTAGAGGCATTGACCTCATTCCCTGTCCAGAGTGCTGAAACAAATAGGAACGTCATTGCCTTGTCCAAATGTTAACACCTCCTAGAGCTTTCCTTATCATTTTTATCCGATGGGCAACAGGAGCTAGTAGTTAATGTGCAAATTCATATTTTTTACTCCATAACAACCTAAAGAGTCAGGTTCCTTGTACAGAACAAAAATAGGAACCAGGGCTTAGAAATGTAAATATTTGTATGTGGATAGCAGTCTGTTTCCTTCACTGCTCTTTCAGGGATGCAGTAGAAACTTGGAAGAGAAATTTTCATATTCGTCATGGTTTTCATGGTCGTTTCTGTGATTTAAAGCTTGTAGGCCATATTAGTATTAGGATTCTATAACTGTCCAACAGCATTTGTGTGTGTTTTCAAACTTTCCAAACTAAATAACCTAGTGATTTTCTGTGTAAGAACATTTGAAAGAGATCATACAATCCACATGACCTAACAGTGCTTTAATGATGGGAAAGCTGATAAAGTACAGGGTGTTTTTCAAAACTTATTGCTCCTCTTCTTTCTAAAATCCACCCAGATTCATCTCTATAGTAAAGACTTGTACTGAACCCTAGAACTTCATTCTAGGTATATTTTTCTGGAAAAAACACTCAACTAGACTGGTTTCACAATTGCTTAAAGATAACTCATACTATTGGTCAATGTGAAAACTCTCTTGTGATTGTAAGGATTATGTGTGTGCATCTCTGCACATAGAAAGTGATGTGCAAATTATAGCTACAGTTACTTCTCTTATGGTTCTTGAATTTCAGGAATCCTGAAATTAAAGGCTGGAAGAAATATGGAAATCAGAGGAATCACTCATATGGATGTAGATCACTTAAGTCACCAGCACATCCATTTCCTATTTCACTCAACTCCACTGGAAGCCAGTGGGTTCTATGTCAGTTGAATAGTGAATCCACCCCAGGTGTTAATCCAAAATGTAGTGAGATGTCCATGTTGCTGAACCTATTTTGGTTTCAGCAACTTGGTCAGCAACTTTAATGACTGGAGTGCAACCTGGAGTGGATACACTGCTCCCCTGCCATGGAAACCTCCACTTGTCAGGGTCACATAAATCATTTCCAAAGAAATGGCCTAAATCCATTTCTCTGAAAGGATGAATATAGTACTTATGGTCTTCTTCTACAGCTGTGAAACTTCCCCCTCCACTTTTGCAGTCTTCATGCTTTCTAAAGACCAGGTTCACAAGGTTTCCCAGCCCTCTAGAGCAGGTTTTGAGGGAATGCAGGAGCAAGGGGGCATAGCCCCACTCTCACCTCCACTAGTGGAAACAGTTCCATCAGTAGAAAAACTGCATTGGATCCCAGCTTATGTATTTTGTGGGAAGAATAAGGCCCCAAACTATGTCTTGGAGGCCAAACATGACCTTAAGCATCCAGTCATTATCTCTTACACTGACATTTCCTCTGTATTCATAAAGTGCAGTTAAGGGCTAAAAACATGTCTGGAAGGAAGTTTCAAACTGAAATGTCTCAAGTGTTACAAATTCACACTCAAGGTAAGTAGTCTTCATCCTATTGAGTTCTTTGACATTTGATTTTCCAAAGCATGTAATTGAAAACTGTACCCTTTTACTCATTGCTGAAGCCGTACAAATTAATGCTGAATTATTTTCAGTATATATTTAAGTTTATTCATGCTGAAAGGTGGCACTTATCTTTTGTAATTTTAGAGCAGTGCTTTGAATAAAAACATTAGTATAGTTCCACTTTATATGCCACGTGACAAGTGGGAGCAGCACTTGATCTATTCTAAGATGCCAAAATATGTGTGTGGTATTGTGTCCCTCTACCTCCAATAATAGTCTATAAACTCTTTTACTTCAGCCCATCTAGATTTTTGAGGAGGCATGCATGTACTATTGTGTAAATGTTTATTTCTGCAGCTGACCGTGTCTAGAAACTGTTGCTCCTGGGTCAAATGTTTTGTCCACACTCTGCATCAAAGTTGGTGATTTGCTTAGCACGCATTTTTACAGATGTGCTCCTCTAAATGATGCAATTTAAATTAAGAAATTAGATAGGGTAGCATATGATTTTCCCCACCTATATATCTTGTATTTAGCATGCTTTGACATATGATTAAAAACATTGGATATCCTTCATGGCAATGGCACCCAACATGGATTGCATGGTGATCCCAGTGTGCTGTATGTCTCTCTCCATCTCTGTGAAAGTGGAATTTTCCCTGGCAATGGAGCTGTTGAAGGGGTGAGTGTTCACTTTTATTTACCTTTAATGCTTGACTTATCAATATAAGAGAAATACTGGGATGGAAGCCAGTTTTATGTCCCAAGGAGTCTCTTAGCTCAGAAATTTGAATTATGATTACTTTTCATTAAGCAAAAGCTTGCTTGAATCCACATGGAATTTGGAACCAAGTACAAGTACCAAGTATATGTCCAAGCAAATGCAGATGAGGATGTGGAGCTTACCATGGAACAAGAAAAAGAAAACCTGCATGAGCTCCCATGTAAGGAGGGACATTAGTTGTTGTTGCTTTGTGCCTTCAAGTCATTTCTGATTTATGGTGACCCTAAGGCTTACGGAAACCCTATCATGGGGCTGTTTTGGTAAGATTTGTTCAGAGGATCTTTGCCTTTGCCTTCCTCTGAGACAGTGTGACTGGCCCAAAGTCACCTAGGTGGTGTTCATGGCTGAGTGGGTATTTGAACCCTGGTTTCCAGGGTCATAGTTCAATGCTCAAGCCACTACACCATACTGACTTGCTAGGGTTATTAGTATTTCCCTTAAATTGCTTTCCAAAGAGAGAGGAGTTACAGAAAGAAGAAGAACAGAGCTTGGAAATGTTACTTTTTAGGGCTATAGTTCCTAGAAACTCCAAGTCAGTAAAGTTAGTGCCATGACAGCTAGAGGTTTCTATGAGTTTTTAAAAACCATTTTTAAAAGGTTTCCACATTCTGCAGATGATAGTGATTCCTGCTGGGGGTGCTCTAGCAATAGTTCCTGCACCGAGCTGGGGACTGGACCCAATGGCCTATGGGGCCCCTTCCAACTCTAGGATTCTATGATTTGCAAGCGTGATATGTAGACCACATATTTTTCAGGAAAACTAGCACTGGCTGGTCAACAAGAGCAGAACTGTATGCATGTATGAGGCAGATCAAGGAAGGAGAGAATCTCTGTATTTTTCTTATTAGTGTGGGTGTGCATGAGTGGAAGAGCTTGGGAAAGATATTTTTAAAAAAACACTTCAAAGAATTCTGGGAGTTGTCTGAAAAGGAAAAGTTCAAAAAGATGGTGAGAGATTATTCTTTTCTTATTTTGTATTACTTCATACCATTTGATAATAATACAATCTTTAGGCAGCTTCCACTAAAGGCATTGGTGTTGCAATATCACATATACTATAAAGCAATTTAAAAATACATTTTAAAATATTTTTAAAGAAAACTCCAAAGACTGGCCAGAGAAGGTTTAAGTTCTGTGTCGCATGTGAGCATTTCCATACATATACCAAAATTTCAGAACAATGTTGGCTTCTGTGAAGTCCTAGACTAGCAATGTAGTTCCAGTAAATCAATTACTGAATTGTAAACCAACCTTTATGATCCTGCTTAATTGGGACTATGAACTGTTTTAAAATAACAGTTAAAATACATTTAAAATGATACATATCAGGCAGGCGCATATTATCCCACTGCTTCTGTCTCTGTCTCACCGGTATTTCAGTAAATGCAGAATTTGGTAAGTTTGTCATTGTATCTCCTTGTTAGTGGGACTAGACTCAAGCAACAGTTGCCATCAAAAGACAGGATGTGATAAAGATAATAAGGTATTAGAATGAAAATTGAAATTCAAGACAGGGAAATTAGCTTCAGTCTCCTTCTTTATTTGGTTTTTATCTGGACATTTTAAATGGGAAAAAAAAAGGGAAAAGGAAAGAGCAGCAGCAGCAGCTCCAGGAGAGTTTAATGTTGGGATATTTATTGTTATCAGTAGAAAACAGAGAAATGAAAAAAAAATGCTTATGCAAATGAGGGGGGTATTTTACAAATGCTTTTGCTAAAAACCAGATGCGGGGGGATAGCGTGACTGGCTTATTTTCATGCTAGCTTTGTTCTGGAATGAAGCTTTGTTCGTTACCCAATTTATTTTTAGTCACAGTAGATTTACAGTGTCATTCTAATGCCTAGAACAGCTAGCTGAAAGGCTTGGGATGGTATAGAAGTGGCCTCCCTCTTTAGGAGAGGACCTCCCCCTCTTGTTTTCCCCCTCATTTGGCCTAGCCCTCGCCCCTAATTCCTCTCACTAGCATTGAGGTACTACCTGTACTGTTCCTGGTGGTGATAGACCCCTAAATGACATGTTACAGTGACAAGAGGGATCAGTAGGAGTGGGACAGAGGTAGATTTCCAACGCCCAACATCCTGTTAGTGATATATGCAAGTGTAAATCTATCTTATGCAGGCATATATATATGTATGTTGTTGCAGAGGCTGGTATTCTCTTCCTCCCTCTGCAATGTTGAAATACCCTGTGAAATGAGAAGCTGGGCAAACTTGGGAACAGCCAGCCAATCTCAGCTCATGGAGTACTATGGCAGAATGAGGCTATGGGGGCAAATAGAAAGCCCTGAGGCTTGTCTGCTAAAAAGTTACACAGGTCTAGTCAGAAACAGAGTCAGTTAGGAAGAGAGAAACAGATAGGATCTGAACAGGCTTTTGTTTTGATAAGAGCAGAGAGAGTTCAAGGAGAATTGTTCTTTTCTTGAAACGGAAATGTTACAATGTTCTCTGTGCAGAACCATAAAAATTCTAGATGTTTATTTCATCTGGGACAATAGATCTTTGCTGTTTTTATTTTCTGCATCTCTGCCCAGATGTTTTAATTTAATCGTTAAAAAGGAAGACCTATCATACTTTACCACCTTGAAAACTACTAATCAGCACAACCATTTGTCCAGTGTAGTGGTCACCTTGAGACCTGAATACCAGATTTAGAGAGGGATCTTGAGGTTAAAAGGCCCAGGTGAATGACAGGAGCCCAAGGGCTTGAACTGTGGGGGAACCTGTATAGGGCATCTGTCACATCTGGACTCACAGTTTTGTTGTGATACCCCCATCTCAACCATTCTGTTGCTGTTGGAGAGTGAATGGGATTGGGGAAGCAGCTGCCCATGTTCCTATGGCCTAAGGCAGACCAATGACATAATCTGTAAATACCAGGGGAGATCCCATGGCCAGAAATGCTCAAAGGCTAGGGCATTCATGATGGATGGGAGTTTCTTAAAGGTGAGATATTAAAGGAACAACTGAAAAAAAAATCAGTGGGGAAGAAAAGTGGGAGGTGACCAAAGAAAACAGAGTTAATGTAAGAAGAAATGAGCTGAGATTTAAGAGAGACACGCACAAAAAATAGAAGAGGGAAATCAAGAAGAAGACAAACAAATAGACAGTACTTGTAGGCAGAGAGTTTTTTAAAAAGCAGAAGATAACAGTGAACTCTGGTTAAAAATAACAATTTTGGCTATCTTTGCAGCAAGAAAAGGAGCAAGGATACTGTAGGGCCACTGTGTGGAGAAGATGGTGAAATGCTAACAGGGGTGAGAGAGAAGGCAGGAGTGCTCAACATTTACTTTGCTTCAGTCTTCTCCCAAAAGCAAAACAAAGCTCAATGTGGTAAAAAGAGAACAAATGATGCAGTAAGGGCATTGCAGCCTGAAATAAGTAAAGAGATGGTACGGGAATATCTAGCTACTCTAAACATATCCATGTCTCCAGTGTCAGACAAACTGTATCCTAAGGTACTAAAGGAACTTGCAGACGTAATCTCAGAGATATTGTTGATAGTCTTTGAGAATACTTGGAAAATAAGAGAGGTCCCAGCAGAATGAGGAATGGTAAATGTTATCCCCATCTTCAGAAAGGGGATTAAAATGTAGGCATGAGTAACTAACAACCAATTAGCTTGACATCAGTACCAAAAAAGATTTTAGAACAGGTCATTAGACAGTCAATCTGAGATGACAGGACTCATTTGAAAGACAACAATAATGCTTACTAAAGTGGGAGGCAGTAATAAAAGAAAAAGACCACATTACAGGTTGATGGACTCTACCATGGAAGCCACAGCCCTGAATCTGCAGGACCTGAGCAGAGCTTTTGATGATACGGTGTCCTGGGATTTCTCTTTCATAGGGCTGTCATAGGGTTGCCAGCAACTGTAGGTACTTAGAAAGGAATGCTGTGATTACTAAGAGCCAGCACAAACTAATCTCTCTCTCTCTCTCTCTCTTTTTTTTGTTTTTTAAAAAAAATAGAATTCCAAGCTTGGTAGATCAGGGTAATGTTGATGATGTAGTATATAGTGATCTCAGTAAGGCTTTTGACAAGATTCCCCCTGATATTCTTGCAGACAAGGTGGTAAAAGGTGGGCTAGGCAATGCTACTGTTTGATGGATCTGTAATTGGTTGACAGACTGAACCAAAGAGTGGTCACCACTGGTTGCTCTTCATCCTGGAGAGCAATGACTAGTGGGGTGCCTCAGGGTTCTGTCATGAGCCCGGTATTGTTTAATTTCATTATAAATGAATTGGATTATGGAATAGAAGGCATGCTTATCCAATTTTCAGATGATACCAAATTAGGAGAAGTAGCTAATACTCTACAAGCAGGAGCAGGATTGAAAATGGCCTTAATGGATTGGAGCGCTAAGCCAAAATTTATGACTTCAGCAAGGATAAAAATGTAAGATTAAGCAGGAAAAGCAAAATGAATAAACATAGGGTGTGTGGCATCTGTCTCAATAGCAATACATGTAAAAAAGGATCTAGGGGTCATAGTAGACCACAGGATAAACATGAGCCAACAGTGTGTGTGTGGTGCTGGTGGCCAAGAAAGCCAATGCATTTCTAGCCAATGCAGTTCCCAGAATCTCAGGGTGAACGAACTGGCTTGGCAAGTATGTATATTTCTTCATTTCTTATAATGTTTTTTAACATTTTTTAAATTTAATTTAAAAAAATTGAATTGCATACTTAGGGCTGCTCTTTGTAACATCATCCTTGTAACATCACTAGGGCTTGTCCCTGTAAAATTACAAATCTGTAAGTCTTTGGTTTTGGGTCTGACAATTAGGGCCTAGGACAGTCCTGATCTGGAAATCCTGTGTGATAACCATCTTTAAATATTTGAAGGAATGCCATATAGAAAATAGAAAAAGATTGTTTTCTGCTGCTCAAAAGACTAGGGGCCTTTCTGCATTACACTGTTACAGTGCTATTATTCCACTTTCAAGGTCCTATGGAATCCTAGGGTTTGCAGTTTAGGGAGGGGCCTTTAGAATTCTCATACAGAGAGCTCTTTAGCCTCAGTAAACTACAAAACCCAGAATTCCACAGGATGTTGAAAGTGGGATAATAGCGCTATAACAGTTTAGTGAGCAAAGGCCCTAGGACAGAAAGCAGTGGATTCAAATTAGAAGTATTTCCACCAAAATTTCAGAAAGAACTTCCTGATAGTAAGAACTGTTTTACAGTGGAACAGACTGTCTCAGAACCTGGTGGTGTCTTATTCTTTGGACATCTTTCAACTGAGTTTCGATGGTCATCTCTCGGGAGTGCTTTACTTGTATATACTTGTATGATGGGGATCGGACTAGATTGCCACTGGGCTACCTTTATTGGGTCTATGAGTCTATGATCCAAAACCAGATATACATACATATAACCCCAGGTTACACGCACTTATGTTACTAACAGGATTTCAACCAATGTTTTCTCAAGGGAGATATTACTGTCTCTGTCTGTAAACTGAATGACTGTTGAATAAACGAGTGATGAGATACGGTGTATGTACATGTGTGAATCACTGACCTTATGACCTCTCTGGGATGAGTAGGTCTACTGTAGGATTTAGGACCTGGGTTCTTATCTGTATAGGTAGAATGCAGGGCTGTAAAGTAAAACTGGATAGGGAAAATAGGTGTTAAAGTAGATAGTGGAATCGAAGGTGTATGCTATACTAGCGTATATACCCGGCATTGCTCGAGATTTTATTTTCTCACTGGTAATATCTGTTAGAAATTCCTTAGGAATTACCTTACCTTACCTTAGGAATTAGATGTGGTTGAAATACACTGATTTAAGATCCTGTGTCTCTAATTTCCCAAACTGCATTGTCCAGTACCTGTAACCTTTGCCCATATTCCCCAATCCAATCTGTATTCAGAGTTGTTAATATATAGAGGTTGGTTTCCTGAGTGAATACAGTACGCTGGCCTTCTCCTTGGTGCTAGCCCTCGTCTCCATAGCAACTGGCCTGATGCTCAAGAGCTCTCTTGCTGAGAATTCTAAAGGCCCTCCCAAACTGCCAACCCCAGAATTCCATAGAATCTTCACAGCCAGCCAATCCTATGAGGTCTTCTTGCCTCACAGAGCCAATCATACGAGGTCTTCACCTGCCTGATACAAACAAACAGACAGACCTTGACTTTTATACAGTAGATTTGTTAGAGTGGCAGACAAAAAAGCAGGCAGGCTCAGGTTCAACTCCCTTTCACCCATTTAGCTTACTGGTTGCCATCTCTTAGTCCAATCAGCTTTCAGCAGGAAAAGATATCACTTGTAGCTCCTTATCTCTAAATTTGCTGGGTTGTCTAAAGCTGTAACCTCCTGCAAACAATAGACTCCTAAGTGGCTCTTACACAACTGGGCCTGATGGGAAAACAGCAGCAATTGCTGCTAGTGGGAGAAGGTAGGGTGATCAAGTTTTGGGACCTAGCTAGACATTCCCTTTGACAATAAGACGATGACAGAAAAAGGAATTGACTGCAAAAGATGCACTGCAATTTTTTTTTTAAAAAAAGCTTGCTCAGAAGCTGAAAGTGCTAGGAAGTAACTGCAGACACCAAGATTCCTCTCCAGGAATGCATGCCTGGCAGAGCCTATTCTATCCTGAATGCCTCTTTCCATGTCTGATCCGCAATCATATAGAGTGTGGGATGGTAATTTAGCCTATTCAGATGAAAGCATATTTTTGTTTTTTGAGTTAGGATTTGTTTTTCTTTCCTTTGAAGGCAGGCTTTGCTGTAAAACTGTCTTGCCATTCACGTGTAAATACACTGAAAATCAGAGTACTTGCTTACCCTGCCTCGGGAAATAGTGAAGATTCTGGGCATACCGTACTCTCTGTGGCACAGCCTTACAACTTTGGTCTGAAGATGAAAAAACACAGGGAAAGGAAAGAAACTGAAAGAGAGAAAGACTGAGAGACAGCTGCATATACCAACTTTAACTCTTATAAGGAAAGGAAAGATACAAAGGTAATAATAATTAAAAAATATATATCTGAGCCCACATGGTAGCAGCACCCTATGTGTGGAATACATTTCCAAAGGAAGTTTTTCTGACAATTATCTCCATATTATTTTGGTGCCAGACAAAGTCCTTTTCATTTCTACATGCTTCTAAATACAGTGCTTTCATTGGAACATAGAAAGTAGACTTATCCCAAGTGAGAATACTAGTCTGTCTAATCCAGTAGCATCAACTCTGATTGGCAGAAGTGGTCAAATGCTTCAGGCATAGCCTTCTCCCTTCCTGAAGTTCCCTGGTTTTCCAGGTACCTGTCAGGCCTGATCCCACTTCTGAAATCAGACAAGATCAGGTGAGTTCATGGTGATTTTTGTTTCTGCTGCTTGCTTTTAAATGATCTTTTTTTTTTAAAAAAAAAGATTGTTTTCTTTGCTTTCCTCAACTGCATGTAAACTTGTTCTGGTTACTGGTTACTGATATATAACCTCTTTAAAGTAGCTAGCTACAGTCTTGTTTATGAAAGCTAGCATGGCGTACTGGTTTGAGTACTGAGCTATGATTTCAGAGTACAGGGTTCAAATCCCTGCTCAGCCATGGAAACCCACTGGTGAGCTTGGACAAGTCTCATTCTCTCAACCTCAGAGGAAGGCAAAGGCAAATCCACTCTGAACAAATATTGCCAAGTAAACTCTGTGATAGGTCTGCCTTGGGCTTGCTATAAGTTAGAAATTATTTGAAAGCACAGAACAACAACTGTCATGTGTCCTATGGCAACTTCTGCATCTGTTTTGGAATGCCTGTCCTTGCCTTGAGTGTCTTTCTGACTAGGGAGGGACAGACATTGACATAACGCATGAGTATTTGTGGGCAGCAGGGATTATTCCCATTCTCCATGGCTGATAAGTGGCCACATCCCTGTCATTTGCATGAGAAAGAACGCTATGTAGATAGATATTTATATACATAAAAACTCATCCATAGGAGTGGGCCAAATCAGAGCTTGCACCCGCTTGCATGGAAGAATTCTAGTGCAAAATTTGGTACTCAGACATTTCCCACACAATTCAATGATACCAGCATGTTGCGTCAGTCCTCAAACTTCCCAGACCTTAGCAGACTTCATCTATCTTGTTTCAGACATTTGTGAGTGTTGGCTGAACTCAAACTTGTTGAGGTCCCAACTCAAATTCATTTTACAATCAAAGGTATGTGGCATGTCGGGGAGCTAACCTTTAGATTTTCTCTAGGAAGACAGTGATGGCCAGAATCCTGTATGGCAGTTATGAATGTGTGGAGTTATGTACTTGTAACTGTTATGTATCCCTGTGGAGCTGCTAATTTAGCAGCTACCTAGGAACTCTGAAAGTTGCCCGTTCTGCACTTACTAGGCAGCAGCCACTGTGATCAACAGAGGGCTATTCCTCTGCTGTACTGGAAGCATCTGGCTGGTATTCCTATCCCTCATCATGTGAGCGATCCCCAGCACAAAGGGGGAATAGCAACAGATACGCTGTTTCTGCCTGTTGCAATGGGGATTGCTCATGGGAGGGTGTTGAAATGGTAGCTGGTTGATTTCTGAGTGACGGGGAACAGGCCCCTGTCGATTAGAGCAGCTGCTGCTGGTAGGCAGGGACTATGGGGGGAGGCGGGGTTGATACAGAATTCATTTTAAATGGAGATGTTTATCTACCACATACATGTGTTCTTCAAAAATATATCAATTCTGTTGTTTCCTGTTTACTTCAAGCCTAGGTGATTCTAAAAGTAAAAAGACAGAAATACTTCAGAATCTCCCAGTACCTTGAAGAATACGGAATGGATCCTTTAATGACTTTTGCAGAGACACCCCCAGGCACAAATGGGAATGCTTGGAGAACTTTGGATAGGAACTGAGGCAGTTCCTGAATCTTTCTTGTGAGGTGAGGCTCAAGGGAATTCCCAGATACAGCCACATAAAGGTGAGGGCTTACAGAGTATATCACAATAAAGCAGGGATAAGGAAATTAGGGCCACTCATATATTTACGGCTAAAGCATCCATAGCCCTTAACCAGGAACACACCTACTTCATTAATTGAGGTATATCTTCAGAATAAATATATCACCTTGACACAAGGTTGTTAAAATATGAGTGGAAATTAGGATAAGTCCAATATAGAAATCTGTGCCCTAGACAAATTATTTGGGAAAAAATTGCAAACATTGGCTGGCATGCTGTTAGTGACATATATAGGAGCAAGTCTGCCTTATACTTGTGTATGCTTTCTTTTTTTTTGAGGCAGGTGTTGGTCTATGAGGAAGTTGACATTCTCTTCTTCCCCTTGCAATGACCAAAGCCCTCTCCACGCTTACCACTGAGTCACTGCAGCTTCCCCACAGCCATTCTGTGCTGGTGAAGAGCAGGGAAATATGTCCTGGTAGCCAGATGTGAGAAAATGACATCATCTGCTGAGACCTCCTGAGAACCTCAGAGGACCTCAGCAGACAATGTATTTATTTTGCATCTGGATACAGGGACATAGCTAGAAGCTTCTCCAGTCCACCCCTCTCCTCATCAGCTGTGGAATAATGGGGGGGGGCTGCCCTGGCTCAGTGTAAGTCTAGTGGTAAGTTGCATGTCCAGCTATAGCATGTGGAACTATTACACTATATTCTGCTATATAGGATTTCAGCCATTCAGTGTAAACCTACACATGTCTACACACTAATAGGGCCCATGAACTTTAGTGGGGCTTAAACTCTGATAAGTTTATATAGGATTGCAGACTCAATAATTCTAGTTCTTCTTCTTAAGGTAATGTTTCCCCTCAGCCTCCCATTCCTCTTTCTTGCTTCTTGGACGAAAGTAAACCATCTCTCTAGAACTTTCTAGCGCTATAAACAAGAGAAATTTATATTACACCACTACTTTACTGTGTTTGGGTCTCCAAAGAACTGAGTGAAAGTCCCATTAATTATCTTTAGTAAAACACACCACTCCTGGTTGTGCATAAAGAATTGGGCTCCTTATTCTAAAGGTCTGAGTTGCACGTAGAGTTTTAAGACTCTAAAGAATACAAAAGAGGATATGAAACTGAGTGGGAACTTCTGCCAACACAAATCCAATTCCCTGTGGTTGGCTACTGTACTATACTGGTTAACATATGGCTGTTTTGATAAAGAGGATACAAACCATGCTACCAGCAACAGGAGCTTTTGGGAAGGGAGCTCTCATTGTTGTGGGAAGTACTGGTGTGATTGAGGATATACACACTGTGCAGAATGTTCATACATCATCCAAGTCTTGCTGTAGCAGTTGTTGTTGGGATAATATAATGCTCCCTTTTTGTCTCTTCCTCAACAAATGTGCCTTAGTCCCTTCTATGATCAGTGCTGTCAGAACTCATATGGCAGGAAGAGTAGAAATCCACTGATGGGTCATAAATGCATGTATTCTACAGAGTCCTTTTCCACTATAGAGAGCCAGTGTGGTATAGTGGTCTGAGCATCGGACCACAACCCTGAAGACCACAGTTTGATTCTCTGATAGGCCATGGAAACCCACTGGGTGACCTTGGGTGCATCACACACTCTCAGCCCCAGAAAAAGTCCTTGATAGGTTCACCTTGGGGTCACCATAAGTCAGAAACAACTTGAAGGCACATAACACAAACAATAATAGGCTATCTTCCTGCTTGTGAGCTGCACATATGCCTGCATGTGCACTTTTCTCAGATGCTGCCCCATGCTGGCACATAACAACAAACATATATTTAAGACAGAATGGAAGAGAAGGACAAAGCCATGCTGAGATTTCTCATCATATGTACTTAAGAAATCAGTACAGAAATTTCATTTCAAAATGCTCCCTTTTCTTGAACAGTATCAAGAAACAATGAACAAGTATCAAGAAACAATGATCTAGCTATCTTTCTGCTGACAGAAAGATGTCCCAAAGGTCTATGGGTAGGAAGGGAGAATATACACATTTTTTCCAAGCATCTTGATTGGGCAGGGGGCATAACCCAAGTTAACACCCAGAGTCTGGTGTTCATTTGTCTCTCCAGAAATCAAAAGCTGCCAGTTTGGTGACAATCTAGCATCCAGCTATAGATTACTGTCTGTCTAAAACTGTGGTTACTGTCATGGCCAAAGCATAACTTGTACCTAGCCCCTTTTCTATACCAACACCACAATCCCTCATTCCCAACATACAATGCCAGAAGCTATATAAAAAAGTTTAATTCTGAAATTATCGCTAGGCATTCCTCTTGTTTAATGATGATGATGGTGATAATGATGATGCCCAGCCCGAGAGAATTACGAGTTCGCTACCAGATGCTACCAGAAGCAGCAGTGTTTGCTTCCACTGTCTTGTGGTGCTTACTTCCCTTCAGGAGTCCCTCTTTCCTGCCTATCCACAAGGAACTCTGGGACTTGTAGTTCTTGATATGATAGTCCACATCAAAGAAAATAATGGTATACAAAGGGGTGGTCTGAGGACTAGTGCCATCTGAAAGTCATCATGCATCAGTCCAAAATGCATTATAGAAATGCAATAATAATATGGCACAAATATTGTAATGGCCCCTGGCACATTGGAGAAAAAGACAGAAGGAGAGAGATGCAAAGGACAGGTTACAGTGGGGGCGGGCAGCATTGAGTGTGGGGGCACAACCGGGCTAAATTAGAAGATGACTTTGGCACAAGCTGAAGATGATTTCAGCACAACCAGTGAGATAGCATCCTCCATCACACCTGAAATATCAGGTTAGGTTTTTTTTTTTTTGGGGGGGAGCACAGGAGAGGTTGAGTGGCATGCAGAACTCTGTCCCCTTTGAAAGACTGAATTTAGGTGAAATAGCTTGGAAGATGCTAGCAACATCCCCTCAAGATCTGCTGCCTAATGGTAGGGCTGGCCCTGCTCTTGTACCATGAGACATCACCTCTGACTATTTTATGTAGGCCCCTATCAGATTACTCAATGATAAGTATTATTTCAGGAGATTTGGCGGGGGGTGGGGGATAGAGAGCATTTGCGTGGGCATCACAGCACATAGCTTCTATTGAACACACAGAAAAAGTTTTAATTGTTTCATTTTAAAAGAATATTTTCACATGCAATATTGGGAGGGGGGAATATAAAACAACACTGTGAACGAGGGATGATGAAACAAAAATGAATTTGAGCTGTGTCTCACAGTTAGGATCTGAGACCTGGCAAAAATTAGAAGGCTGCTCTGATAAAGATGACAAATGTGGAGTATTTTTAGAAATCTGGTGGGCAGTATCCAGAACCATTGTAGGCAGCTCCATATAAAGCTCCTTCGAAAAGGCATGTGCTGAATGGATACTTGTAGGAATACCCACATGCTCCGTGGGATTTCTGACAATCTCCACACGTGCCTATTCAAAATCATCCATTGTCTTTCTGGATGAAATGTGTGGACAGTGCTAGAAGCTTTCATAGGAAAAGAAAACTTTACTAAATGTGATCAATTCTTTTGAATTTCACATGCTGTGAATTATGAATAGTATGAGTTGAACTTACTGAATGGAAACAGATGGGAAGAAAAGATGATTAATCAAAACATCAGCAAAGCCTTGTAAATTTGCTGGTGTTAGATGTGATTTTAAATGCTAAAAACAGGATGGTGTTGTTGCAGATCGATGGTGAACTATACATACGGTTGGCTGCTAAAGGGTGAGACAAAGCGGCAGGCTGCATGCAGATGCAAGGTTGTAATGAAAAGGCACATGAAATGGTACTAAAGTAGGAACAGACAGATTAAATTAGCAGGAACATGTCTCAGAGGTTTGCAGAGTTTGGTAACAACAGTCACAATAGACACTGAAATGTTCTCTCTCCCTCTCTCTCTTTGTGTGTGTGTGTATGTGTGTATTCCCTATTTTAAATTCAGGTTAAGTAACCCTTTAGCAAGAAGACAGGAAGAATTCAGCCAGGATCTCATAGGGAAAGAGTGTGCATGCCAGAAAGTCCAATCCCTTGATGTTCCAAGCAGTGGGGCAGCCAGGGTCAGACTTCAGGACTGCAATTTATTGCAGTGTAGAGTTCCAAAATGATGACGCAGAGAGAAGTAGGTGATGGGGAGAAGCAGCAAACAGTCCCAATATCAACTGCTGCTTCAGTCTAAGCACACAAATGGCCCACTGAGATTGACATAGCTGATCCCCACAGCATCCTTCAATTCTTGGTTTTGCAAATGACTTCTAGTTGAGGCAGCTGGGCAGGATATTGTTACAGAGGGGCATTTGTTCTTATCAGGGTTAGCCAATTGTTTGATTGTTTTGCTCTAATGGATCAGGAATGTAGAAGCCAGGGCTGACCCAAAGCACTTAGTTGCCTGAGATACAGTTGCCAATGGGCAATGCTCCCTATGTTTGAGTTGGGTTTTCAGAGTGAAAACTGGAGAGGGCTCCTGCCCCTTTTAATGGCTGTGAAGAAGAGGAAATTTCAGCAGGTGTTGCTGCTTACCTGGTTGTGTGACAAGTGAGACCTGCTAAAATTCCCACTTCTATGCAGTCATTAAAGGTACAGGAGCCCTCTCCAGTTTTCAATCTGTTCAAGTGCCAGCCAAGAAACTTTGATATCCCAAAGAGGAAATTCCACAAGCACCTCATTGCCTCCCTGGCACTGAAAATGCACCAATGACAGACGAAATAACTTTTTTTAAAATTTCTTTTTATTATATACATACAAATAAAATAAAATCCTTATTAGAAAGTTGTACATTTCTGGTTCAATTGTTCGTATATACAGTATTATACAAAAATACATCTTTTCTTAACAATATAAAAACATAACAACTACTATTTTTACAATACTATGACTTCCTGTCAACTATCTAGAGTCGCTAATCATGTTGTTTTAAGTATAAAGAAACTCCCCAAATCAAATATTTTTATATATTGTTTGTAATTATGTCTGCTACAATGTCACAAATAAAAAGAAAAACATTTCATGACTTTACTGTATCCCCATTATTTTTCCATTTTCCCATACAAGTTGTATTGTTAGATATACCCACGCATTTAATTACCCTTCCATCTGTTTTGCCATTTTTTTTCTTTTTTCTTTTCCTTAGAGCCAGTACCCATATTCCCTCATAAACTTTGTCACTGGATTCCAATCATTTTCTACCTGTTCCATTTGTTTCCCTTTTAACCTCATGGAGAACACGTCAAATTGTTTGTAATCAGCTATTTTCTGAGCCCATTGCTCTAAATCCGGAATTGCTGTTGTCTTCCATAACCTTGCAAACACCATTCTTGTCGCTGTTACTAAATACAATAAGACTCTCTTATTCTTCAATTGAAAATTTTTGTCAAACATAAATAACATATTTAGTAGAAACAATTCAGGCATCATAGGAAATGTCACGTTGAATATTTCTTTCATAGCTTCATGTATTTTCAGCCAGAATTTTCTTGTATGTGGGCATGTCCACCAAATGTGGTAAAATGTGCCAAGCTTGTCTGTACACTTCCAGCACTTATTTTCACCAGTATGGTACATCTTGTCAATTTTTTCCAGTGTTAAATAAGTTCTGTACATCATTTTAATATAGTTTTCTTTTAAATCTTGCGAACTAGTAAATTCTGCTGTATTTTTCCATGATGCTTCCCAGTTTTCTAATAGTATGTTGTGTTGTACATTTCTTGCCCATTTGATCATGACGTCTTTTATGGATTCATCCTCTAATTTACGCCCATTAAGATATTTATAGAAAAACAAAATTTTTTGCTTAGACTTCAAAAATATTATTGTTTCCAGCTCACTGTACAATTTTTGCATTGATATTCCTTCTAATTTAGTGTCCATAATAAATCTCTCTCTGAGCTGTAGATAGGGAAACCAATTTAATTTAATGTTGTAGATGAAATAACTAATAGCTTGCAGCCTGAGGTGATTGAACCTAATGTTAGGGCTGGCCCTGGTACAAGTGGTGAAACATGGAATGGCAGTGAGGAGTAGAAGAGAAATGACAACTGTGTGTTTCACAACAGAAATAATACACACATCTGTTTATATCCACCCCTTCCTATAAGACTGTTACATCCTGGATCTAAAATCACTTGGCGGCACTACAGTTTTCAGACAGGCTAGGAAACTCTACTCTCTACAAGTGTGGAGAGCTGCAGCCAGTCAGTGAAAAGAAGAATGAGCTGTAATGGTCTGACCATAGGTGTAGCATCTTACATTAGGGATAAGAAAACTACCAGCATAACCACTTTTACAAAGTAATGTAACAGTCAGTAACATTATTAAACTGTACAGGAGATCCCTCATAACAGTGGGAGCCATAGCCATAGTTTCACTTACCAACAATCCTCTTTAGGGCCATGATTATCGCTGCTAGCCGGAGTCTTTGCTCTGCACAGCCAGCCAAGAGAAGTGTATGATGAGGTACAACAGGGCTCCCCACTTCTCTCGGCTGAGGGAGAAGACAGATGCTCCTTCCTTGGCCAAGAAAGGCCCATGGCTCTGAGCAGCCAGGCTTCCCACCAGATTTGGCTCCCAGGGAGGTAGCTGCTTGTCAAAATATGACATTTGGTATTATTCGCATTTTTTGCCATCTGCATTAAGTCTGTGAATGTATCTCTTGCAGATATGGGAGACCTATTGTAGTTGTTCATGTTTATTTGCTTCTCCTGAAACATTGATTTTGGGTAAGCATTTTGGGAAGTAGGACAGAGCTTTCCAGACTGTGCAACACAATACATTAGTGTGTCAGTTGCAGTGTGTACATATACCATGCAAACATAAGGGGTAGAAGGGCTGCCTTCCTGCTGCCACTGTAGCTGCCCCAGGCCAAGGAAGACCCTGGCGAGGGCAGTGGCAGGTCAGGCTTGGATGAAGGGGCTGCCCCTCTGCCACCACAGCCGCCCTGGGCTGAGGAACACCCAGCAAGGGTGGCAGCGGTGGACCAGGACTGGGTGGAGTGGCTGCCTCCACTTGCTGAATTACTGAATTACTGTGTTGCGAAATGATGCATATCTAAAAAGTGTGTCACCAACATAGAAAGTTTAGAAAGCTCTGAATTTGGACCTGTTCTATGTCTACTTCTATTTTTTATTTTTAAAAAATTAAGAGTAACTAAAAATGGTAATCTTTAAAAAAACTCAGAGATACTTCTACCTCCCCTCTTCCCAGATAAATGAGTAATAAATTACTTTCAGACTTCTGACTGCGGAATGATTCTACAGCTGTTGGATGAGTATTAGAAATGAAGCAAAACATGGAAGGAATATATAATAAGTAATGTCCAGAATTCTGTGTACATAACTAAGTAACCCCTTCCAGCCTGGCTCCCCAGACTTGACAGAAACAACTTCATTCATGTTCCAGTTGCTGGCAGAATGGATCTATTTCTCTTGGAACAACTGATGTTTGGTAAAGTAAGTTGGGAGTGGTCTTGGCAGTAGTATCACAATGGTGACTAAGCAGTGATTGTGAATATGGCATAGTTAATATACTTCACCAAGTAACTGATATATAATACCAGGCAATATCATTGGTTATGAAGCATTGCAGTTAAGAGTAACAAGGGCTAACGGTCTGTTATCCTCAATTAATAAGGTAATGTGACATCTGTAGCATTATAAGCAATATTGATGACTTTTGAAAAGAGAAAGTCAATTCAATTGGAAATTAAATAAAACCCTACTTAAAAATGAAGATGTTTTTAATAAAGCCAAACAAAGTAACAATTTCTCAATTTCTTTGAGAACAATATGATCAAAGGTATAGATATTAGAGTGGTTTGGGATGCAAGCTAAGCAGTCATGAGAGGCTTTTTTATACAAAGAATGCAGAATTAAAAAGAAAAAACAACAATAGAAGAATCAAACTATTTTGGATGAGATTAAGAATAAAGAAAACAAATTTAAGAGTAATCCAACTAAATAATCACTCTTGAAGGAAATAAAGATTTTACAAAAGTGAATATGGTATATGACATAGAAGAAAAGATGAGATATTCTAAACAAAAATACTTTGAATTGGCAAATAAACCAGGAAAATGGCTTGCTTATAAGATAAGAAAAGAGAGAGAGAAGAAATTGATTTTAAAGATTAAAGATGGAAAGAAATTGACATCAGACACTGATAGTATAAAGATTTTTTTAAAAAAATTCTTTTCAATGCTTTATAAAAAACAAGAGTTGTCAAAGCAGAAGACTGGAAAATATCTGGATTTACAGAATTTACCAATGATCTCAGAAAATCAGTGACTAAAGTTAAACTTGACTATAACTGTGGCAGATGTGGTTGAGGGCTCTAAAAACCTGAAGATTGGAAGGTCCCAGGACCAGAAGGTCTTTCTGCAATTTACTCTAAAAGTCTGGAAGAACAATTGTATCCTCCATTCAACAATTGATGAATTCAATTACACTTACAGATAAAACAGTTGGCCAAGCAACTATAACACTGATACTGAAGGAAGAATGTGATGTGACAGATCTTAAAAATCATGGACTTATTTCACTTTTGAATAATGATTATAACATTTTTACATTAATCTTAGCTGAAAGAATTAGAAGATTCTTCAAAAGACAGTACATGAAGACCAATGTGGATTTTTACCACAGCAGTTCATCACAAGATGTATGACAGATATAATGAAGAATCTTGAAACTCATAATGAGAGTGGCCTCACTATTTTTTGATGTGGAAAAGGCCTTTGATAATGTGAATTGGCTATCTATGACTGAGATACTAAAAAGATAAATTTTGGACATAACTTTATCCAATAGATTATAGAAATACAGTTCTCTCAGAATGCAAGGTTCTTGATTAATAGTGAGATAACTAAAATTGTGATATACAAACAGGGACTAGACAAGACTGTTCCCTTTCATCCTTACTTTTTATATTGACTTAGAAGTTTTGAACAGGGCTAAAAGACAAGAAGAGAAAATAAAAGATGTGGCCAAAAAAGAAGCAAACATTTGAACTCAGGGCATTTGTTGATGATTTAGTGATTTTTACACAGACACTTTAGGTTCTGTAAATATGCTACTTAAAATTTTAAATGATTTTGAGTGCCTGGCTGGATTTAAAAGAAACAAAGATAAGAAAGTTATGTTGACTAAAAGCATGACAAAAAAAAGATCAAAAGTCTTTGGTAGGGAAAACAAACAAACCAGGATTTAAAATTGTCAAGAAGGTGAAATATTTAGGTGGTTGTTTTTGTGTGTGGTTTTTTTGGTTTTTTTGAGAAAAAGAACCTGAAACAGAAGTTGTTTCAGAACAGAAGTTGTTAAAATCTGAAATGAGATCAAGCGAGACTTACAAAGATATTTGAAGCGGGAACTTTTATTAGGTAGGAGTTCAACTATCAAAATGAACGTTTTACCAAAGATGCTGTTTTTGTTTTATACAATTTGTATTATGAATAACAATGTGCCATTCAATCAACGGCACAAAGATATTTCCAATTTTGTTTGGCAAGGGAGGAAATCAAGAATAAGATTTAAAGTTTTTCAAGATGCAAAACAAAGAGAATGACTAGGTCTTCCAGATCTCAAATTATATTTTTATCCTTCTCGTTTAGTTTGACTTAAAGACTGGATTACTTTGAAAAATGAAAGACTTCTACAATTAGAAGGTTTCAATTTAAGGTTTAGATGGCATGCTTTTTGTAGTATGATAAACTTAAAGCAACTGTGGATTTTACAATCATTATGTCAGATGTCCTTTTTTAAGAGTTTGGGACAAATACAAGCTGAGAATATGTTCTAAAATGCCTTTATGGATTTCACCACATGAAGCCTTGTTTAAGAGAGAAACAACATCTAAAAACAGTTGGGTAGCATACAAGGATTTGTCAGTGATGGAAAAAAGGCAATTTAGAATGAAATCAAATGAAGAATTAATTCAAGGAGGAAATTATATATGTTGGCACTCTTATAGACAATTGAATGAATGGTTTAAAATGGAGAAGAATTTAATTGGTTTTGAAATGTCTAAATCTGAGCTTGAAAAACAATTATGGTCTGATGGAGAATATTTAATTGCTAAAATGTATAAGTTACTGTTGAAAATAGAAACAAAAGATGAACAAGTAAGAGACTGTTTGATTAAATGGGCATAAAATAAGGGCAAGGATATTCAACTGCAGCAATAGCAATAGCATGTGTATTTTTATACTGCTTATCAGCTGCGTGTTCTCTAAGCAATTTACAATGTGTTTAGCTAATTGCCCCCAACAAGCTGGGTACTCATTTTAAGGACCTGCAGAAGGATGGAAGGCTGAATCAACCTGGAGCCCAGCAGGATCGAACTTATAACCTTGTGGCTGCAGTACCAGCATTTAACCACTGTGCCACCAGGGCAATGGGGAGAAAAAGATGTGGTCAGGACACTCAACATTTACATTAAGCTATGATCTTAGAGAAATTTTTTTACAAAATGATGTATAGATGGTATTTAATGCCAGAAATATTGTCTAAAATGTATTAGGGTTCTCCAACTATTTGTTGGAAATGTGAGCAGAAAGTAGGGACTTTTTTCCACATGTGGTGGACATGTGAGAAAGCAAAGAAATTTTGGGTGATGGTCCATAACTGATGGAAAACGTTTTAAAGGTAAAGATTCAACTGAGACCTGAATCTTTTCTGCTTGGATTGATTGATCAGATCAACAAGAAGCTTGGAAAAATCTTTCAATATATATTCACAGTTGCTAGACTATTTTTTGCACAGAAACGAAAAGACATGGCTACTCTGTCCCAAGAAGAATGGCAGCAGTTAATTAGGCACCAGCTGCGTTAACCTGTGAACCTATAAAAGCTCAGCCATTCCCCTTCTGAACTTGTTGGTGATTAAATGACTGTTTCTCCTAGGATTGTATTGACTGTGCTTTGATTTATGAATATTGAAAGGAATATTGTTATGGTTCGTATTTGTTTTGAGTCTGTTTTCCTACTAGATTAAAATAAGGAAATACATTTTGGAGTTGTAGCTTGCTGCTGGCCCTTATCAGCTGTTTGTTGGCTGACTGCCCAGACTGAGAGTAGACAATATCATATAACCAAGAGCTGGAGAGTAAGAAGTCACTTGTATATATTTCCAGTCCCTTTTTAGTTTAGTTTAGTTTTAGTTTTAGTAGTTAGTAATTTAATTTTCAGTTTGTTTATTATCTGTCTTTATATTCCTTTTTATGTTGTTTTATATATTTAAAAATCATGTTGTAATAAAAAAAGATTAAAAAAAAGATTTGCAGGAGAGACCTTTAGTCCCACCACCTACATAGGCATGGTTGGTGAGGAATCTGGAGACAGCCTTCTCTATGGCTGCTCCCAAATTGTGGAATTTCTTCCATGAGAGGTCTGGTTGACTCCCTCTCTGGTCTCTTTTCATCAGCAGATGAACACTTTTTTTTTTAATTATTTAGGGGGCTTTTGAATTTTAAATTTTAATTATGAAGTGGTAGTGTGTCTGTAACTGGTCTATTGTTTCAATCTCTTTATTTCTTATTGAAACTATGTTCTAAATTTACTTTGTTTTTACTGTCTTTAAGCATAGAATCATAGAATCATAGAAATGTAAAGTTGGAAGAGACCACACGGGCCATCCAGTCCAACTCCCTGCCATGCAGGAACACCCTCAAAGCACTCCCGACAGATGGCCATCCAGCCTCTGCTTAAAAACCTCCAAGGAAGGAGACTCCACTACACTCCGAGGCAGCATATTCCACTGCCGGATAGCCCTGACTGTCATTAGAACATGTAAAGCATGTTTTAATAAATGTGGTATTTAATTTCTTTTAAACTTTTGTAAATTAATGTTTTAGCTGTATCATGCCATAAGAGTTGGGAGATTATTGAGACTGGGGCCATTTCCGCAGGAGTCTGTTATAGCGGGATGATTCCACTTTCAACCTCCTATGGAATCTTGGGATTCCAGACGGCCCCTCCCGAAATGGCAAACCCCAGGATTCCATAGGAGGTTGAAAGTGGAATCATCCCGCTATAACAGACTCCTGCGGAAATGGCCTGGGTCAAGCCATGTATCAGTAAGGCAGCTCTAATTATCTGACAAGGAGAGACTGTACCTCACTCTATAGCACTGGAGAAATCCAGCCTAGGGTCACCACAGAGGAGATCCCATGCAAGGGAGGGCTAGCAAAATGACTAAACGTGTTTCTGTAATGTTTTCATTTGCTGCTGCTGAGCCTGAAAATAGAGTTTCCAATGTCAAACAGATCATGCTGGGAGGCACTGGAAACTCTTATGTCAAAGAGTCCTTAAAAACCATGGACACACCACATGAGTCTCTAGACAGTAAAGATGAAGCTAATCCAAACTTTCCTGTTTTCTCCTGTGCAACATTTTCTCCTTAGAACCAACACACAGAAAGTGAAATGTTGTAAAAGCTCCAGCAGTACAACTGCCTGAAGGTATAAGATACTACAAAATATAAATGTTGCATGGGAAACCATTAGTCTAAAACAATCAGGCTTCTCATAATCATGTATCCCAGAAAATGCATTTTGTAAAACAAGAACTTAGGAATAAAGGAGGAGACTCTGGCCCTTTCCACATGTGGAGGGAGAAACGGGGAAAATGCACTGAAATGGAGCTTACCGGCAGCCGGATAAGTCTGTCGCCATGCGGAGCAGCGAAAGTTCGCTGCTCCGCACTCCTGCGGCATCCAAAATGGCGGCTCCAGCATCCAAAATGGCGGCTTCTGGCTGGCGGAGGCTCTCCACCAACCGGAGAAGCTCGCCAGCCGGAAGCCCGCCCCTGGCAGATCTGCACACACACACTAGTGCATGCCTGCAAATCTGCACCAGAGCGCGGCGATGGAGCTGCATGGGGCTGCACACTTCGTGCTTTTTAAAAACCTCTGAAAAGAGGTTTTAAAAAACACGGAGCACCACCACTTCCAGTCGCTTCAGAGCGGATTGAGGTGTGGAACTACGCTAAAGTAGTTCGCCCCAATCCACTCCACGGTGCAGACGACCTCCGTTGGAGGTCGCTCTGCACCATTTTATTATCCCGGTGCGGAAAGGGCCTCAATTAACAGTAGGCATGGGATGATAGTAGGGTCGCATACTTCAGATAGCCAGTAGGTGGAGCACGAACATTCCTTTAAACAATCAGGCTCCTGGTCTGTTTAACACAGAAAAATGACATGTTGGTAGCCAGTGGACCAGATGCTGTGTTTTTCTGAACATCACAGAGTGTCAAAGCAATCCTCAGATATGAAGACAATATTACAGCAAATGTCCTATGGACATTCATTTTGTGCCAGTACTGGAAAACTTGGCCAGTCTGCCTTCAGGTGTCAGAAAAGGGCACGTAAGGAAATATCAGCTGCTGAGAAGGATTATAAAAGTGAAATATTTATTGCAATGAAATTGACCTCCTATATCCATCCATGTGTGAAGGAGAAAGCATTGTTCAAGCAGTGCGTAAACAAGGATCATGATATCCAATTAGCCTTTTGGGGCTGGGGCAAGAGCGTATTTCTTTTTCCAAAGGTGTGGCATCAATTAGGCTGTGGTAGCTAAAGGGAAAAAAAAAAAATATATACTGTATATGTGATACTAAAGAAGAGAATGATCTGGCTATTTTTCCACAGAGCTATGTTTTTTTTTTATTTATTTATATAACTGAATCACAAATACAAAACAAGAAAAAAAAATTAAACACCATGTGATATACATAATAGTGAATTAAAAAATTTTTTTTTCTTTTTCTTTTTTTCTCTTCTCTTAAGCAATACTAACTTTCATTGTTATTTTGCACCTTTACCCTTAAATTTATAAATCTGTTCAACTGTTATAATTTCACATTTAATTCAATATTTTTCACATCCCCTTTAATCTATTTCTATTGTTAATTCTTTTAACTTTTTTTTTTAAAAAAACATTAACATCACTTATCGATTTAAATCTATAAATCACAAGTTTGACACACACACCTACTAAGAATTACAAAATATACAACATAAAAGAAAAACAAAACTAAAACTAAAAAATACCCCCCCCCCAGAGCCAACTTTTTATTTAATCCACTTTCCAAAATTGCCATTCTTCTTCTGACAGGGTAGTATTACTATCTCTTTTCAGAACTTTATCCAAAAATATTTTCCAAATTTCTTCAAAATCATTCCCTTTAACCAAACCTTTCATAAACCTAATTCTACATGTTAGTTTATCATTAATTGCAATTTTCCACACTTCGTTATACCATTCCTCTATTTGAAATTTTTCATTTGCTTTCCATTTTTTTGCTATTATTAATCTCGCTGCAGTTAACAAATTTGTTATTAATTCTTTCTTTACTTGAGTACACTCAACCTTATCATATATAGACAACAATGCAATATTTGGACATACTGGTATATCTGCTCCTATAATCTCTTTTATCTCTTTAAAAACCTTTTGCCAAAACTCCATTATCTTATTGCAATTCCACCACATATGCATATATGTACCAATTTCTTGACATCCTCTCCAACATAATCTTGAATATTTCTCATCTATTTGATTTAATTTCACTGGAGTCAAGTACCATTTCCACACTAATTTATAATAATTCTCTTTTATTCTTATTGATAATTTTTTAAAATGACGTTGTTTCCAAATTTTTCTCCATTCTTGTATATCTATATTTTGTACTATCTCTTCCTCCCATATTTTTCTAAGAAAATCCTCTTCTTGTTCTTTTGCTAATATTTTATATATTTCACTTGTAATACCTTTTAGTATTTCATTTTCTTTCATATTTTCTCTTTGAATAATAATTTGTTCAAATTTAGTATATTCTTTAAAATCCTTAACATATCTTTTCATACTCTTTGTCCATTGCTCTAATTGTATATAATTTAACCAGGATATTTTAGTTTCCTGCAATCTCTCTTTCATTCTATCTTTATTTATCATTATTTTCATCCAATCTTTTAATCTATAAATTTTTTGTTTTTTTATTTCTTTCTCTATTATTTCTCTTAAATTTATTGGAAATTTTTCCATCATCACTATCGGAGTTAATATTGATATATTCGGTAATAATTTTCTTTTATTTTTTTTCCATATTTCTATTATATTTTTTATAAAAGGATTTTCTATCTTCTCCATTTCTTTCTTTGAAAAATTCCTAAAAAATATATTTTCTAATTTTGTCTCAATATTCATATCTTCTATCTCTAACCAATCTAAATCACCCTTTCCTGAAACCCCCTCTATGATATATCTCAATTGATTTGCATAATAATACCATTTTAAATTTGGAAGTCCCAGGCCACCTTCTTTTTGACTTTTATACCAATATTTCTTGTTAATCCTCGATTTTTTATTTCCATTACAAAAATTATTTAATATCTTTTGCCACTCCTTTAATTCTTCCTCTGATATTTTTATTGGTAACATTCTAAACAAAAAATTAATTTTAGGTAAAATTTTCATTTTTACCACTGCTATTCTACCAAACCACGATAGCTTTATATTTTTGTAGTCCTCTAATTTCCTTTTTGTTTCTAATCTTAATTTCTTGAAATTTTTTTCCTGTAATTCTTGTAAATTTTTTGTAATCTCTATTCCTAAATATTTAATTGATTCTTTTATTTTAAGTAATCCTCTTTTACTACTTATAAATTTTTGTACTTCTTCTTTAGTATAATTAAATAACATTATTTCTGATTTGGCCCAATTTATTTCTAATCCCGTCTTCTCCCCAAACTCTATTAAATGTTTATCTATCCTATCTATCTTTTCAATTGGATCCTTAATTGTCAACAATGTGTCATCTGCAAATAAGCTTATTTTATTTTTTTCCTTAACTCCAATTCCTTCCAAATTCTCATCATTTCTTATCACATTTGCTAACATTTCTATAACTATTGCAAATAAAACTGGAGATAATGGACATCCTTGTCTCGTTCCTCTTGTTATTTGAATCTGTTCTGTAAATCCATCATTTACCATCACTACAGATGTATTATGTGAATACAATTGATTTATTAACCCTTTAAATCTCTCTCCTAATCCTATTTTATTTAAAATTGTTTTTAATGCCGGCCATTCCACACAATCAAAGGCTTTAAATATATCTAGGGCTAAAATTCCAGCTTTTTGTTTATCTCTGTCCATTATATTTATTTTATTTATCGTTTTCCCTATTAAATTTGCCATCTGTCTTCCTTGAATAAAACCACATTGATCTTTATGTATATACTTATAAATAAATTTATTTAACCTCTTCGCCATTATTGCTGTCAAAATTTTGGCATCTTGATTTATTAAAGATATTGGTCTATAAGAACCTGGATCCGTAGGATCCTTATTTGGTTTTAAAATTAATATTATTAGTGACTGCTTCCATGATAATGGAATTTTTTCACCCCTCAATATACTATTATATAACACTTTTAGTTTAGGAATTAAACCTTTTTTAAATGTTTTATAATATTCTGGACCTAGTCCATCCAATCCTGGTGATTTTCCTCCTTTTAAATTATTTATTACTTCTTCTATTTCCTCTTCTGATATCATTTCTTCCATCAATCCTTTATCTTGTTCTGTTAGTCTTACTTTCCAATTTTTATTAATATACTCCTCTATGTTCTCTAAAGATTTATCTTCTGCTGAATACAATTCTGAAAAAATTCCTCAAATATTTTTAATTTCTCTTTCATCAACCTTTTTTCTTTACCAAATTTATCTTTAACTACGCCAATCATATTTCTAGTTTTTTTTGATTGTACTGATTTAGCCAGCATTTTAGAATTTTTATTACTATATTCAAAATATTCCCTTTCCAAGTATATTAGATTTTTCTGAACTTCGTCCATTTCTATCTTTTCTAATTCATCTCTTTTTGCTTGTAATATTATTAATTTCTGTTTAGTTCTATCTATTATATAATCATTCTCTAGTTCCTTTATTTCTTTTTCTAATTTTAATTTTTTTTCTCCTAATTGTCTCTTTAATTTGCTTGATTCTTTAATGCATAATCCTCTTACCACTGCCTTCATTGTATCCCACAATACATCTTGTGTTACTTCCTTATTGTTTATATCCCAAATTTCTTGCCACTCCTTCTCTATTTTATTTACTATCTCCTTATAATTAAATAACTTAGTATCCAGTCTCCACCTTTTTGCTTCTCTATAATTCCTTTTCATAGTTATATCCAAGTTCATCAGAGCATGATCTGTCACTTTTATTGTTTCAATTTCTGTATTTATTAATCTAGGTATCATATTCTTTGAAACAAAAATATAATCTATTCTTGAGTAATTTTTATGAACTGATGAATAATACGTATATTTCTTTTCTTCACCCTTTATTAGCCTCCAAACATCTATCAGTTCATTTCTACTCACTAATTTATTCAAAATTGTTATATTATTATATCTATCTCTAATTGATGGATCTGATTTATCTTTCCATCTATCCATCACCATATTAAAATCACCTGCGATTATTGTATAATCTCCTTTCATTTTTTTGATCTTATTAAATATTTCTTCATAAAACTCTTTTTGCTTCTCATTAGGTGCGTAAATATTCATTATGACATATGTTTCTCCATCTATTTCACCTTGTATAATTACATATCTACCTTTTTCGTCTAACTCCACACTTGTTACAATGAAATTGCATCTTTTGGAAATTATTATTGCAACTCCTCTTGATTTGGATGTACCAAATGCTTCCTCATAAATAGCTACCCAGTTCAATCTAAGCTCATTTTTTTTATCTCTTTTCCCCTGTGTTTCTTGTAAAAAAATTATATCGGCCTTATCTTTTTTAATATCGATTCTATCCTTTTTCTCTTTATTATTGACCCCAAACCTTTCACATTCAATGTTGATATTCTCAATCTATTCTCCATTTTTCATATTTTGAATTTTCTAATCCCACTCCCCATTGGCTCTTTAATGTGATGGTGCTCCCCTTCCCCTTCCCTTCCCCCTCCCACTCCCCTCCCCCCCCCCCGCCCTCCCCCCCCCTCCCCACACAAACATTTGTCCCCCCTCTTCCTCCAAAGCGCTTCTGCCTTGGAAACGACCAGCCATGGTCCTGGGGGGTGTGTGTGAAGGTATGCCAACTCCCGGCATAGAGACCAATACCCTCTCCCGATTTATTTTCTTTCCCATATTTTTTTCCCTCTCTTCCCCCTCCCTTCCCTCTCTCTACCCTCTTGCTTTATATATATATAAATCTATCTCTATGCATTTATAATCTATAAGAATATATTTTACTCAGTAGTCATCTACCCTTCTCCTACTCTATGAAGTTCTCTTTCTTCTTCTTCTGTTATATCATATTGTTTCTTCCAGTCCTCCTCAGCCTCTGTCCTTTCGTTTATCTCCCGAAGTCTTCTTTTTTGCTCCTCCTGTTGCTCCTCCCGCTGCTCCTCCACAGAGCTATGTAGGCTGTGATCCTACATAGCTCTGCATGTGCATTTCAATGCCCTCTCACTGCCTGGCAGCTGTTAAACCATGGCAAGATCCTTGCTGCTATCACTTACTGGTGTGGCAGAGACAGGGGTGATTCAGACCACAAAAAAGTTGCTTGCCTCAGCTTTGTAGTAGGGAGAAATGGGGTTGATCTCTCTCAAACATGGCGCACATGCTTTTCCTTTTTTGCAGTAGGTCAGAGTAGCTAGATCTTCATGGTCTGGATTGACCTTTCCCTTCCCTTCCCTTCCCTTCCCTTCCCTTCCCTTCCCTTCCCTTCCTTCTACTAAAAAGGAGCAGCCTTGACAGATGCTGGTTGTGGGAGGTTTTAGATGGAGCACAAGGGCATGAGAATAGCTTTCTGTGGAGTCTCCAAAAAAGGGATTTACACACATTTTAGGCCACTAACAGGAAGCCAGCCAAAGTTTGCTAAGTGGTCAGCAATAAATCTAAAACGTGAATACAGAAATGTGTTTCCAAGTCTCTGAGTCCCTTATAGGACCTGAGCGGGGTATATGAATCATACACACTGGGATGACTATTAGATTTGGACAGAGGCTGAAGTATGAGATACGAAATATGTGAGGTGGATGAAGGAGCGGGTTAGTTGACTCAATGACTAACTAGTTCACCTCCTAACCATAGCATTCTCTGTGTTTTGGAGTGGAGCGTGGGTGGGACTGTGAGATACCAACTCTTCCAATACCATCATGCTTCAGTATTTTAAAGCCTTAAATTAGTTTTCAAGCATCATAACTAGTGAGCTCTTGATTTCTGAATGTTTACAGATTTATTGCCCGGAGAGCACTCTATATTGTAAATCACTTTCATACAGATCACCCTCCAAAACGATAGGGAGGGAAGAGAAAGTGAATACTGCCTTTGTAATAAAGATTTTGTAATAAACCACTAGAAACCCACCGTCCTGTTGAAAAGTTTCAGGTTGTTTGGGCCACCAAATCACCTGAAACTATTGACATCTTTTTCAGACAGAAGGTCACAAGGAACCCAGGAGGATAAGTGTATCCTTTTTGGAAAAAAATCCTGATAGCAAAACTACTCATGCACCCTCTGAACTTACTAATCCGAGACCTGGCAGTTTTCCATAACAACAAATAACTATTTGTGAACATTTCCTCCAATTTGACCAAGACATTAAAAAGTCACCAGCAATTCCACTATAAATAAAATAAAAGCTAAACTTTGAAAGCATTTTGCACAAACCCCACTATACCATTTTGTTTTCAATTTGGCAGACATAGCCACTTTCTAAAGCAAAACCTGTCCCTGCAAATTCCATCCAATTCTGACAAAACAAGTTAGTCATTATTTTTTAAAAAATCGATAATAAATGAGAGACAGGAACTTTCAGATTTCCAAATTTTGATTTAATGTTGGGGCTCAAATCAAAATAGACTGCCTCTGAATAGATCTGAATTGAAACAGGCCATTTTTCCCATACTGATTGTGGTCTCCATGTCATTGGGGGTGGTAAATTCTTAATAGACTGAACTTTAAAGATGCTAAATCTGATTTAAGGATGGCTCCTTTAACATCTGAAGTAAAACCCAGAGCAAATCCACCATCCTACCTACATGGGAGGCAGAAGCTGCCACTGTATTTACTGAAGCACTGAATGGGGATCCAAACTGAATCTTGTGATCTACATTCCTAATATGAATACAAGCCATCAGATATAGCCATAAGAGCCAGAATTTCTTGCAGTTCACTGCAGAGCGTATCCTTTTGGTACCTGACATCACCCTTATTGAAAAGTCTCCTTCTAGTGTAAAGATTTGTATTTAAAAATCATTAAACTTTGGGGATGTAGGATGATTCCACCCAAAGCTTTTGTCATATACTTGTCCTGGCCTGTTTGTGGAATTTCACATGGGGCCAGATGAAGTCCCCTTGTAGTTGCAACCCACCAGTGTTTTGCTGCTCCTGTTTTGTTTTGGGGTTGTTGTTTTTTTCTTTTCTGCAAAGACATATGTTAAGGAGGAAAAGAAAGTATAGCCATTGACTGATAGTGCAGAGCTGTCCCTCTGGAACCACCTGTAGTTTCAGGAAGGATGTCACAATGGAAGCAGTGGATGTTTTTACAGGAGCTATGGGTGGTGGGTGGATGGGATACACGATTGTTATCTCCTCCTCTGTGGGTGGACCTCTCTTTTCTAATATATATTATAGCCTCTGGGATTGTTTCCTTGGACTGGGATCATTTCCACCCTACACTGTTATAGTGGTATTATTCCATTTTCAACATCCTGTGGGATTCTGGGCTTTGTAGTTTATGGATGCCAAAGGGCTGTCTGGCTGAGAATTTTAAAGGCCCCTCCCTAAACTGCAAACCCCAAGATTCCACAGGATGTTGAAAGGGGAATAATAACACTGTAACAGTGTAGTGTGGAAATGGCCTAGGTGATTACACTGTTAATGGACCTGAATATATTCATCTGAAAACTGCAGCATATTATTGCAGGATATTCTCCCTATACTTTCCCCAGCCACTTAGTTCTCCTAGTTCTCATTGGAAAAATTAACAAATGTCAAGTATTTTTATCCTTCAAAATTGGACAGATTACCTACCCTAATTTTTTTTTAAAAAAACTTAAATAATCCTACTTAGACAGAGCCCTTTTTTGCCATGCCAATTATATATTTCAAAATATGTTTTACACTGATAAAGCTTCTTACCAACTTCTCTCAAAGCTAGGGGTGCTTCTGACACAGGTGCCTTTCAATACACAGGATGATTCAGTTTTGCTATAAATACATCCTAGGCTCATTATTTGCCTCAAACTTTAAAATAAATCTGTACTGATTATTTAACTGGTTGTGGGAACGTTAATATATTAATATCTGGGAGCAAGCTGATTTCTTTAATCTGACAAAACTTGCAGTTCATTGAGTTGTTATAGTACCTAATTATGCATGACGCACTGTACAACTCAGATAAACCCATTTCCATGTCTATGGCTTACTGTTGAATAAGCCTGACACAAAAAAGGATATGTAAAAGGAATAATTAACATATTTGTAAATATAAATTAAAAAAAAATGGAAGGTTTTTGCTATAAAAAAATAGTACCATAAAGTCATGTGAGGATCAAAACCATTGGGAATGTATGTGGTGGTAGTGTATCTCACAAGGAGAACAACCTATATTCCAAGCAGAAAGTGGGCAACAACCAGTCCCTCAACCAACCAAACACGGAGTTTAGCAGATAATTAAAACAGGTTTAGTCTTAGGCCCTTTTCGCACGTAGGTCATTAGCGCAATGAGGGAGAGCCCTCGCGCTATTGTAAACTTCGCAAAAAAGCCCCTTGCACTCCGCACACAGCAGGGCATTTGTGAGAGAGCACCATTCCCTGCCTGGTGCCTCTTCCGCATGTCGGTGTCGTGGGCCACGCCCAGGTCCCTCCCTGTCCCCGCCCCACCGGCCCTGATTGGGCGGTGGGTTTTCTTTTTTTTTCTTTTTTTCAGCCTATCGTGCTAACGTTAGCACGATAGATCCTGCCAACAGGCCATCGCAGCAGCCCCAAGGGCAGACCAGTAGCAGAGCTACGGTGCTAATGCGCTAACGTGCTAACGATAGCACCAGTTTTTTTAAAAAAAAATAGTCAGCCAGACCCCAGGGGCTGCTGTCGTCTCAAGTGTGGCGACGCAACCCCGGGGTGGGCTCTTGCGGCAACATGTCGGGCAGTGTTCCCTGCTACCATGGGGGCAGCGGCATCCCTGCTGCTGGGCGGGGCTTCCTCTGGGAGTTGCTGTGTGATGGACAGGCAGCTGGGACTGCCCGCACCCCGCCCACTCCCGGCTCCTTCGCGTAAGAGGGCTCCGCAGGCCCGCGGGTTGCGCGAGCGATACGTAAAGGAGGTCATTTCCGCTTCCAGGCGAAAATGAAAAAACACGACTCCAGCACTACTCACGATCGCGAGAGCCCCGGGTCGGCGGGAACGTCATGCGGTACGGCGGCTCGTGAAGGGGGGAGGGAGCGTGTTTAATACGCTTTCAAACTGCCATGCGAAAAGGGCCTTAGATTTAGTCATCTTTGTAAAAAACATATGAGGAAGGATTATGTACAAATACTAAAGTGTTTGTATCTTCAAATCCAGAAAAAAAAATATTCAGGGGTACCTGCATTTGCCATACACACAATAAAACAAAATCCAAGATCCGTAAAAGAGTGATACAGTTATTGGCCAACCAAAACAAACAAAACATATCGTGCAAGCTTTTGAAACTCCACAGGTTTCTTCATCAGGAAAAGATGTTTAAAAATCATATAGGAGAAAGAAAAAAGAAAAAAAGAAAGATGACTGTACTGGAGTCACAGGCATACATTTTGCATCAGACACTGCCTCTGTTGGAGTTCAGTTCATTTAGAGGGATCTCAGTGCAGGATGAGGCCAGTACATTCTTGGCCATGTGGGGGACTGAGACAAAGAACACTAGAATTTAAATTCTTTTAGCAGCAGTAAAGTAACTCCTGTTGGGATCTGGGCTGTGTGTGTGTGTCTGTCTTTTGTGAAGCCACAGGCCCCTTTTGGACTATAAATTAGCTGAGTTTTACCTGTACAGTACCTAAAAGTTTTTTTCAGATGTAGCAGTATAGAGACTTCTTGAGAAATTTGGTGTTCTCTGCCTAAGAAAGGGGCCTATGGCTCCTGTGACTCCAATACTCTTCTTTTTTTCTTTCTCCTGTATGATTTTTTAAAAATATCTTTTAACTGATGAAGAAGCCAGTGGAGCTTGGAAAGCTTGCATGATACGTTTTGTGCAATTTGGTTGGCCAATAAAGGTATTGCTCTTCCATGGATTTTGGATTTTGTTCTAAAGGGTTTGCAATATATCATGGTGAGAGTGTCTCTAACAGGTCTTCTTCAAATATGGAGGAGAGAGAGAAAATTCCAGACTACAAAATGGAGCACAAATAAACTCATACCAGCTGCAGAATGACTAATACAGGAAGAAAAAGGATGTGGCTAAGACCAATCAGGAAGAAATGACATGAATACAAACTATGCATAAATTTTTAGAGAAATGTGCAAATTAGTACCTCCTGAGTAACATAGGCATGGTAAGGTTGGTACCACACACACGCACACACACACACACAAGAGTAATTTTAAGGAAATATAAAAGAGAAACACATGAAATGAAGACAAGCCAGAAGCTGCTGTTTTGGAAAAAAATTGAGCACAGGAACAAGACTCAACCTGAAGTGTTCACAGTCATTTGGGAAGATTATCTTATATTCTGTCAGAATGTTATATTTTTGCTTTGAGAGAAAACTCAAAGGAGAGAGAAATTGAAAAGCCACTTCTAAAACAGGGATGATTGTAAAGTTCCTTTGAGTTTTTATCAGGGGTGAGTTTTTAAAGCCTCTGAATTCTTCCTCTGCAGATTAAAATCTGAGCTAGAGAAAAATTCCTGGGTCCAATCCTCTACCATCCTCCTCATCAAAAGTCCTCTCCTAAAAACAAACCAAAACTTAAATAAAAATAAAATTTTAAACTATTAAATCATTCAGGTAAAGTTCAAAGCTGTGATAGCATACCTCCATCAGTGCAGTGTGTCTTTACTTCTGCAACTGGATTTTTGAAAATGGTGTTAACAATCACTTTTTTGATGCTTTTCACCCTCAAAAAAATGCATTTTGGGAGTATACGTGAGCTTTAAGGGACTGGTCATGCTGACTGGTGGATTCTGGAAGTTTCAGTCCAAAAATGTAACTTTCCTAAGGCCTAGTCCTTACATCTGTTACATGAAAGCTAGGAAAGGGGAATCAATCACAATTCTGAAAGGAGTGAATCCCACAATGAGAGCGGCAGTTTGGGAGCAGAACAGTTGCAAGCAAGGAACTATATAGGCACAAGAACTCAAATGCACTCACAAGGAACAGCAGGACAAGGCTTCACATTTTTGCAAGATTTGTATTTTTTTCAGAACTGTCTTTCATGTATGTTTTATTGTTGTGTGCCTTCAAGTCATTTCCAACTTATGGCAACCCTAAAATGAACCCGTCATGGGTTTTTCTTGACAAGATTTGTTCAGAGAGGATTTGCCATTGCCTTCTTTCTGTGCTGACATAAAGAGACTTGCCCAAAGTCAGCCGATGAGTTTTAGTGGCTGAGTGGGGACTTGAACCCTAGTCTGCTGGAGTTTGAGTCAAACACTCAACCCATTACATCACGCTGGATCTATGTACATAATCAGCCATTTATAAACAATAATAACCAGAGGTCAGTCATTTTTCATGTGTACTTCCACTCTTACTGAACTAAAGGCCCTGAGATAGAACTACTGGAAAGACTACAGAAAAACTGTCAGATATATTGTGTGGTAAGAATAACCTCTCAGATTAGCTGTTATTGGTATTCTGTTCATGCCACTAATTTGTATGGATTCATGATTAAATGGGTGATCTCTGCTGAGCATATTGTCAAAAGTAATGACTAGGACTTATCAATGTCTGACTAAAAATATTACATAAAACCTCACATAGTTAATTGAAGAGAGAAAAGTGTTACAGGTATAGTTCTGAGAAATCCCACTACTTTTTCTGTCACAGATAGTGTATTCAAATATTTCTGGAATGATTTTTCTAAAACATAAGAGATATGGCTTTAGGCAATTGCAGATCGACTAACTCTCTGTGTTACTGCACCTGTGATGGAGTTCAGCTGATATCATCTTAATTATCAATTTCTGTGATTGATCAGACAGGTAATGACTGGAATTTTTCTACTCTAGACTTTTTTTTTTTTTTAAAAAAAAAATTATAGTTATCTCTGTGGTGTTAATGTGTTCCTTTAAATTTTATTCCATGTGCGAGGATGATTAAAAAGAACCCTCATTACCAGAATGTATTTCTGGAATGATAAGCTCTTTTCAATATTTGCTTTGGCTGATAGGAAATCTGACATAATTTGAAATGTTTCATCACTGAGGGCATGGAAGCCATAAAAATGATTAAGAATCCAAAACTTTTTTCCTACATGTAGAAAAATTATGAATCTGGAATCTAAAAAATATGAGATATCTCATCAATGGAAATTTAGCAAGGAAGATATCCTGTTCTTAGCGGTGCAAGATGGCTCTGTTTTTCAGGCAGCTTCTTATTGTGATGGCCTTCGTCTGTGGGTCAGGGATGGACGAAAAGGGTGCTTTCATGTTCATCCCACCCACAATAAAAATGAGAGAACAGTAGGCCATGTAACTTGAACATCAGTTAGTCTGATGATATATTGGAATTCAAGTCTTGTTCCATAAAATCATTCCTGGGTGCGTTTCTCTGAAAAACACATATCCTCAATGAATTTTTGTGTGAGTGAGATGCATTTGTCTCCCTAGTGTATCTACTACAGAACTTAAATACAAGGAAGTGGCCAAAAAGAGGAATTACTTAAGAGGATATACACTGGCAGGAATCCTGTGGCGTGTTAGGCTAGCATAAAAATCATTGCACTTTCTCAGAGGCTGTGTTAAGTGCCAGCTGCAGTGCAGTCATTCTGCAAGCTTCCAGACAGCCCTCTCTGGGTCATTCTCCTTTAAATCTGACCAATTGGTTACATCGCAGTTAGACACACAGCCTAGGCTATCTGAAGTGTTACCCTAATTTCTAGGGTCCTGTGAGGGACGCCTTAATGTGCTCCATTTGATGGGGAATGGAAACTAGCCAGAGCACGAGCAATAGCAATGCGAAAGGCAGGGTAACCTAGTGGGGTCTTTTTACTCAGTTTTTACGGGGTCAGGCCAAGTCAAAAACCAAATGAAGATGTCCAATAACATGATTTTATTGAATAAAAGTCTCATGCACCAATGCAATCACTCACACACTCACTCAAGATCTATTACGAAGCAAAAGAGAGGAAACTGGATAGAGGGAATATTGAAGGGATTGTAACTGGGGTAATACTGCACCTTTTCCTGAAGTCCTTGGTTTGGGAGAAACAGTGAAGAAGTGGAGCTCAGCACAGAGAGGGCTGAGGGGATTACTCAACGCATGGGGAAACAATCTGCTGGGATGACTGGGAGTGATCCAAAGAACCGCTCAAAAACTGGGACTGTTTGTAGGGGAAAAAGTACCTGGAGGGCTAATCGTTTCCCAGGGAGAACAATGGGTGTTGCAATGAGAAAGAAGCTCCACAATGGCAACTTACTTTGCATGATGAGATTACAAGGTGTTGCCAAAGTCTCAAGAACTTCTGTTGCATTGGGTTATAGTGTGACTTTATGTAAATGGTCCTTGCCTGATAGGATTTTATTGCTATCAGTGCTCAACTTGGGGCAAACACACGAATTCCATCAAGTCGGCTTCTCAGGGGCTAAGGACCCTTTGTCTACTGTGGGTTTGCACAGCTTGAGGTCTCCTGGGGCTACGTGACAAGGGATTGTACTGGCCTGACCTGGTTTTCAATTGTTCTACCGTTGCTGCCTACATGCTCAACTGGGTGACCTCTCAGGCACATTGAATCATATTTTAATATCAAAATTGTAGACCCTGGGACAGGGTTTTCCAGTGGGGTGACAGAAGGACCATAATTCCCTGTATGAAGTTGGCTGAGCCCAGGAGAAGCCCTTCTTTCATTCCCACTAGCTTTGGAGACACAGCTAGTGGAGATGTACCATATAGTCTTCTCAGTGGCTGCCTCTAGGCTTTGGAACTCCCTCCCTAGGACAGCTAGGCTGCCCCCATTGTTAGCAGACTTTTTTCCAACAAGATTTTGATAACTGAAGGTTCTTAAAGAAAGTTGTCAAAGCAGTACCGTTTTACCTGTGTTGTTTCTGAACTGCTTTTTATCATTTTTAATTGTATGTTTTAATCTATTTTTAGGGTTGTTAATGGATTAATTTTCTTTTAATGCTACTTTTAAAACTACACAGCACTTGTTTTAATTTTTGAATTTCCTTGTGTCCAGTGTTCTATTCACACTACTGAGTTATAGTGCTATTATTTTAATTTAACTGTCACAGCTGTATCCTATGGAATTCTGGGACTTGCAGTTTAGAAGGAAGCACATTTAGACTTCTCAGCCAGAGAACTCTTTTGGTGCCTCTGATCAAACTACTAACTCTCAGATTCTATAGGAGGCAGCCATGACAGTTGAAATGGAATAATAACACTTAACTATATAGTGTATATGGACCCCAGCTTTTTTTGAGGGGGGGCAGGGTATAAAAATAAAAATAATGTGCTATCTATATATACATATAGTCTAGGTGTAATATGATGATGTGAATTGCCTTTGAAGAGCATCTGAAAAGATTATTTGTTTCAAATTGAGATAATAAGTTTGCATGCAAGGTGACTTTAAAACATAGACACCCATCTCCAGTTGCCATCATGGCTGTCTCGCTTAGCACTATGAAAATTTGTATATGTGTAGTATTTGTGCAACATCAGTGCACCAAAAGGAGGAGGAGGAGGAGGAGGGGACAGCACCCAGAAATAAGAGAGATGAACTTCAGGGCATCTTGCCATTGTGAAGGGTAGATGGCCAGAGCCACCTTTCTGGAGTCTTCTTGTTTCATCATTATTATCTTTGTTCATGCTCTACCTTTCCCCCAAAACCTTTTGCTCAGTGGCAGCAGTGGCACAGAGCGCAGGGGGGAAAATCCATTTGGGTCAGTGTTGTTTTCCACAAACTCCAGTAGCAGTGGGGGATCTGGGTTAAACTACCTGCCAGAGACCTGGCAACTTTATTCCCTCGTGGGGTTAAACATAATCTGAAAAAAAGTAACAAAGTTTTTAAAAAATCAAAAAAGAAACACATAAATAATAGTTCAGTAATTAAATTTTGCTTTAATATGATGCTATCTATCGGTTTGTCTATCCGACCATCCATCCATCCATCTAATCAATCTATGGCCATTTCCACATTACACTATTATAGTGCTATTATTTCACTTTCAACATCCTATGGAATCCTGGCGTTTGCAGTCTAGGGAATGGAATTTAGAATTCTCCCCCAGAGAGCTCTTTGCCCTCAGTAAACTACAAACACCAGAATTCCACAGGATGTTGAAAGTGGAATAATAACACTATAACAGGCGGAAATGGCCTATGACTTACTTTTTTCATGAACTGCGGAAAAGGTAGATCTTCTTGTTGACTAGCCAATGAATCATTCAGCTATAACAGCACTCTGTTGTTGTGAAGATCATGTTGATGACAACTCAATAGCAATATAGCAATAGCATTTATTTCTATACCGCTTATCAACTGAGTGTTATCTAAGCGGTTTACAATGTGTTTTAGCTAATTTCCCCCAACACACTGGGTACTCATTTTACCGACCTGCGGAAGGATGGAAGGCTGAGTCAACCTTGGAGCCCAGCAGGATCGAACTCACAACCTTGTGGTTGCAGTACTAGCATTTAACCACTGCGCCACCTCCCCATTAATTAAAAGAAGCATTTATTACTTGCTTTTATGACAATTGCCATGAAGAAAAAGAGCAATACCTTCATCTTAGGAAAAATCACAGCAATTGGCAAGGCTAATTCTTACTGAGGTGATAAATCTGTCAGCCCAAGACCCCACAGTGAGATAATCAGTTATCTCATAAAGTACTAATGAGTGTTTGCCTATTTAAGCATCTTACAAAAAAAATCTCTAAAGCTGGCAGTCTTCTGAGTAACTGTCAGGTGTCAGCTATTGCAACATTTTTGTGGTAATCTGGGAAAAAAGGTGCAGATAACAAGAAGTAAAAAGGAAATATTTTTCTGAGCATTATAAAAAAATGGATATTTGTGGTTGCACAAACATCACTAATATTACCAAGGACAATAAATGTCCCCCAGCTTCCCTGTTTCCTCTGGGTGGAGCTGCAATCATCTCTCTCTCTCTCTCTCTCTCTGTGTGTGTGTGTGTGTGTGAACAGATTTTTCCAGCAATCATCTACTGTTGTGAGCTGTCCCCACTGGAATGAAAAATATTAAGACCCATTAGCTGTACAAAACACCTGCTGTTGGTGCAGATGAACACTGGTACAGCTGGCCTGCTGATATGACTCACCACAGGTCTCTCTATTTTTGAAACTGCTTGAAGGATGATAATGAGTGACTGTGAAAATGACACTTCAAAATGTACCTCTATGCTATTAGAATGTTTTGGTACTTCTGGAGGCAACCTTTGCTTGCTTGAGCCAACTAGTGCCAAATTATGATAACCTCTCCACCCTCCCTCCCCCAGCTCACCAAAATCAATTTTCCATTGTTACTGAGGGAAATTGTTTCCTTTAGCAGCAGGTGCTTATAGCCATGAGTATACTCTTTATCATGTAATTTTGGATTCTTTGTCTAGTCACCCAGCTTCTTGGCTCTTTGAAGAAAAATAATAGGAATGAAGACGTAGGCTGATGATCATTTATGTAGGAGGTTATTTTCCAGTTACTTAACTTGAATTTTTATTTTATTCCTTTCGCTGCTCTGCCCCCCAGAATACTTTGAACCACTCTTTCATTTGTACCCAGTGTCCTAGTTACTCTCTCTTTGCCCTTTTAGTGACAGAAAGAAGGGAGGGGCTGGTTCGTGCTGGCAGTGTTTTGTTCATGGTGAACTGGGGAGGGGAAGCTTTTGCTTTTGTGAGACTCCTCTAGCCTGCGCTATGTCTGCAGCCATTAGCTCTTGTCATTGGGGAAAAGCATGGTTTGGGTATGTCCTCTTCCAAAAATGATTTTGCATCTTGGCAGGGATTCTTCTTCCCAATTAGATCAGTGTTTTAAAAACCTTTTGGTACCCTGCGAGATCTTGGCCCTTTTCACACCTTACCTTGTTCACGGTGCCATTGCAGGGGGATTGCGCGAAAAGCCTCTTGCGGGAGGGAATTGCATTCCCTGCTCTTCCCTCCGCACCAGCTCCACGCTGGATGTCACTTTCTTCTGCAGCACAGCCAGATACTTTCGCAGGCTGCGCTGGGGGAGGAAGCATGGCCATTGCACTTCATGAGGTTCTGCATGCCAGGTAAGTGCAGGAGGGACATGGGAGGAACGCGCAATTGCAGTTCATTTTCGGCAAAGAGCCAAAAATGATATAATCCATGATTGCTGTGATCATGGATGCTGTGGCCATGGAAGTGACGCAGGATCACATGAATGTCATGCAGAACTGTCCTTGTGATTCTGCGTTGCTCCCGTTGCCATTTCGCATTCAAAGTCGTGTGTGAAAAGGGCCCTTGTTGTTCACAGGAGACATGCCTAGATTTCACCATATACTTTATACTCTCATGTCAGTTTACACAAATAAATAAAATAACACTAGACAGTTGTAGGGAAATTGAATTTGACTATTCTTTTCACTTTCCTCCTTAGATGACATCAGGAGATACTAAATGTTGAGATTTCATCTATTTAAGTTTATTGTACATCAATGGGATTGTGAAGGTTGACTAAATCTGGCGGTTGGGCTTGGCCAGGCCTTTTGCTAGGTAAGTGGCCTGTCTACTGGTCCGGAACAGTAGACATTATTGAACAGCCACTGGATCTTTCTGCAGGGTTGAGAATGGAGGACTCCACAAGAGTATCTTCTCCTCCAGCTAGGAAAAGTGCAAACCCTGCCAGAATGAGGCTGCTGCCTCTGCCAGAAATTTTAAGGTCTAATGAAATGGTAGCAAATTGATACCCATTATTGAATTTGAAGTACCAGCTGCAGGGAGAAGTGGAGATTTTAGGGGGTTTTCACCTTAGGTGCCAAAATATCTTGGCAGATCTTTAGTATAACGCCCTTAGGAGGTGGGGAGAGACTCTATTTGCATCTCTGCCTCAGGCAGCAGATGTCTTGGTCTGGGCCTGGCTAAGGTTGATGCAATGAGTGAGAGCTGTGCTTTAAACTGTTGAGGAGAGGGGAGGGGAGAGGTGCCTCTGTCTGTGGATATTGCCAAAGGGCATTGGATTTGCTGCTTGAGCAATCACTATATGCAACTTGTATAACAATTGTTTAGAAAAGTTACTTTTAGACTATAACAACCAGCCACTAGAGTTACAAAAATTATTTTTGCAAACATGCAAAACATGTGCTTGCTTTTACAAAAATATCATAACTTTGATGATCTGTCCTTCTAAATTATCCAAACCCAGGAAAGTGTTGCCTCTGAAACTTCTCATTGCTTGAGAAGGGAGGGAAAATTAAGGGAGTTAACTATTGCCTTAGATGTGACCCTGCAAAAGAAGTCATTTGTCTAGTCCTGAGTTGGGTAAATGTTGGTCTTACAGATATTTTGGTATGTAATTCCCATCAGTCCCAGATGGTATAGTGAATGGGGGAAGTTCTGGGTGAATTGCAGCCCAAACCTATGCAGGGCCAAAGTTACCCTGGCCGTAGCTTTGTCTGAACTTGAGGCAGTTCTAATCTTTATGCCATTCAATAAAGATACTTGTCAGCTAAAATTTTTTTAGTAGTTCTGCCCTGCAGTCAGGACCAATCCAGGAAATCTGAATGGAACTGTTGTTTGAAAGGCAGCTGTGTGGAAGTTTCTCCCTATGTGATAAGCTGTTAAATTGTAGGTGGCTCTCCATACGGCTCTGGTTGCTTCAGTTACAGAAGTGCAACACCATGTTACACCAAAAGGTGGGTAACTCAGAGGTCCATCCACGACACCAGTGCCTCCATGAAACATTGGGGAATCATTAGCTCAAAGGGGAGGCTGGTGGCGGGGGGGTAAGCTTACAGGGTCTTATACAGCTGTGTATAACAGTACTAATGGAGGGATACCAGTTGGAAATTAAAAGTATGTTTCATTGGGGAATATCAAGCAGTCTTGCAACCACACAAGATTAACTGAAGGAAAGGAAGGAAAAATTGGATGGTGAGAAGTTAGGGCAATGTGCGTGATATTTACCTATCCTGCACAGAACAAAGCAATGTGGCTCAGATTAGGGTAGTACAAGAAAGGGAAATAGTAATAGTAGTAGTAGTAGTAGTAGTAGTAGTAGTAGTAGTAATAATAATAATAATAATAATAATAATAATAATAATAATAATATATTTATTTTTATCCCGCCTCTCCCAATGGATCGAGGCGGCATTACAGCAATATATAAAATACATTAAACATTAAAAGGTACCCCATCCTCCCCACCCACCCTCCCCACCCTCCAAGAAAGGGAGGGTAGTACAAGAAAGGTAATCAAAGCAGCAGAGAGATGGCCTATGTCCAGAGTACTATGAGTTATCTGACTTACTTTCACGTGTGTTCAGCCAGTCCTCTTAGCCAATATGGCTTCTCAGTCATAATGTTGTATAATTTATATTTCATGCCCATTAAATGGTATTTGCCAGTTGCCACGGAGCGGGGATATAGCAATAGCAATAGCAATAGCATTTATTTCTATACCGCTTATCAACTGAGTGTTATCTAAGCAGTTTACAATGTATTTTAGCTAATTGCCCCCAAGAAGCTGGGTACTCATTTTACCGACCTGCGGAAGGATGGAAGGCTGAGTCAACCTTGGAGCCCGGCGGGATCAAACTCACAACCTTGTGGTTGCAGTACTAGCATTTAACCACTGCCCCATCAGTGCAAATCCTGAAACATTGTAAATTCCACATATAGATATTGTGGGGTTTGCTGTTGGTGGTCTTCTTTCGCAGTTTATTGGTTATGAGTTTGAATATCTCAACTTAAATAAGGAGCTGCTTTACACATGTCACACAATATTTCTTTGCATTTATTATTAGTTTATTATTCATTTATTTGTTTAGAATATTTATATCCTGTCCATCAGCAAAAGACTCCCAGTGCAGTTTACAGATTTGTTCATTTAATAGTTACTTGCCTTCAGGCTTTCAGTCTTAATGAAGCATGACAGACAAGGAAAAGGAGGTGACAGCAAAATAAAGGATTATCAGATACTGGCTGCTCTTCTGTTCCTCAGAGGCCAAAGCAGTGGCAGTTGAAATGGAGGCTGGGCCTTAATTTTATTTAATTATTAATTTTAATCAATCAATCAATCAATCAATCAATCTTATTTATCTTACTCCAAATTTAGATCATCCCAAACTGTTGTTCTGTGGGTAGTATGTAATATATTACTGCTCTTCTCTGTGGATACAGTGGTAAGTGAGGGAGTATCATAGTCACGTGGCTGAAATCAATCATCAATCACACTGGCCAGAATCATCTTCAGGACTTGCAATGAGATAGCACCCTGTCATGTTCATACGAATACTGGTCTTGTGATCTGGCCCTGAATCCCTTTGGCTAGGCAAAACTAGAATAGAACCACTGAATCATTTGTTCAATGGTGAATCATGTAGGTCAATCTCATTGATTCAAGTAGTTTACTTTAGTTGGGATTGACAATAGGATTTAATTCAGGGGTGAGAATAATGAAGCCCTCAAGATGTTATTGGACTGCAACCCTCAACAATCATCACAATTGGTTATGCTGGCTAAAGAATTGCAGTCCAGTAGTATTTGGAGAGCCACAGAACTCCCATCATCACTTATTTAAACCTAAGTTATCAGTGTCATGCACCTCAGTCCTAAATGTATTTATTTGAGAACAAATCTTATGGATTTCATCAGGACCGATATCAAATAGTGCCTTTACAATTTTACCTGCAAATAATTGATGATGACAACGACGATGATGATGAATTGTATTGCATGTCAAATCCCAAGGAACTCTGGCTCAACAGCTTTCAAAGCACTTCATGGAAAACCCCTCCACCTTGGCTAGAGTTACCCAGGAAACTAAACAATTGCCATGGAAATAGAACACCTGTTTCTACTAGCAACAGCAAGTTGCTACAGTTCTTTGGAAATGTAACATTTTAGAACTATGCTGTGTTCAAGATGTGGCTTTTGCGGAGCAGCAGTTTAAACTTGTGTTGTCTCACAGACTCCATAAATATCTATGGAGCTTTGTGGGCTGGATTGGAACTGCTGTGTTTTTGGCAACTTGATGTGATTGAAGCAAGTTGTGCCATCAATATCTCTGCTGTAGTATTGTTGTCAATTGGTAGTAGCCAGCATAGCTCTCTACATATGGTACCACCCCCAAAGTCTTGCTCTGGGGCCCTAAAAGCTAGATATTGTGGGTGCAGAAGTTTGGGAGATCACCTGTGCCATGGCATCCCAAGTGATCTCTCAGGACACTGCATCTGTAGTATCTGGCTCTGAGGAAGAATCCCTCCGGGGCAAAAATTTGGGCCAGCATCGAGACCAGCACCAACTGCCTTGTGTCCTTGCGCATGTGATGTTTGCCTTGATGTGTGTGCAAATGGCTTCATGCATGTATGTATGCATAACCATTTTTGCTCTTGGTTTCATCCACCATTTTTTTTACCGCCATCCCAGCAGCCACAGTAGTCACCCACCACTACTACAAGGAGTCAAAGAGAAGCTCAACCTTGCCCCTGATTCTCCTTTGCAGCTTAGGATAGGAATCATTTAAGGACATGCACACCTCCATTTTGAGTTGTAGTGGAGAATAACATACATAGCCCCAGCTGGATCAATGTCCTAACTGTTAGCTTCAGTTGGTATCGGTGAGCTTCTTCTTCTTCCCTTAGAAGGGAAGAATTCTGACGCAGTGCTAGGCGGCACAACACAGCGATTCATTTTCTTTGTTACTCACACTGCTCTCATGGCCTTTGACATGGGACAAGGAAGCAATTGCAGCTTCCCAGCACTGCTCCTGTCATGGGAAGCCAGGTCGGTAAAGAAAAGTGGAGCCATGTAATGTTCTAAGGAGTGGACATTTGGAAGAAAGGGTGCAGAGAAAATGAGAATAATGTGGAATTTACAATGTTTCAGGATTTGCACTAATAGCTGAGTTTGTTATTTAAAAAGTTTATCCTAATCCTAATCACTAGCAATACAAATATAGATATGGCTACCAGTTTAACCATAATTATAACCTGTGTAAGTATATCCCTTCTAGTCACCTACTGACTTGTGGTTACCCCATGGATTTCATAGGGTTTTCTTAGGCAAGGAATGCTGTGAGGTAGTTTTGCCAGTTCCTTCTTCTGAAATATAGCCTACTGTACCTGGTATTCATTGACAGCCTCCCATCCAAGTGCTAACCAGGACTGACCCTGTTTACCTCTCAAGATCAGACAGGATCTGGTACCTTTAGAGTATTTGTCCCTTGCACTTTCTAAGCTTTTTGTTTTATTTTTACAGGAAAAAAAGCAGATGAGTAAAGTGGTGATTTAATCTTTTGTATTAAAATGGGTAACTTTTAGATAATTTTATCTACTGAAAGCAGACATTATAATTGCATGTGTTTCAGGTTTAACCTATTAGTACATTTTTAGCCCAAATAAATTTCTGTTCTCCTGGGTTACTTACGAGCTGGGAAAATAACTACCGCCTGTCAGTGCCAAGTGCGAAAGGCACATCCAAGCCTCGCCCTCAAGGCCTGCCCAGCCTGACACCTCTTTGTGTTCAGGTCTGAACCGCCAGAGAGATCTCTGAATTAAGCCAGGGCCAGGACAAATGGGTCTGCCTCAGTCCTCCCTCTCTGAGAATGCAGTCCCTTCCTCACTCTTGTCCCCTCTTGGCTTCTTCCTTTCAGGACTCTCCCCCTGTACTGCCTTCCCTAAATCCACCCTTCTCCCAGATGTAAGGATCAGCAGTGATTTATATTTTCCAAGACTGTGGTACTGTTAGCACTAAGGTCAAGATGATATTATTGGTAGCGTGTATATTCCAGGATTCAAAATCAGACTCTGTGACACTGTTTTAAGGAACACAGAACTTCAAACATTTATTGTAATGTAAGAGATAGACAGTCAATTCTCTCTGTAAACAGTTAATTCTCTCTGCAGCTTGTAATCATTTCTCTCTGTGTATGAAGCACCTTGTGGGAATGGAATGTTGTTGGCTCGATACTGTTGCCTTGCCTTGCTTCTGCTGCCTTAGCTTTGATACATCAGACTTGCAACATTAGAGAAAAGCTTATTGTAGTAAAGAAAACGAAACTGATGATCTTTGTAGCACTTCTGTTCTTTCTCCTGAACAGGAGATAACACTGTACTAAAAATGTATAAATGGTTGTGAACTCAAGTGAAGGGGTGCTCGAACTTTTGGAAGCTATTCCAGCCGAGACATGCCAGCTAAATAAAATAACTCCTTTCCAAACCGAAGGGTCTGATCTCTGTTTTCTGTTTCAGTAACACTGTTGCTTTAAATGTGTCTTGTATCTAAATGTTTATAAACAGCACACCATTCTTCTCTCTCTCTCTCTCTCTCTTCATTCACTATCTCTTATACACCCAATTTCTCAGTTCTCTCTCCCACATAGCTCTTCAAATCTCCAACCTCTCCAAAACACACCAGAAATCACACTCCTCTCCAAACACGCTCCAGACAGTTAAAATCCATTATTTTCCTCTTTCTACCAGCCCCTCCGCTGGACTATCCAAGGTTCCATTTCACCAGCCAATCAGCTTAAACACTCTCTGTCGGGATTGCCCTCCATATGAGGGGATTATGGTTTAGTGTGTAGATTGAACATGCATAACTGTTAGTACTTTTCCTGATGGCTTTGTAGTAAGGATGTAGCAGGTGTACATTCCTAAGTAGTAGTTCTCAGAACATTCGCTAGAGGAGAAAGATAGTAGCTATGGTGACCTGGCAGTCATCTTGACCTGCAGTAGAGAAAATATGCATTCGCTTATCTCTCGTGTGAAACTGAACTGTTTAACCTTAGAGACTTTGGGAATATTTGCCACTTCTGTCTTTTGACGTCTGTGTTCACTGCTCTGCATCTTCTCAATAAATCTGCTATGTAAGTTTATTGGTCTTGTGTACGAGTCTGATCCTGACACTCTCAGTTGCCAAGGAGGCTTTGTTGTCAAGCCCTCTCCCATCAGGTTTGTCACACTTGGGAATTTAATTTTCATGAGGTCAAAAAAATTAATTCTTTTGTAGTAATTTTATTACTGTTTGACAAGGAAGTGGAAATGTTTTTGAAAGTGTGTTGAATGGCTACCTGGTACAAATAAAAACTTACCTAGAAATGGTTTTCTTATTGTAGTCTAGGCCAATTCCAATTACACTTTCCCTGACACTGAATCCTTGAAGGTGGTTGCTAACTCAGTGGGGTTATTCCTGGGTAGATATACACTCTTGAGGTATAGCTATTGTAGGTATATGTGGCTTTGTGCAGGGATGGCCAGCTGGGAGACAGGGATCAATTTTGACCCCATCACCACCCCTGATGGGTGCAACCCACTGTTCTGGGCATAGAAGCTGTGTATTTAAACTATAGTTTCTGCATGATTTTGTAGTACATTTAAATGCATTACAGGCTTTATATAATGGGCTTTTTCATCAGACAGATTGAGACTGGAGAAACAGATAAACAAGTTCTAAAGAAAATAGTGTTCCTTCTTCTTTCCTGGGGTCACATCCTTTACCCAGATCTCCTTTGGAGATCTCATGTGCTTTTATAAGATGAAAAAAATTGTTACCTGTCATATGCCTATATTGGTGCAAATAACATTCAAACATACTTTATATTAAAAATTTGCTAACAAACTGCATATAATAGGCAAAATTGCATTGAAAATGCATCTGCTACTGGGACACATACAGAGACACACACAATTTTTCATGCAAATGTTTTTTAAAAAAACCCTAATAGGTCAGGGTGAACTGAATTTAAGAAGAATAAGAAATTGGAGGGGGAAAAAAATCCCAAAATTGTTAGGTTCATCTTTTCTGCTTGCTATGAGAGGTTATGTATCAGGCAAGATCTTTCAACATGATTCCCAATTTTAAGGTGGTTTGCTCCTGAGAATGTCTAACAGCTTGCTCAAACATTTTTCTTGGAAATAATAGTTCTAACCTCTGGTGGTCATTTCAAATTCAGACTTTTGCAGCTTTTCCTCAATTGTTTTATGTAATATCAGTTCCTAAGAAGGACGATAGGGCAAATTCATACATCATGTAAGAACAGCATGAGTGACATATAATCTCTCTGTATACTTTTGGTATAATAGGTAAAACAGAGTGGGTTCATTATTCTTTTTTTTTCTTTTCACAGAGATACCCATATGCTATAGGCATCTGAAGTACACAATAGCCACATAGGCCATTTCCACACGGGGTATTTGAAACGGTTCAGTCTGTCCTCCAGGGAGGATGTCTGGGTCTGGGAGCAGACTGGGTCCGGACTACTTAATGTAGATCTGCACCTCAGCCCGCTCCGGAATGACCCCAGGTGGTCATCCAGCATGCTTTTGAAAGACCGGAAAAATCAAGTCTTTCAAAAGCACAGAGCGTGCCACTGCGAGCCTGCTCCCTTGTGCAGATTTGCAGGCTTGAACCAATGCGAGCCTGTGATCTGCCGGGGGCGGGCTTTAGGCTGGCAAGCTTCAGCGGTTGGTCGAGACTCTCAACCAACTGGAACCCACCATTTTCAATGCCGGAGCAGTGCGGAGCGACGAGCACGCACTGGACTGGACTGGGGAGCCAGAAGATCCAATAAGTAGCGGTGCAGGGCGATTTCCTCACCCCGTGCAGAAATGGCCATAATCACAAGCATGATGGTATCATAGTGGAAGTACAGTGCCATAGTATCCTTCCGGGTTGACTGGCTCATATGGGATTTGAGAGCATTGCTTTGCAGTGAGTTCCAGTCTTTCTTGACTGAAATTTCCCAGAGGGTTGTGCTCAAGGACTGTTGTTCAGCCTTTGGGCCATTAGCCCAAAGGCTTCCACAGGGGTCAATTTTGTCCCCTATGTCTTTCAACATCTACATAAAACCACTGGGAGAGGTCACCTGGGCTTTGGGATTGGGTATTATCAGTATGCCAATGATACCTCACTCTTTCTGTCCTTTGATGCTGAGGAGGCTGTGGTAGTACTGAATCATTGGCTCTTTCCACACCTTACCCTGTTCTGGCGCTGGGGTGCAGGGATCGCACGAGCAGCCTCTGCCAAGAGGTTCTCTCTTCCCTGCTGCTTCAGCTCTGCACGAGCTGCCTGCTTGCATGAGAGCCCTGCCTCTTCCTTCTGCAGTGCAGCCTGGGACCTTCCCAGGCTGCATGGGGGCAGGAAGTGCAACCAGCCCAGCTCCAGAGGCTCCGCACGCCAGATAATGTGCACGGGGTCCGGGAGTAATGTGCGATCGTGCACCATTTTTGGCTTCTAGCCAAAAATGAAAAAGTGTGCGATTGGCCCCGCCAGCCCTTGCAGCATCGCGCAATTGTGAGTGCATCATGCAGATCACGCCTCACAGTCGCACGACACTCCAGGCCCTCTTTCGCATGGCAAATGCCATGTGAAAAGGGCCATTGTCTGGATGCAGTAAAGGGATGCAGGTGAATAGAAGCTTAATCCAGACAAGATGGGAGTGTGGCTGGTCAGTAGGAAAAACAAACTGGGATCCGGACCACCGGCTGTTCTGGATGGAATTGCACTCCCTCTGAAAGATCAGATTTGTAGCTTGGGGTGCTTTTGGAACTGGTGGTTTTAGAACCAGTGCTGCTTCTGGAAAGCCAGGTTGCTGCAGTGGCCAGGAGAGCCTTTTCCCAGTTTTGGTTGACGTGTCAGCTGCACCCTTTCTTGGGGAAGATAGATTTGATGACAGTGGTTCATGCCTGAACTGCCTCTCAATTAGACTATTGGAATAGACTCTACATGGGGCTGTCCTTGGAAGCTGCAGTTAATGGAAAGTGCAGCAGACACACTGGTGTCACGCATGCATTTTAGAGACCATATAGCACTGGTCCTGCAAGAACTATACTGGCTTCCAGTTTGCTTCTGAGCTCAATTCAAGGTGCTGGCATTGACCTACAAAATTCTCAATGATTGAAGGGCAAGATATCTGAAAGACAACTGTTGCCATACAAGCCTACCAGAAACTGGAAAACTTCAGAAGGAGTCCTGTTGTATCTTCCAACACCTTGTGAAGTTAGGTTGGTGGGTACAGTGTAGCAGTGCCTCAGCTGTGGAACTCTCTACCCAATGAAGTTAGACTGGCCTCATCTCTTTTAAGCTTCCAGTGGGCAGCCAAAACAATGCTGTTCTGCATGGCATTCAGTTTTTGAAATTGCTGTTTTAGCAGTTTCAAAGGTGGATTCTAGGATTGTTTCTAGACTGCTTTTAGGAATTTTGAAAGAGCATTTTAAGTGTTTTAAAAGTGTTATCTTCATATAGTTTTAATTGGTTGCTATTTGTTCACCACCTTGGGAACCCTTGGGGGCTAGGAGGCGATACTGAAATACTTTAAATAACAGGTAGCTCACACATACACCTCCCATGGATACTTCTATATAAAAGAATGTTACCCTCCCTCCTGTGCAGAGGGATCTAAATCTTAACATGAACTTGGGACATATGGCTCATGCTGAAAAGGACTTGCACTTGCTCTCTCAATAGGCTATGGAGAGTCTCATGTATGAAGCAAATGCCACATAGTGAAGAGCAGCGGCTTGTCCATGATCTAGATGGAGCAAGGCCCATGTTTCGTCTGCATGAGCAACATACTCCGTTATGTTTCATGGGTTCAGAAATGACCAAAGACACAGTGGGGTCTGAAAAGCCAAAAGGTACCTTCTGCTATTGTAAAACTGAATAATAAGTGCTTGGCCCTTTGGCTATTTCTAGTGATACCCCCATAGCTGCCATATAAAGCTGCTTTATCGGCGGTAAGGTAAAGCTGCCTCCCATTGGTATGTGCAGGAGGACATAAGTGAGTGAAGAATTATATCAGGGTTTGGATGTTTCCTTTCTGTATAATCTAAATGAGGCAATTGTTCTTTGTCATCCCCTGACATTTTTTTATGTAATTGAAAACCTGTCAACATGCCAACTGCTAATCTTCTTTTTCTGTAGATGACACATATCTAGTCCCTTCCAGCCTTTCAGGACTTGAATGAAATGCAGTTTTACCACAGAAGGTTCATACTATCTATGAAGAATTGTATAATGTCACTCCTTTTTCTCTCTTTGTCAGTGTATGATAGCTGAAAATATGACATTGCTATTCAAGGCTGTACCATTTTTTTTTTAAAAAAAGTAGGGCTTTTCCAGGCCCCATGAAAGTTTCTGTTTCAGAAGAGTGGATGGGTTGCCTATAGGAGCACAATTTTTTTCCTTTGTCTGAGCCAAATAATTTTGGGGTGGGTTGTCTTTAGGATCAACCAAGGTAGGGTTGAGGCATGTGGGGTTTACTTATATCACGCCCCAGGAGATGCATTTTGGAGTAGAGGGAAGCTTATTTTAGGGACCCACAACATGTCTGGCAGTATTTTATCTTGGAAGATGGAAGCATGGGAATGAAATGAAGGTTTGTACTCTGTGACAAGGTTGAACAGAGAAAACTACACAGCTGTGAATATTAGTATACACTCTGTGACATCTTAAAGGTGACATAGTTTGATCTTGGAGGCAAAGAAGGGTCAGCCATGATTAGTACTTGGATAGGACGCTGCAAATGAATACCAAGTGCTATAGGCTTTCAGAGGAAGGAACTGGCAAAATCACCTCTAAGTATTCCTAGCCTGAGAAAACCCTTTGAAATTCATGAGGTTTCCATAAGTTGACAGCCGCCTTAAAGGCATGCATGCACCCACCCACCCACATACATAAACACAAGATTCTTAAGAGTTGGGATGCAGGGATGTGTGACTCATGGGGAGGGAATGAAACCACCTTGGGCACAATCTGCTTCAACTGTCTATAGTTGAAAAGCTTAGAGGAGGAGTGGCTTGAGAAGACTCCATCAACACTTGATGTGATCAAAGGGAGGGCAGGACGTACTAAGCAGCTGTCAATTGGGTATGACTCACCCTAATTCAGGGGATGGCAAAGTGCAGTCTGTTGCTCTCATGTGTCCCCCAAATCTGTTTTGGCCTTTTCATCTTGAAAAAATCTGTTTTGGCCTTTTCATCTTGAAAAAAGCCAGAAGTGGCCAATTGCACCCCCAGAAACCTCCAGAGGGCAAAACAGGCCATTTGGGGCCATTTCTGCCCAACTTCTTCTACCCTCTTTGAGGTGTGAGAGGGATACTCAAAACCAGAAATGTCTAGAAGGTCACTTCCATTTTTAATTTGAAAAACTGCTTCCTTCTGGGCCTAAAGCAGGGGGAGGAGGATGGTTGCAAATAACTAGGCTCTTATCTTGGATGGTTTTTGCATTCTATTGACTTAGAAGGGGGAGGTGAGGTGAGGAGGCAGAATCTTGCACTTCCCAGTAGGGACAAACAACTGCTGCAGCCTCTCCTCACTTGTGTGTTTTTCCTCATTAATTACTTTTGCCATCTTAACCACACTCTGATGTTGCTTAGCCACAGGTATCTTGGCTTTCATTTGTAAAATGTCAGAGGATACGTTGGTTTATTCCTATTAGCAACATTCCCTGGTGCTCAGCATAGTTCTTGCTGCTCTCAGATCTAGCACCCAGGCAGATGAGAGATAATGATTACTTGATCTTAAGTTCTTTCCCTGCTGAGTGAACACCATATAGGAAAGCATTTTTCCCAACAGGAAGGTTCCATTTAGACCTTGTGAGTAAAGAAATATGGAGCATATCTGGAAAATGGGCCTAGTGGGTGGTTAATAGAGAAATGCCCCTTCCCATAGTTTGTGGGTACTGGTGCCTTTGCATTTGCTTGATTGTTTCAAAATCTGATATAGTCCTTCAGTTCAAGTTTTCTAGGGTGATTTAAAATACTTGATAAAATGTTGTGATTTATTGTGCTATTACGTGCCCTCTGGTCACTTAAATAAATGTTAGCTGAGAAATTTCTGCGTTTTGATTAATTAGATTTGAATTATGACAAAAGGAGATTTCAGCATGTTCAGAAACTCTCTGAAAGAATGAGAGCGCCACACTGAGATGAACAATTTTATATTTTCCTCGTGGTACTCATTATCATATATGGTGGACATGTAAAATTACGAAAAAATTCTGGAAAGAAATTCATGAGGCAATTCAAAAAATAATTAAGCATAACTTTGAAATGAAGCTGGAGCTGTATTTATTAAATATACTGGACCAAAATACAGTAATGAAGAGAAATAAAAAGATAATTCTTTATTTGGTGACAGCGGCCAGAATAAATTTACACCCAGCATTGGAAACAGAAAAAAATAACAACCTTAGATGATTGGAAATTAAAAAAAATTAGATATGATGGAGTCAGATAAACTTGCTGAAGTGTTAAAAAATGACCTCATTCAGAAATTGGAAAGGGAGTGGAGAGATGTCTTAATTTGGGTAAAGAGTAAATGAAATAATGGTATAGCATAATACGTGTATATGGTATATGATGGTATATGGTACATGTGGAGAAGCTGGTATAAGATTAATATTCTCATACTTTTAAGAGAAATACTGTATATTCATATAAAATATATCATGATGTATATGGTAACAGAATGGATTAGGATTGAGGGAAATACATAGTGGAAGTGTAGAGGATGAGTATTAACCATAGTTGCGCATAAACATCTGATGTGTAAAGAATTATTTTATTTTATTATACTATATTTGGGTTTTTTTGTTTGTTTGTGTACTTGATTTGTGTTTGTGTATTTGGATTTTTTTCTTGTTTTTCCCCCTGTTCTTTTGTACAGTAATATCCTATTTAATACACACACACACACACATACACATACAAAAATTATGCTTTCATGGTGGACCTCAGCAAAGACCGAACTTGGTTGCCTAGGTCTTGCTGCCCTTCCAGGAGTCTGCACAGGTTCCTGAGAAGGAGAAGCTCCAACAAAATGACACCCTGCCAACACTCAGCTCTCTTCCCCACAATACAAACTGCAAATGGGATCCTGAGAAGTCTGGGAATTGTTTGTTTTAGCAGGTATAGCTCGTGGTAAAAACAATACCAGCTGAAATACTCTCTTTTATACAGCTATTGATAAGTACAGGAGATCATGTATTTTTCATGTAGCCACCTTACTTTTCTGTTGTTGTTGTTGTTGTTGTTGTTGTATTTATATCTCATCTTTTGTCTGGTTTGGGATGCAAGGCTCCTTACAGGAGTTAAAAGAGACATTGCTAAAAATATATAAAAACACAAATTAAAAATTAAAGGTTAAAATTAAATCTATAAATGTTAAAAATGACAAAAAACAAAAAAAACCCCACAGAGACTACAGCGCAGTGCTGCAAGGTATTCAAAAGGCTGCTGAAATAAAAGAACCTGCCTGCAGAAAGATAGCCTACCAGTGGAAAGATAGCAGGGAGGATGCCAGTTTAATCTCCCTCAGAAGGGAATTCCAGAGCTTGGGAGCAGATCCCTATAGTCCTCCAGTTAACAATCTGGCTGAAGCTCTTTGGATCAGTTGAAGTTTCCAAACACTCTTCAAAGGCAGCCATGCATAGAGCACATTGCAGTAATCCAAACAGCGTGCAACTAAGGGGTGTGTCACCATGGCCAGATTTGACATCTCAAGGAATGGATACAGCTGGCACGCCAAGCTTTAGCACCTAGGTTTCCATGCTAAGGGCTGAAGCCAGGAGCACACCCAAACTGTGAACCAAATTGTCTTCAGGAGGAGTGTAACCCGATCCAGTACAGGCTGCATCCCTATTCCCTGATCTGCCTTTTGACTGACCAAGAGCACCTCTGTCTTGTCTGGATTAAGTGTGTAAAAAGCCCTGAGGGACCACACAGACTAACAGCCAAGAGGTCAAACAAGAGTCCTCCAACACCACCCAACCAAGGAGGGTTAGAGCCACTGTAAAGCAGTGCCCCTGACCATACAAAACAGGTCCTCTGGCCAGCTCTTTGTGGACTCAGTGGAGGCAGGAGTAAACATTATTTTTGGTGCCGTTATTGCCTTGGAATAGGCCCTCAAATAGGTTGTAGCCTGTACTCAATCAGACCCACTCTGAGTTTTCTGCCAGTGTTATTCTACCTGCCATCTCACTTGTTTCGTCATCACCAGCTCCTTGGGCAACAAGGGATCCAGTTTGGCTCCATTCCATGAGAGGGGAAACTTGAGATCAATCATGTTTACTATCCTGGCCATTTCCTGATTCCACAGATCAACCAGGGCTTCAATAGAATGGCCTGCCAAGACAGTGGGAAACCTCCCAAGAACTATCAGAAATCCACTGGGATCCATAAGCCTCCTAGGATGAACCATCTTGATGATGCTAACATTGTCGGGACCTGCTCCCTTCATTGTTTGTGGAGAACTCTTTAGTTGCTGTTTCGTGTTGGGGGCATTATTTGGCTGAAGTGGAAGTATGTCCAGGCTTGAAGATTTCGTTATACAAAGAGACTGAATGAAGACTGATTAAGAAACTTTGGGACTGAGAAGTGACACAGCCAAGAACACCTTTGAGCAGAAGACTTGAGAAGGAAGCTGAAAAGATTTGGGGCACGGGTAGCATTCTTGTCAGTTCAGCCACTGAAAGATAGAGGATTACATAGGGACAGTAAATTACTTACACTATTTCTGCACTACACTATCATCGTACTATTATTCCGCTTTCAACATCCTCTAAGGCACTAGATCCCATCTCCCAAATATGTTGAGAATATTGAATAGCTTTTGTATAGTTCAGATTACAATTTAGTAGGAGGGGATGACTTCCTAATTGATATGGGGTCAGATTTCATACATTTCCCCCAGTTCCTAAACTGAGGCCATTTCTGCACTACACTATTATAGTGGTATTATTCCACTTTTAACATCCTATGGAATCCTGGGATTTGCAGTTTAGGGAGGGGCCTTTAGAATTCTCAGCCAGAGAGCTCTTTTGCTTCAGTAAACTGCAAACCCCAGAATTTCACAAGATGTTGAAAGTGGAATAATACCACTATAATAGTGCTACTATTAGGTGGATTTGCAGATAACATTCATAGACTGCCTGGTCCATCTATCACCTGCTGAAGTGAGTGCAACCATAATCTTCACTTAAAGACAGAGGGCTGCTGGCTAGAGATGATCTACAACTCATGAAGACTGAGAAGAATATGTTTGACATGGCAAGTCTGATAAGAGGACACAAAACTGGGAGGGGCAGCTAGCACATTGGAAGATAGGAACAGAATTCAAAAGGACCTTGATAAATTAGAAAATTGGGCAGAAATTAATAAAAAACATCAGTTAGAAACAAATGCTAAACTGTACATTTAGGCCACAAAAACCAAAAGCACACTTACAGGATACATGCACTGCTACATGTGAAAAAGACCTTGGGATTATTGTTGATCATAAGCTGAACTGAGCTGGCAGGGTGGATGCTACAGCAAAGAAGGCAAATGCTGTTTTAGTCTGCATTAACAGAAACATAACTTCCAGGTTGGTTGAAGTAATAGTCCCACTATATTCTGCACTAGTCAGGCCTTATATGGAACACTGCATTCATTTCTGGGTGCCTCATTTTAAGGAGATAGACAAGCTGGAGCAGGTTCAGAGAAGGGTAATGAAGGTGGAAAGAGACATGGAAAACAAAACTTATGAGAAAAGGTTGAAAGAGCTGGATATGTTCGGTTTGGTGAAGAGAAGACTAAGTGGTTGTTATGATTGCAGCCTTTAAATATCTCAAGAGCTGTCACAGAGAAGAGAGAGAAGAACCAGGGACAGAGGGTAGACTTTGGTCTAATGGCTTTCGACTGAACATTAGAAGAAACTTCTAGATTTTGATTGCACATTAGAAGGAATTTCTTGATTGTAAGAGCAGTTTGACAATGGAACTAATTGCCTAGAGAGGAGGTGAGGTCTCCTTCTCTGGACATCGGTAATAAGAGGCTGGACTTGATGGCCCCTTCCAGCTCTGATTCCATGACTCTATAATCCCTCATGTAGATCTTCCTGGAAGCCAAACGCTGTGTTCAGAATAATTAAAAAATATGTGATATAGTTCAGGAAAGAGAAGCTGCAGTTTAGAGGGAAGTCTATTTTCAATGGTCTAATTTCTTTTAGTAGTTGGATGAGGGACTGTCAGGAAATGCCAGGAGCTGTAGGCTATATTTCAAAGGAAGCTCATGGCAAACAACCATAGTGTTCCTTGCCTAAGAAAACCCTATGAAGTTCATGGGGTTACCATAAGTTGACAGGCCGGTTGGAACACACACACACACACACACACAAACAAAATGCTTAAGACCCTCAGCTTACTGCACTCACAGAACAGAGCGTGCCCTTAATTTGTATTTGGGATCTAGGCCTCTGCTTTATATTAAGTCAGATCGACCACTAAGTCAGGATCAGTACAATCTACACTGACCACAGTTGAGGATCTAGGTTTTTAAATAGAGATGACTTTTCCCAGTCCTATTTGGAGATGGAAGAAGAATAAACAGGAAGACTCCCTGTGAGGAAAGTGGCACCTGTAAATGACAGTATGGGAACAGAAAAAACCTCAGAGTCCTTGAAGCAGAAAGTATTATATTTTATTTTCTTACTGCGCAGGTTTTGCTGAACTGCGCAGGGTCCCCAGTGTGAGCATCACTGAAGACCCTGCACTTCGTCAAAAACCTGCTTATATATCACTCTTAACAGTAGAATCAATTACAAAATTGGTTACATTGCATCATAGTCAAGGACACAACATGTCAAAATGATCTATTCCTTCCCTTGTCCTTGTGATCAGTTGCAGGAAAGAACAAGCCTGTTTTCCCATGACCTACCACCCCTTCGTTAAGCACTTTCAGCACTATGTTCCTTAGATAAACATCTGCAGTTAATTATAATTTCATCTATTTTTCTACCAAACACAAAATCATATATTTAACCCTTTCATTCCCCCCTTCATGCCAAATTCTCTGCAATTTGAAGCATGTCCCTCCCTATGCATACCCGTGGGCCATTACTGCGTAGCGAGCCGCTTTCCCTTCCATCACGTCTGAAAGGGAAGTCCGCACACACTTTATAGCACAGGACAGGCATAACATAAATTAGAACTCCCCCAACCAATAATAGTACAAAACCAAGGAACAACGTTCTTAACCACCCAAAATTTGGCAACCAGGATGTTAACCATTCCAAGGGATTACTTGCCCCATTATCATTGTTCAGTATTACCTCTTGTAAGTGTTGCACCTCATCTCTATGGTCTTATCTTAAGTCATGGAAGGTAACTTTGCATCCTCCTTTGACTATGAAACAAACCCCCCTTTTCTGGCCAGCAAATAATCCAGAGCCAACCGATGCTGTAAGAGTAACTGATTCAACTCCTCGACCTCGTGTTGCAGAGCCCTCACCAACCTCCCAGTTGCATTTATAGTCTTTTCCGTGTCCAGGTCAATCCCAATATACTTTTTACGATTTCCTGTGCTACAATTCCTGGGTAGGCTCCCAGGGTGAGGAGTCCTGTAAATAATCCGCCTGCTACTCTGCTACCTTCAGTTCTAGACAGTTGGGGTCCTACAATAACCAAGTCCTCACACTGGTTACCTAATGGTCCCACCAGATCTCTTCTTTTTCTAACTCCTCGCTTCTCTTTCTCTGGCATGAAAACCTGAACAGGTATGGTCATATATCCTATTCCCAGCACACACTGATAGGCTCCTGGGTGGTCATGGTGACCATCCCGTCAAATGAAAACCACAGATGCGGATCTCTAGCCATCATCCCCGAACAAATGCTACCCGACCCAGTATAATTAAGGAGACAAACATAGGATACTCAAGTGTTATAATTCTTCAAAGCTTGTATTACTTAAACCCCCTTCAAAGTGATATGAACTATTATATGAGTCATACAAATAGAACCTGTACTTACAGGCTGAATAATTTCCTAGTTTATCATAAAATGCAGAGTGTTTTACATACCCCTTCCATTTAGAGTTCCAATTTCCACTATGATGGCAACAGAAACACATTCCAATCAGTCTTGGACTTTTCATCGTTTGAACTGTGTTATCTCATTCCTCCATCAACTGTGGCAAACAGATTCAAAGATGCTGCAACGCTGACTGTAGGGTTGGCTGTAGCCCCTGGTACACTAATAAAACAGGACATAATACAAATCTTGCTGCTCCAGTTCTGCATGTGATTCTGCAGCGATGATAATTGCCATGTGTATTTGGAACATTTAGTGGGTGACTGGTAATGCTGGCTGTGCACAGCCCACTGACATTTGCGGTTCTCAGCCTCCACCCCATCTTCAGAGCTGGAGGGGGATCCCACTCTCCTTGTCCCACAAAAATATCCCCTATACATATATATGAGAGCTCATATTTCCCCAAAACTATACCTACTATCAATATTACTATCTCATTAACAGTCATCACAAGTTGTCAATTGCTTCCGCGGGAGGGATCTAGCCGTGCGTAGAGTGATCAGCCTCCGGAGTGACCACAGCAGGGCTTAGTTCCAGTCTTCCTCCTCAGCAGTTGCTAGGTCTGACCGTGCGTTAGAACTGCCAGCTCCAGGTATGTGACAGCAGTAGTAGGGTCTAGCCTAGATCTTACTTTCACCTGTTGCGGTACTGACTGTGTGCAGAGAATGGTCAGTTATCTGGTATGACCACAGCAGAGTCTAGTCCAAATATTCTGTCCCCTTTTCGCTTGGAGAACTTCAATTTAGAGGGTTGTCTTGTGATGAAACCACAGTCCAATCAGTAAATGCCTTTTTCACCCTAGTGTAATGTCTGCCCAGGGCTTCAACCCTGCCTACCTTTACTGCGGTAGGGGTGACTAACAGCACCTGATACGGCCCCCTCCACCCGGGTGACAATGGTGTCCCTTTCCAATCCTTGACCCACACCTCATCTCCTGGCTGGAAGGTATGTGCCTTTGTGAGGAAAGGGGCACGCCTAACTTCTAAAGGACAGCTGTCTATCATACTTATTCTAAGGTTCTCCCTAAGGCCTGCACTTCTTCTTGGAGACTCAATTCCCCAACTCCCTAATGTCTCCTCTCAGCCCCTTTCAGAATTGCCGGGGGTCTTCCATACAACATTTCAAATGGGGTGTAACCCAGTTGCCCGGTGTGGAGTGCATCTTTCTCCTCAGGAGGGCTATGGGAGCACATCCAGCCACTTAAGTTTAGTCTCTTGGCACAACTTCGCAAGCTGAGTCTTCAGAGTTCGATTCATCCTTTCCACTTTTCCCCGAGCTTTGAGGTCTATAGGCGCAGTGCAGCTTCCAAGTAATTCCCAGGGTTTCGGCCAAGTTCTTCATTACCCCATGTACAAAGGCCGGGCCGTTGTCCGATCCTATGTGAAGGGGCAGCCCGTATCTCGGTATGATCCCCGTAGCAAACTACGTACCACTTCCTTCGCTTTTTCAGTTCTTGTGGGGTATGCTTCCCACCCACCCTGTATGGGTGCACACCATTACCAACATGTATCGGTACTGCCCTGACCGTGGCATCTCCGTGAAGTCTACCACCAGGATCAAAAGGAGATAAAGGTTCCTTACAATGTGTATTCCTTCTTCCATTTTCGGCCCTTGACGTGGGTTGTTCCGAGCGCAACCTCGTGGGTCAAGGACGATGAGGCCAGCGCAGTATATTGGCTCATTCCATCTATAAACACATCCTTTTCCAATAGCCGAGCCAATGCCATTTTTCCCAGATGCGTCGCCTCATGCGCCTTATCTTAGACCAGCCATCTCATAGATTGGGGTATGTACCGCCGTCTATCTGGCAGAGTCCACCAACCGTTTGCATCCTTTTTGGCCTTCAGATCCTTTTCCACTTCATTTTCCTGCTGGGTATACCTTGGGGTTTGTTCACTAATGATACTTGGAAGAGTGGTGCCTCCACTTCTTGGGGCAAGCTCTGCTTCTTCATCCTTTGACTTTCTTCTGCGGGGAGGCTACCCTTGGCTGCAGCATCTGCTCTCCGGTTTCCTTGGTAACTAGATTATGTTCCCCTCTGATGTCCTTTACAATGTATTACAGCAACTCTCGGGGGGCCCATCCGGCTTCCAACAGTTGTTCTATTTCTCTCCATACTTAATCTCCTGTCCTGAAGAATTAATCAGTCCTTTTTCTTTATACAAGGCTCCATGAGCATGCAGAGTCATGAAGGCATACTTAGAATCGGTGTATATATTTACAGTCAGTCCTTCTGCTAGTTCCAAGGCTCTGATTAAGGCAATGAGTTCCGCTTTCTGCGCAGAAGTGCCAACGGGCAATGCCTTTGCCTCTATTGTCTTTCCCTCTGTGACTACAGCATATCCGGCTTTTCGCTCCCTTCACGTACAAAACTGCTCCCATCAGTGTAATAGATAACATCGGGATGGGGCCATGGGTTGTCTCGCAAATCTGGTCTACTGAATACACCTCATCCATTGTCTGGAGGCAGTCATGATGGATATTCCGGTTCCCACCGGGAATAAGAGTGCAGGATTCAAAGTTGCACACAACTCTAACTTCACTCTAGGGTTCTCATATAACATGCCTTGGTATTTGGTCATGCGGCTATTGGTGAACCAATAGTTGCCTTTGTATTTATCAATGCCAAGACAGAGTGCGGGACCTTAACCACCAAGTCCTGGCCCAGGGTTAACTTGTCGGCTTCTTTCACCAGTGTGGCAGTTGCTGCTATGGCTCTCAAGCATCAGGCCATCCTTTTGCCACTGGATCTAACTGTGGAAAGATACGCCACCGGGCGGTGCCAAGATCCCAACACTTGTGTCAACACTCCTACTGCTACTCCGTTCTTCTCATCAACATACAAAGTAAATGGCTTTGTTACATCTGGCAGTCCAACGCCGCTCCATCAAGGCCTTCTTTATTTGGTTCCACAGCTTCCCTCTGCTCTTTTCCCCAGAGGAACTCAGACCTCTCTGGGCCTTTGGTAGCTTCATATAAGGGTTTACTCATTACTGCAAAGTCAGGGATCCAGATTCTACAAAACCCAGCTGCTCCCAAGAATTCTCGCACCATCTTCCGATTCTGGGGCTCAGGTAGAGCACACACGGCCTCCTTCCTTTCTCGGCCTCACGCTCGCTTTCCTTGAGTCACTTGAAATCCCAGATACCGCACTCTCCGTTCACAGCTGGGCTTTCTTCCTAGAAACCTTGTAGCCTGCCTCCCACAGAAGCTGGAGTAACTCCACTGTGGCCCTCTGTTACATTACTTCTTCCTCACTAGCAGCTGCCAACAGCAAATCATCTACATATTGAAGCAAAACTCTTTTTCCAGGCTCGAGTTGGAATCTTCTCAGATCTTGACTGGGGGAGTCACGAAGATCTTCACGATTCCATCCTTGCGGCAAGCGGGTGCCAAGCGGACTGGGTCTTTTGGCCTGGCCGCTCTCTTCTACCTGGAACAACGAAATATTTCCTGACTTGGGGGCCACTCGAATACAGAAGAAGGCATCCTTAAGGTCCAGGACCGTCAAAGTGGGTGGCTGTGGAGGATTCAATACCATCAAAACATATGGGTTGGCACTGCCCGGGTGTAAGGTCACTGTAGCCTCATCACCATCCTCAAATCTTGGACTGGGCGATATTCCTGTGTGTCCCAGGCTTTAACACCGGAAGCAATGGAGTATTCCATGGAGAACGGCATTCCCGGATTATCTTGTATTTCTTCAGCCGATCCAGGTGTTTCTGAATCCTTGCAAGGCCTTCGGGGCAGATCATACTCCTCACACGAATGGGCACCGCATTAGGCTTGGCTGCCACTATTATAGGAGGTATAAACCGGGCTAACCCTGGAGGATTGTCTTCAGCCCATACTCCGGAGGCCCAAACTCCGAGGGCCGTTCTTCACAAGCCATTATCTTGGTACCTTCGCCACTCTTCTTCCATTGGGTAAGTTACTGAAATGCTTCGCGGTCCTCGGAAATTTACTTCCATCCTTCCATCTTCTTCAACGGAAATCTGGGCCCGTAGTTTGGCCAAATGGGTTGCCGACCCAACAAGGGTACTGGGCAACTTGGTAAATATAAAAACTGATGAGTGACTTGATGTTTTCCCCAAATCCACAATTCTTTGTTCCAATAGAGGGTGTCGTTCCGTTTTGCCCGTGGCTCCTACAATTTTTATAGCATTTTCAGTCTTTGGGGCTACTGCCGAATTTAGTACGGAACGGGCGGCGCCCGTATACCCACCATCATTGAGATGGCTCGGCCCCCTATTTGTGCTGTGACCATGGGCTCCCCGGAGCCGAGCAAGGGGGCCTGGTCTGTCCTAATCGTAGTGTTCCATTCCAACCGGTCCTGCAAAATCCTCAAACCCTTCATCCACCTCCTGCCCGTCTGTTCCGTCCACCACTCTTCCTCTTCCTCTTCCTCTTCCTCTTCCTCTCTCTGTCCCCTGCCCCCTCCTGACTATCCCCCTTCATCTCGGGCATTGACTTTTCCAATGTCCTTCCTGTCCGGCAGAGGGCACACTCATTAGGCCCCAATAGGGTTCCACTCCTTCTTCTAACCTTCCGATCATCTCCCTTTACCGCCATCCGCAGCCAACAACTCTGCCCTTTTTCTGCATCCGTTTATCCTTTTCCCGCTTTTCCTCTTGATCTCGGTTTACATACACTTTCTAGCAATCTCCAGTAATTGGCTACAATTCATGCCTACAAATCCTTCTTGCTTCTGGAGCTCTTTCTTATGTCCAGGTAACTCTGGGGTCACAAAAGCCAAGTTCACCATCTGCTTCTCTGGCTTCCTGGGTCGTCTGGGTTCACAGGGGTGTATTGTCTATAAGCATCAAGCAACCTTTCCAAATATGTCCCTGGAGGTTCCGTAGGCCCCTGGAGTACTTCTGCTATTTTGGACATATTAACAGGCCTCTTCATTCCTGCCCTCATAGCCTCTATCAGGAAGCTGATAATCTGTAAGCAAAGCCATTTGGCCAAGATTGTTCGGATCCCATCCTGGATCTACCAAGGGAACTCTGCCCCTTATCCACTGTTCAGGGTTTGCTTCCCAGGGGTGTTCTGCCCCTTACTATTCGTTCTGCCTGTTCGATTTTATGGTTTCTCCGTTCTTCAGTGGTGAACAGAGTCAGGAGTAACTGCTGACAATCTTGCCAATTGGGAACATGTGAGGCCATAACGCTGGAGCAAAGTTCTATCATTCCTGCGGTTTCTCTGTATATGTAGCATAATGTGTTTTCCAATTGAGGAGGTCCGATGTACATAAAAGGAGTATCTGATAACTCTGGATCCTCCGGTAACCTCCCTCTGCATTTGGGTCCACCAACACCTGCTCTACTTGACGCAAGGGCGCAACCATCTCCCCCTTTCACTGGATTCATCACCATCGGTCATACCTCTGGAAGCTTAGGCTCTGGCTTAGGTCGTTTCCTCTTAGACTTTTCTTGAGCTTTTTCTTTTGGTCCATGCCTGAGGTCAAAGGAATCTCTTTCTTCTGGGGCAACTAGGTCGGACTCCTGCGAGCCAGATTCCTCCCAATCCCCCGGCTCCTCCTTCTGGCTGAGAGGAGCCTGGTTGTGTGGTTCCAGCAGGCAATGGTATAGCAGCAATAGGAGTCGGAGGTAGGGCGGGCTGGGGCTGCACCACCGCCAGCGGTGGGGCTGCCACCTGCACTGCCATGTATGGGGGAGGGGCAGTTGGACGAGGTATATTATCTTCTGGAACTGAGTCTGGCAAAATCTAGGCCCCTTCCAAGCTTCTTCCTTGCTCTCTCCTGCCGCACTATCATAGCCTTACAAGTTTGCTCTGACATTTTCGCAACCAAGGGGGTTCCCAGAGACCACTGTGTCCCATGAATCTATATAAGGGAATTGATCAGGGTGGCCAGGCTCACCCACTACTATTGAATACACTGCCTGGACCCGGGCGGGTTCCAGGCTTCCCTCTGGGGGCCACCCAACCTTGAAGGAGGGCCACTCCACTTCACACAAGTTTCGCAAACGTCCCGGTGTCATTGGAGGGTCTCCATAGTCCCACTAAATCCCTTTTTGAAATTCTTTAACATGCACCCCAAAGGGGTTTGTTGACTCGGTCCCCCCTCCCATTTCCTCCCAATCCGGACAGGACACACTAGGGAGGGGTGAATCGGCGCGTGAGTAAGGGGTCTCACGTGCCAACACAAGGGGACAGACAACACTCTCTTTCGTGCCGACCCACGCACCCGGACGCTCAACGGCATGATGGGGGACTCCGACACCACCCAGCATTCCTTGCACACCCAGTCCACACCAGACAAACTACCTCCCATTTCCTTCCCGGGTTCCACGAGCCCTGCGGGTTCACCCACGCCTCTAATGGTGGGTTACTAGGGCAGAGGGCCCAGGGGGGTGATCAGGCCCCCTCTTCTCCCTGGTAGGGGGGGAGATTCACCAATCACGTAGGGGAGGGTTCAAGTTTCTGCTTCAACCTCGGGGTCCCTCGGCAGGAGCGCCGCCGGCGGAGATGTCACCCCGATCCGACCAAACCTGTTTTGTCAAAAATATTCAAAGGCGCCCTGGCTGGCTTCACCAAAAAGGGGCGACAATCCCCGACGCCTAGGCGTCATTGTTCGCAAAGTGGGCGGGAAAAAGCCCTTCTCTATCCCGGACGAGCCAAAATCAAGTGGCCGTCTAGGGAAACGAAAAAACCTCAGAGTCCTTGAAGCAGAAAAAGTGTTCTGTTTATTTTCTTACTGCGCAGGTTTTGCTGAACTGCGCAGGGTCCCCAGTGTGAGCATCACTGAAGACCCTGCACTTCGTCAAAAACCTCCCTTATATACACTCTTAACAGTAGAATCAATTAAGAAATTGGTTACATTACATCATGCATGCAAGGACACAACATGTTCAAAATGATCTATTCCTTCCCTTGTCCTTGTGATACGTTGCAGGAAAGAACAAGCCTGTTTTCCATGACCTACCACCCCTTCGTTAAGCACTTTCAGCACTATGTTCCTTAGATAAGAAACATCTGCAGTTAATTATAATTTCATCTATTTTTCTACCAAACACAAAATCATATATTTAACCCTTTCACTACAAACCAACCCATTCAAAATCAAATTGGCCTCACTGGTGGGTCAGCTAAGGGTTCAATTGCACAGAACATTTTCCTGGGCAAACTCAACTGAAGTAATTGGAAATTGCCGACGAGCACTATCACATTTTTTGTGAAATAGCAAATCAATAGAAAATAATAATTGAATAGTGAAGGCTATGTATGGCCTACCTGTCATAATTCCTTTGGATTTTGTTTCTGAATGGGAGGGGGAAATACGAACATGAAGTTTTGAAATGGTGGGTTCAGTTCCCCACTTGGGCATGGAAACCTGCCTTCAGTCCCAGAAACCCCTGTGATAGATTCACCTTAGGGTTGCCATAAATCAGAAAGGACTTGAAAGCACACAACAACAAAAACAACAACAACAAATTAAAGAATGGTATGTTGACCTCTGTAGACGCTGAAGAATGAGAGGCAGAGAGAGACTGTAGAAGGCGCACAAAGAATACTGGCTGAAAGTTTTAGAGAAGAAACTCTTGTGAATTGCAAAATAATATGCTGTGGCATTCATTATAAGGTTATGTCATGTAGAGTTTTGATGAGTTTTGATGAATAGATTTACCCTCCAAACTTTCAAAATTCCCCAAACCTTCAATTTTTTTTAAAAAAGTTGTTGTTTTTTGTCCTCTTCCCCTCATGGCAGAAAATCACTGCAAAACACAATGGTTTTTCTCTCACTGACCTGCAAGTTTCCCACATACGTCAACAAGGCAAAAGAAAACAAAAAACCCAAAACCTGAAAAAAGTGGCTGAAAATGAACCTAGATGATGATAAACTGCTCGTTGCTGTTGCTGTTGCTATTGCTGTTGTTGTTGTTGTCGTTGTTGCTGTTGTGTGCCTTTAAATCATTTCTGACTTATGGCAACCCAAAGGCGACCCTATCATGGGGTTTTCTGGGGCTGAGCATGTGTGATGCACCCAAGGTCACCCAGTGGGTCTCTAGGGCCATAGTCCAACCCCGAGACCATTTCACCACACTGGCTCCCAAATTACTACCTTGAGATTTCCACAATCTGAATGCTGCAGAAACTGAACTAGAAAGCCCTGTCCCCCGCCCCAGCCCTGGAGCCTTCCTGTCCATTAGAAAAGCAGAATACTAGCATCATGCTGGTGCCTTATGCTGGCACATGGCACTTTTGGGAGTGGTACACTGGGAGGAAGGTAGAGAAGCCTGCACCTATGGCTAGAGAAGGCTGTTCTAGATACAACAAAAGTGGGAACCATTTTTCTCTCCTGAGAGGGACAGCTTTCATTGCCACTCTCCCATCATTGTAATCCCTGTAACCATTTTATCCTATTGCTGTGCCACTGCCCACATTGCCATCAACACTTGTGCTGGCATAGCTATGCCGACCAGTAAGGCTGCAGCTTAAAAGCGGGGGAAAATCAATTCTGCATTAATTTTACCTCTTCTGCTGACCATGTGAGGTGTATCTAATTAGGAATCACATTGCTCTAGTTTTGTGTACTACAGCACATTGCATATGTTGTCTCACTAATCTGTGAGGAATCTCACATGATTAGAAGGTAGAGTGTGTTGACGTGCAGTTCAGTTCATATATTGCAGAACATCCATCACAGCAACGCATATAGGCAGAGTATCTGTTCCAAGTCAGATTAGTGATTCATGAGCACAGCCTGCAGGCTGTGAGGCAGAATAGAATGAAGAGGGACTTCTGCATTGGTGACTTTCTGATTTCCAAATGTTTGTGGATATTTTCTTTTTGGTATGCACAGACATCAGACATCATCATTCTCATCATCATCATCCTCACATCAGCACTGTTAGAGAAATAATCTATGGAAACGCTTATAAGTAATACATTTACAGAGAGGAGATTAATCAAGTAGTATAGCATCACACAGTTAAAATACAGCACCCAAGAATATAAAGGCAGATGATGAAAATGAGAAATGTTTTTTGTTTCCCTTCCACTCCTGACTATGCAAATTAGGATTAAATTGATCTGTTGGCAGGGTACATGGAACAACAAAATGTGTTCAGCAGACCCTACATGATTCAGGCCATTTCTACTCTGCACTGTTATAGTGGTATTATTCCACTTTCAATATCCTGTGGAATTCTGAGGTTTGTATTTTACTGTGGCCAAAGAGCTCTCTAGCTGAGAATTCTAAATGCCCCTCCCTGAACTGCAAACCCCAGGATTCCAAAGGATGTTGAAAGTGGAATAATAGAACTATAATAGTGTAGTGTAGAAATGGCTTCAGTTTAGAAACTGGGAGAAATGTATGAAATCTGATCCCATATCAGTTAGGAAGTGATCCCCCCTCCTAAATTTTAATCTAAACCATTGAATATTCTCAACATATTTGGGAGATGGGATCTAGTGCCCTGGATAGCCCCTATAAAGTTTGGGACAAAAACCCAGATTTGTGAACAAAAGCCCAGATTGGATTGACTGATATGAAAGCCATCAACTCCCACTCATCTTTGCTTTCAATCTGGTGCCATCTGGTGTTTTGGTCTAGAATGGTGGTGTATTTATCAAAATTGTTGGCCAACACTAGTGTGATGGATTTCATTCCGGCAGGAACATGCAATATTGACTTATTTCACAAATCTGGATGGGATAGTCTGGGAGGATGGTCAATACTGAAGTGTTGCATTTCCTATATAGGATCAAAAGAGCTAATTTAGGTATGTTGAAAGATTTGGGCCAAGATCCTACATCACATTCATAACTGTGTTGACTCTTCAAACACACCTTAAACTTGAGGGAGACACTCCATGCAGTGGAGATTGGCAGCTCAGTCAAGTGGGGTACTTCTGAACAATGTGGCTAGCCCCGGCCCACCCTTAAGCTGTTATGTGACAGCCAGAAGCTTCAGCTCATTGCACCACAGCTGGAGGGTAGGAGGTCATTCTGAAGCACTCAGCAATGCTGCAGGCCTCTGACACATGGAGCAGCTCCCTTGAGCTTAAGGTAGATTCTGGGGTATATTTATGATTTTGACAATAGTGCCATGATTGTGAATATGTAGCAGAGGTGAATATGGAACGCTTATGGATTTGTAACCTTAATACAAGATGCCAGATTTTTTCATACCCAATGGGATTTATTTTTTTTTGAAAAAAGAAATGTGTTTTGTTGATTCTGTCATACTTCAATCTTATTTTGAAAGCTTCTTTCAAGATAATGACTGTTTGATATGGCAGATTGCCCACAGTCCCCACAGAAAGATGAGAAATAGCTTTCTGCTTTTTCCCCCATTTTTTTTTTTTCATTCTGCTGATAGAAGCAACTCTGTCAACAGGAAATCATAAGGATTTTCTGTTTTTTAAGGTAAATTTTATGAAACATTTTCCAATAAAAGGTCAAGATACATACAAACAAAGAGAAAAGAACAAACAAAAAAGGCAGAGGGGAAAAAGATAATAAAGAAAAAGCAAAGATAATAAAGAATAATAAAAAATATACATTTGATTTCCAGCTTTCCTCACAAAGATTGTACATGGCTATATCATTCAAGTACTTCTATTGCTTATTTTTCCAGATATACTAATTACCAAAGCCTATGGTAAACATATTGTTTTCTCTCTCTCTCTTTGACAAAAATCCTATTAAAGGTTCCCAGTCTTTAAAAGAAATCAGCAATGATTTTTTCTCTCATCAAGATTGTTAATTTATCTATTTCAGCTAGGTCCATCAATTTTTTTAGCCAGTCCTCAGTCATTGATATTGTTGTGCTTTTCCATTTCTGTGAATGTAATGATTTTGCTTCCTGGCTGTATATTGTAATATCTTCCCGTATTTCTTCTCCAGCTGGTTATCCATCAGTCCCAAGAAATGTAATTCAGGTTTCAATTGAATGTTGAGTTTAATTTTTTTCTTTTTGGCACTGTACTATGTATTTGATTCCATAATCTTTTGGTCTTTTCACAGGCCCACCACCTATGAAAAGATCTCACCTATTGCTAACATTTGCAACATGGCTTAGAAACCTGTTTATGCATTTTGGCCACTTTTTCTGGTGTCAGATGCTAAGCTTACATCATCTTGTAAAAGTTATCTTTAAGATCACAACATAATGTAAATTTAATTCTCTTCCACCATATTTTCTCCCATTGTTCCAACAGTATATTATGTCCAACATTTTAAGGCCACTCTGTCATACAGTGTTTGACTGTTCCTTTTCCATCTCTATTTTAAACACAAGTTTATATATCTTGCCAGGCAGATCTTCATCATCTGAGCACAACTGTTTCTCAAATTCTGATTTATTCAAATCAGAATCATACAGGTTTTTGTCCATTTTAAATGATTCCATTATTTGTTTGTAAGAGAACCACTGACAACTGTAACTTACTGCTGGTAGTTTTTCATTTGACAATTCTATATTGTTCTTGGTCAAATTCCAAGGGATCTTGATAAATTACCCATGTTGTTGTTGTCTCCTTCCTATAAAAAAACATTTTGGGATGAAACCCACAGGGGTATCTTAGGGCATAGCCTTGGTGTGTATCTATTACATATTAACAAAACATGTCTGACATAGCGGTTATTAAAATCTGCATTTCTAGCTTTATCATACCATAAGCAACCATGCCACCAAACTTCAGTTCATGCCCTTCTAGATCCAATAATCTCTTACTTGTCAGTCTAATCCAGTCTGTCAGCCAAACCCAAACAGCATGTGGAGAAATACAATTTCATGTTGGGTAATCCCAACTCCCTGTTTGTTTTGCATCAATCTACTATTGCTCAAATAGCGCACAATTGGTCAAAATTGGTATGTTCTGGAACAAAAACAACATTCTCAGCAAAACATTCATTTTTATCGCAGAAATTCTCCCCAACATTAATAGTTTAAGTTTCACCCATGTTTGCAAATCCATCTTAATATCATTTCATCTCTTAACACCAACAGATCTCTTTTGGGAAATCCTTCCACAGACCAGGGAGATGGCTCCATTGTAATTCTTGCAGGACAATATGAGCCATAAAATATCTGAATATAACAGGTAAAAGACTCACAAGAAAAAAAGGACCCAAACTGTATAAAAATTGTAATAAAACTGCAAAAATAATCAAAGAATCACAGTCTGTGTAATGCAAAGGCAAGACCTAATTGGCAAACATACAACTTATTTTGAATTTGCCAATAGTGATTAGGGATGTATATTTCTCAGTCAGTTGAACTTCCTAATTGTACTGACAGGTTCAGGAAAATTTGGAATGTAGCTCTGCTAACAAAATCAAGTTGTTTCACTAGAGGTCAATATAACACACAAAAACGATAATGTTGAGAGAAAGGGATAAATAAGGGAAAACTGCAAGGATAATGAAATCTTGAATTCAGACTAAATCTCTGCATCTCAACCCTGTTTTTCCTTCTTTTATCTGTTTATCTCGTCATTTATTATGTTCCTCATCTATGGGATAAAATTCACAGCATTCATAATGCAAATCATGTTAAGTGGACTAATAATTCTAATCCCTCTTTTATATTTTAATGTAACCTCTCATTTTTGTTAATATTTTACTTTTATTTTGCTTACAGCTTTGAACAAAAAGCCAGTTAACGGGGGGGGAGGTGATCTCAATTCTCTGTTATAGTATGTGGTAGGACGTACCTCCAAGTAAGCACAGAATCTTGCAAAAGCTACTTTTTGGATGACACTGGCCATGCTAGCTAAAGGATTCTATGAGCTGTGGTCCAAAAAGTTACATTTCCAAGCTGTCATTTACCTTTCAATAATTTCAATGAAGTAATGGTGCCTTTCTAGAAACTGACTACTTTTATTTATTCTGTGACTCATAAACCTTCCCTAGAAATCTGCCCAGCTACCCTTAGCTCCATTTGCCAAACCTTAAATCCTTTAGATGCTTCCTGCCTTACTTCTCTTTCTCTCACACTCATAGAGGATGCTAATAAATTATGATTTATGTTTGGTGTAGCAAAGCCTGATGCACTCTTAAATCTTTCTCACATCTTTTAATTAAGGTAGCACATTTGGAACACTGAAACGCATTCATCATGTATACAAATGTAAAACATAGCCACTGTCTTTTGGAAGCCTGTGTACTATTAAGCTTTAATGAAGGCACAGCACATTTTCTTTCGGCAGGATGTCATGCCAACATTACTCTTTTTATTTACATATCTCATAATGTCTAAGCAAACCTGTCCTAGATTTCTTCTTTTGTGTGCTTTATAGAGACAGGAATCTGTGACTAAAATATAGAATTTAATAACTGCAGCCTTAAGGAGAGATTACCACAAGGTACAGCCTTAGGGATTAAAATGTGAAGAAGCTAGAGAGTCAAGAAAGATGGTGCCTTGGTGGGGAGAGGGAGTTCCCTTTTCATTCACTTTGGTTCACTCTCAGTCAGCTCAGATAAAAAGGCAAAATCTCATGAAAAGTGGTAGTGAGTGTTTTGAAGGGTCTGGGGAACAACCCAATTTCTTATAGACTCCCTTGCAATGATTGTCATATTCATAATGTGTGGAATGTCTTGCCCCAGTCTTGGTTTGTATATGTGGAATCATCAGAGGTACCATCTGTTCCTTGTTTTCAAGCAGCAAAAATGTCTTGTACTAGTCCTGGGTGTAAGCTACCAAACAAGTTCTGTTCCATCCTTGGAATGCCATCAGTTTTTGTTCCACTCATTCCAGGCCAGGGCAGGTGAAGACACTGTCAACATACACAGAGCTAGAGCTAGAGGGTATGTTCTTCAGGTCAGGATCTCTGAAATCAATGGTATGATCTTGGAGCATGAGAAAGATATTCAGCAGGAAGGTAGGGCTCAGTCAACCTGAGAAAAACTGTGAGGCAGTATTTCTGTGTATGGCCTAGGCAACCCACAAGCTCTACATTGATTTGCCAGCTGGAAGGTCTGGTCAATCACTCTGTAAATCTTTCCTATAGCAGGCAAAAACTCTGATGCCTAAGTGTGCGCCATCCATAGAGGTCTCTCATCCCTGGTTCATGTCTCACACCTAAACTGACTTCAGATCTTAGTCATTCCATACCATTTAACTGTCCTGATTTGAGAAAGACAATTTTGATTAATCCCCTGTCATCCCAATTTTTTAAACTTCTTTTTGAATTTCCCCATTTCTTTCTTCTCCTCACATTTCCCCCTTTGTTCTCACCTTACTTGAATGGCTGCAAACTGAGATCAAACAGTGAAAGTATGGCAGCCCCTCCACAGTTGTAAGGGTTCATGGTGCAGAAGCTTTGCAAAAGTGGAAAATCCATGAATAACTCCCCCACCCACAATTCCTCTGCAAGCTCCCTCTCTCATTCCACATGGTATATGTTTGGGAGTGGCTAATTCAGGTTCAAAAGCTTACATCATGTACTGAAAAGTTCTCCCTTTGTGTTTTTTGTCTTTGCCTATGTTTTCCTTATTTTACTGGACATATTTATGCTGCATGACAAAGCTGCCTGAAGCTCCATGCTTATCATGTATCCTTCTATGCTTCAATAAACTATAACTTAGCCTAGATGCACTCTGCATGGCTGTTTTTCAGTCTGGGTTAACTGGCAATGATTCAGCACAGCTTCTTGTTTTTGTACTTTGCACATGCTCTAGGACCCACAACTTGACACGCTGACATCCCTCCCTCCCTGGTGTTCCCAGGGAGGGAGGAATCAAAAAGACAAGGTAAAGGGCTTACCAGTACTTTCTCCTCAGATGGAGAAGAGCAGAGTTCTGACATTCTAGCTACTTCTGGTGGCCATCTGGAGAAAGGAGAGGTAGGAGCAAAGAGAGCACCTGACCAATCATCAGCCATTACACAGCAAAATGTGCAGCTGCAGGTCAGAGAGAATACCCTCCAGCAGAGAGAATACCCTCCAGCTTTCCTTACCCTAAAGGGAAAAAATGTCTATTTTAAACACATGCTTTGCAAGCCTGGAGTGAGGAATACAAGGGAATGGGGGGAGGAAAATGGGGGTGGGGGAAGACAAGCATATGCTTCATGAATAATCAAATTCATGAAGGTCAGATCCACAAATGTAGAGGGAGGATTGCAGTTTGCATTCAACAAATTCAGCAGAAGGGAGAGGAGAAATGGGGCAAAAATCTTGCCCTTCCCAATAGAGTCAGACAAAAGCAAAGTACTGCAGCCTTTCCTGGCTTATATGTTTTTCGTTATTAATAACTTTTCCCATCTTGACCATACTCTGATGTTGGTAGACCACACATGCCCCAGTTTTCCTCTGTGAAATGCTGGAGGGTATGCAGTTCAGATGTTCCCCTTTGTGTGATGAAGAAGCATATGATTGGATGAACAGGCCTACACTCACTGGTCCTTCCCTATCAATCTGCCCCTTCTGTCCATGTGTATGCTAGGCCACTCTCCTTGTGATGTGATACCCTGTACAATTCAGCTTGTATGTCAAGAAGGCAGCCCATGGACACCTGTGTTTCAGGCTCTCCCCTAGAGATACGGGCTCCTACCATGGTTGGTAAGGGTGGGCCAGCAGACACAGCTCTGCTTTTCCACTCCTGCCCTTGATAAAGCCAGGAGAGAGGATGCCCACATAAGAACATTGAGAAATGATTCCCTATGCACTCAACAACCAGTGGTGGCTGAAGGACTTCCATGCGAATGGACAGTAATCTGCTCTTGGTTTTAGTCTGAACTTTAAACAAGCCACCCTAGCTGCTTGACTTATTTTGTGGATATGGTTCAGCATCTTGGATAGCTCCTTTAAAGTCTAAAATAAAACTTAGAATGGACTTTCTGGCCCACTGGCATAGAAGCCACCAGCTGCCACTGCCTCTGCTCTCGGTTTGGGATCCTGGTGTAGCACATCAGCTAAGATGAGCTTTTTAAATTCCATGCTAAGCTGCCTTGCCCATATTTTATGCAAAGATGGGTATAAATGTAACATAAATAACAATTAAAATGTAAAATAAATAACAACACCATCTACCTCCAGTCTGTAGTGATAAAGAAGTCTCCATACAAAATACAGCTCAGTAAGAAAATTTAGCAGTTTCCAGCCAGCATCTGTCCTTCTTCTTTCATCCATTCATCCTCTCTTTCTTTCTCTTTTTAGTTTAATACTACTGGCAAATAGGAGGCAAGGCATGTAATTCAATTACCCACTCCACAGACTGGCAAATCTTCAATTCCTCTTCTCTGATTATGTTTCTAGCTAGATGTTTTTTTGTTTTGTTTTGTTTTTTTTGTTGAAGGAGAAAGTGGCTAAGTTAGATTTGGTTGACTCAGCCAGGTTCTTATTATGTGCAGAAAGGAAGCTCACTAAGAGGGAAGAGGGCAAAGGTTGGGGAAGAAATGTACCTATTAAAGTAGGAGTATGAGAGAGTGTCTCAGTGTCAGTGTTTTTTTTCCTGAGTTCTCCCAGCACACACCAAAATTCTTCCCTTTATATGACTCTTCAGGACTACCCTCTGAAGCAATGAAACATAGAATGAATGCCATGTTCAGTGGATTTAAATAAGAGAATGGCAAAACATGAGATTCATATAAGCGAATAGGGGATTAAATAAGAGAATGGAATCTCAATAAGAGAATGGGGAAGGTAGACAAAGCCATATAGGTGTGAGTGCTGGTTATTTAATACATCAAAGCTGATTCTGTGCCAAAGTTCAGCTGGAGAAGCTCTTTCAGTATGATGGACTTCACAAACCTAGAAGAAAAATAAATGTATAAATCAAAGCAAGTGTACTCTTGAGTATGCCCACAGTGCGTCATCCTTCCAGTAATCCTATCATCTTGAAAACATTTGACAATGAAGCACAGGTCTTCTGGGCAAATGCACACATGTATGATACCTAAGCTCTCAGAGTCATTCTGCTACCCATGCTGCAGTCACACAGGAGATTACATTTCTCACACTCCAAATCCATTTGTGCTAGCCATTTTGATCCTAGTGGACTGACCAGGGTGTCTCAGAACAAGACTCGGAATGATCCGCAAATAACATAGTTGCCTGTAATAAATTGCCATTTTGGGATAACAAGGGTTGAATGCGGTTGGTTGTTGCAGCAGGTGGAGCTTTTAATAGGGTGTGTTGTATCTATATTTTATTGTGTTTTAAATGTGTTTTAAAATGTTTTTTAAAAACAGAATTGTGGTTTAATGGTTTTTAAAAATTGTATTAAAGGTTTTTTAGTTGTACTTTTTTTTAAATGGTTGCAAGCTGCCTTGAATCCTGTGTTGGGAGAAATGCAGGATATTTATTGAAAGAAAGAATTAAGACAGACAGAAAGAGAGAGAGAGAGAAAAGAAAGAAAGAAAGAAAGAAAGAAAGAAAGAAAGAAAGAAAGAAAGAAAGATGAAAAATGATGTAGTTAGATGAGAATGAAGATACTAGTGGTGGTTGGTGACTTCCATGTCAGTGGAGCAGTGAATCTATGCCAGGTTTCAGTCTAAACTTTAAATGAGCTGTCCAAGGTGCTGAATACTATCTCTTTGGGAAGCATCTTTAAAATTCAGGCTGGACATGGAGTAGATTCACCACCTTGCTGACATAAGAGTCAATAGACTCCATTGGAATTTACTTATTGATATTGTGAAGAACATTGTCTAGTTCCTTCTCATAATTACTCTGCAGAAACATTCTTTATATTTTTCCAGTTAACTTTTCAGAGTTGCTTTTTAAATACCATTTTTAGAGGTATTTTAATAAGATGCCTTTCTCATCAAATCTAAGGTGTTTTTTTTAAGGAATTAAAAGTAACAAAACAGCAAGGAATGAAGAAAGCTTTTCAACCCTGTAATGAGTAGCAGCAACAAAATGTTTAAATACAATAATACTAGAAACAACAAATACTAGAAACAAATTACTTTTTAAAAGTAGCTTCCAAAGCTACTTCTTACCATATGGCAATCTTACCAGAGTCCAATCTCAAAGTATATTAGTACAACCACAATCCAGCCCTTGAACATGGAAATTCATAGGAATCATGTCTTAAAACATGGGCAGAAGGACCTTCCTCAACTTCTTGTGTGACTACAGCAAATTTTCACTTATGGAAATGGCTACTGGGCTTCCAGGACACAGGCAGTAGTTGTGGCAACAATGAATCTGCTCTGGGTTTTAGTTTAAACTTTAAAGGAACTATTCTAGGTCCTGAACACTATACCAAAAATAATTTCTACGCTTAGATACCTTTTTAAATTTCAATCTAGAACTCAAAGTGGTTTCATTGCTCGAATGATATGGGAGTCATCAGCTACTTTCTGAACACAGGAGCTTAAATCCTGTTGTTAGTTGTGACTAGAATAAGCTCAGTGACTCAGTGGGATTTTCCTATATGTTGAATCAATATTCAACAACTGATTGTATGGATCTATTCTAGCTGGGACTGACTGGCAGGATGGCCACCTGGGAGGTGACAATCAGCTTGCTTTCTTATATTACGGGTTTATGTACTACACGTACAGCAGTACTATCTGCTGTTCAGAACAGCCAGAAAGGCAAGACTTCGATCAGGGAGCCTAGGCTGAAATAGGTGAGACAGGTGTTTAAAATCTTCTTTTGGGTCAGCAGCAATCTTCCACTGGAGCTTCATTGGAAGGAATTAGTCTCATCTTATGATTATCCACTTCTGGCTAGAACGGAGATACACAGGAAACCAGAAGCGTGTTGAATGCCACCCGTCATGATGGAAAACATTCCCCTATCTCCATCAGCAATGCTTCCTGTGGCTACCCAACTTTTGTTGAGCAGCAGCAAAGCTTGAAATTGGAATTAAAAGAACACGGAACAGCTGTTTGCCAGTTAGGTGCTAATAAATATATTTTGAACTGAGTCATCCCAATTCCTTGTGAATCATTTTAACAAAAATGAATAAAAGGGGGAAAATATTGTGCATTTCCAGAACTACTTTGGACAGCAAACAATGAACAAGATAACTAGTATCCTGTTAATCAGTTACAACATCCTAACTAGGGATGGGCCAACTGAATCCTCAAATCCTCGAATCTTTGGCAGGGATCCAAGATTTGGGAATCCGAATCCCTGCGCCAAAATAAGCAAACAGAATCTTTCGAATCTGCCACTCAAACAGTTTGTTGGAAACTGGGATGCCTGAAAACCTGGGAGAACAGGACACTTGGAAACTCGGGACCAGGACAGGATCCCGTTCCTCACGTGTTTCCCCACCCAACGTGGGCACAGGTGATTGACTGGCAGACCAGCATGCAGCCTCGCACGCACTGGAGACTGTCATTTCTCCCTTCTGCTGCCTGTGCCTCTAGTGCTGCCTCTCCCTGCTGCTGCCTCCCTTTCTGCAAGGTAATTTTGGGATAGGGATTGGGAGGCAAGGACAGAGGAGCAAAACTGAGTTTGTGTGGGGGTCTAGGAGCTTGTGGGAATGTCCCGGGGTTCCAAAGATTGCAAAAAGGGGTTCAGGGGTTCCATGTAAGCCATGCCAGCCATACTTTCCCCTTCACCAGCTTTCTTTGGTCAGTTCTGGAACTAAGATTGTCATGATGCCACTTCCTCTCTTAGTTTCTATGTCTTGACTACATGAATACTTCAGTTAACCCATTTTGAAGCTCCCTTTTAGAAAGTCTTTTTATGCTTCTCAACCCCTTTTCTTCTTTTTCCTCTGTCTAGCTGCAAGTTTATAAGCAGCATTGCCATTGGAAAGGTTGCAAAGGCAACCTGTAGAAACACAGACTTTTGGTCTTGTGTTGCAGCAGCATGTCTGTGGTAAACAATGAATGCTAAAAAACCTGAGCTGGGAAAGAATGAGATTCTACACTAGCTGATTCTATAGCAGGAGTAGCTGCTTCCAGAATCATTTATTGAGCATGCATTAATCTGTATTATTTTTTGATTTGAGACTGGAGGGTAGGGATTGGGAATTGTTGAGATAGGCCTAGAGATTTGACTTGAGTGTTCCTTGCAGGACTTGAGAGTAGAAAATTGACTGGACTAGAGGCTTGGGTGTGTGTGTGTGTGTGTGTGTGTGTGTGTTTTAAGTGCCTTCCTTGTTGGAGGACTTGAGACTTGACTGGAAGGTACGGTCTTCTTGAGATTTCAAGGACAGCTGAACATGTCTTTGCATTGCTCCCTTGCAAAGCTCTTTCAGACACAATTCTGGGGTTTGGAGTTTTATAAGGTGTCACAGCCTTCTCTGCCAAAGTGTGCTGGCGCATCATCAAACTACAAACCCCAGGATGCCAGAAGGAGCTATGCAAAGAAAAGCCAATTTTGACCTGGATTATCTCTGTACTGTAGCACGTGGCCCTGTTTTCACAGGCAGGAAAATGTAGGATTAGTCCATATTTTCCTGCCTGTGTACAAAGGGCCTTCATGACATTTCAGCCTGGGGAGATCCTGAGGCAACACTAGGACAACTGTCCTGGCCAGATTTCTTCAGAGGGAGGTTTGCCTTTGCCTAGGCTTTTGCTATGGTTGAGAGAGTGTGTCTTGCCCAAGATTATCCTTCTTTCTCTTGCTTTTTAAATCCTTTTTTAAAAAAAAGGATTTGAAAGATTTGAGATTTGTGAGATTCGTGGATTCCCAGAACCTTCCAGGGATTCGGAAAATTCTGGATTCGTCTCATCCCTAATCCTAACTTAGACTTTGGACATAGTAGCTGCTTGGTATTCTCATTTGTAATTATGGCACTATTGCCATGATCACAAATGACTTTGAAACTTACCTTTAATGCCAGTCAGCCATTTAGAGTGATGGCAACCTGTGTTGCTGGTGAGTGGGGCACTGCACGATGATGTGTCCATCTCCCTCCCACCTGACATTGTGGGGAGCATAAGTAGAGACCCCTGTGGTGTCCTGTCACAACTCTTGTTGTGGTGTTGCTTCCTGGCAGGAAATTGTGGTGTTGCTTCCTGGCAGGAAAACAGTGCTCATGTGATCCTGTAGCACTTTGCTTGGGAGAAGCACAGTCTAACTCTCTTTTGAGGTGGGTTTCGGGGTTAAATGAAGAATTCAAGTATAACTGTGACATTGTGGCTACTTGTTTGTTGCAGTATCTTGAGTGCTATTTTTTATTTATTTTTCCTGGCCAGTTGGCAAGTTGCTGATTCAAACTTTGAGAGAAGAAGAACTGAACATCAAACTGAGCAGCATAATGACAAAAGTGACAGTCACTACAAGTTGCAATCCAGTTAAAGGGATTATATTGTTCCTTCCTGACTTCTTTATGCTCCTTGATGATGTCTTGAAAGACTCTGTCCACAATAGGAACAAAATAATAACGCAATTAAAGAACGGTTTGCTTTTTCCCTAATGTACAAAAACTCTCTTTCAGACTAAATCAAGGAGGAGGAATGGATGAATAGATTCTGCAGAAAGAATCCAGTAACAAGGCTTTTCTTTTCCTATCATTGCATGCATTCAAGATGTTTCTGACTTATAGCAACCTAAGGCAAACCTATCATGAGGTTTTCTGGAGCTGAAAGGGTATGACACACCCAAGGTCACCCAGTGGGTTTCCATGGCTGAGTGGGGAATTGAACCTGGTCTCCAGATTTGTAGCCCCAATGCTGAAATCACTACACCACACTGATTCTCCTCTGTTCTGTTGCCATTTCCGCACTAGACTGTTAGTCATATAGCGCTATGATTCCACTTTCAACATCCTATGGAATCTTGGAGTTTGCAGTTTCGGGAGGGTCCAGGCGGCCCCTCCCAAAACTGCAAACCCCAGGATTTCATAGTGTTGAAAGTGGAATCATAGCGCTATAACAGCCCAGTGCAGAAATGGCCTCAGTGCTGAGGCTTTTAGAAAGGTACTGACATGCAACTCTGCAAGTTTCCTTGGTACAACACCCCAGACAGTTTAAAGAAACTTACTCTCAGGTAAGTGATTGTAGGACTGCAGTCTAGAGTTGCCTTTCGTTCTTATGGAAGATGAAAGTAAGCGTTTGTCCTTTGCCTTCAAATTACTGCCTTTGTTTATGCTGGCGCAGCCAATCTCTTTCATTGCTGAGTAGCTGCAATTTGCCTGCCACCCAGTGTGTAAGTTTCTATTTCAAAGAGCCATGATTTATATATTTATGTATTTTATATATTTCTTGGGCCCCTTTCAAGACCATGGTGGCATTCAATATAGCGAGAGCTAAATCCTGTATCAAACAAATTATTAAACACAGCCCTTAAGTTTAAACACCATGCAGTTCACTAAATCGTCCAGTTAAAATAAATTACAATAAATATCTTCCAACAGCAAATAGTGTGGAACCCGTTCACTTGAAAGCCAGAGAGAATAAGTATGCTTTCAAAGCCTTTTCATTTTTTATTTATTTATTTATTTATCTGTCTTAAAAAAAATGTCAATTTCACAGTTAAAATTACACTTACAATCATAGAAATACATGTTAAAAAGAAGAAAGAGGAAAAAAAACCCAAAACTAATATTAGAACACAATATTAACACATTAAAACATTAAATACTAACTAAAACACTAAACACTAACCTAGTAAGACACAAAAGGGCTCTGACCCATCAAGCCAAACTATCATGAAATAAAGATAAATAAAAGAGAAAAAAAATTATTCTACCCTTATAGGTCCCGCTAACTAATCCTACTAGAATTATTGGTGTTCATAGCCACGAGCTATTGTATTGTTAGATTTCTTATTGCTCAAAACATCCATAAACAGCCTCCAATCTCCAAATCCAATCTCCAGTCTCCAAAAAACAAAACAAAAACAAAAAATCTTCAACTGGCTTTTCCTTTAAAGCTCACCTTAGTTTGGCAATTTGGGCTAATTTAGCAATCTCAAAAATCCATTCTTCCATTGTTGGTGCTTCGGTCCATTTCCAAGTTTAAGTAAACTATGTTCTTGCTGCTGTTATCATGCAACAAAGAAGTAATCCATATTTACTAGGTAAATCTTTATGCTTTCAAAGTCTTTTCAAAAACAGTCCCATAAGGAGCCAGCTACAGATCTCTTTGGGGAGAGGGGAGACCCTGTAGGGCAGGGGAACCTCCAGGAGAGGCTGTTGGCTAGAAACTACCAATGTTATTCGCTTGGAACTGTCCCAGATTCTTTCTTAACTCCTCATTTATTTGTGAGGGATTTTTCCAAAATCAAAAGGAGGCAAGGAGAAGCACATTACAGTGAGATTTTCATTCTGCTGCCAAACAAAATGGCATGATATGCAAATGTTTGTAGGGGACACAAGAGGAGTTCCATGTTCATATTTTGATGGGATTTCCTAAAGCGATGGAATTCATGGTCTTTAAGGCTAGATTGCTGATGGTGCATGGCTCTCAGTGCTTTGAGGCCCCATGCTACAGTGGACACCATATGTATTGTCCTTTTCTCTCTCTTGTTCTTTAATTTCTCTCATTTGTAATCTTCCCCCCTTCTTGGACATCCACCCAGCTTTCTTGAACCATGAAATTGTCAAGAAAGAAATGCTCCCAGAAAGGAGACTGTGGATCCCTCTTCCCCTACACTTCCCAAACATTGGTAGCATTTACCCTGCACCCCAGCCTCATTTTCCATATGTGGAACAGGTGAAAATGCAGGTGGTTCACTGTGGTCATTGCCTCTGAGATTTTGGCCTTGGCCATGTCTACTGGGACCCAGATGGTGAGGATGACCAGAGCTACTCCCTTCCTCATGTCTGGAAGAGTCTATCTAGCTCTGGCCCCATTGACAGAGTGGGAGGGAGGCTTCTCTTAGGCAGGCAGCACAGCCAGGCCTGATATTTTGCAGCACAAAGCCAGCACTGGTGCCCACACACCTGCACAAAGAAGCCACTGCTTCAGGGCCCCATTATCTTAATCAATGCTTTACCATAGGATGTCTGTATGACATTTTCCTTCATGTGGGCTCTGGAGGGATAGCTGAGTAATGCCTCTGTGAAGCTTCACATGATTAGGGACTGAGTAGGGAACAGAGCATTTACACATTCATAAGGTCCAAGTCCTGATGAACCACTCATGTGATGTTAGATTAGATTATCTGAAGACTGGCTGTATTTTTGCCGCTTCTGGTTACACAAAACCTCTGCTTAAGATTCTACTTGCAGGCAAAGTGAAGATTTTAGTAACATGGTGCCCAGGAAACATTCAGGTATGGTGGCAGGGCTTACCCCTTGGTAATAGTAGGAGGCACCAACAGAGACAATTATGTTCCCTCTTTCTCTTTCTGCTCTCTCTCTTCCCAACCTGCTCCTCCTCCTCGGCCATTTCCGCACTAGCCTGTTATAGCGCGATGATTCCACTTTCGGCCCCTCCCGAAACTGCAAACCCCAGGATTCCAGAGGATGTTGAAAGTGGAATCATTGTGCTATGACAGGCTAGTGTGGAAATGGCCCTCCTCCTGCTCCAACAATCTCATACTCTTTCTGCTTCCTCTCCCACCTTAGCACTTTTTTTTTTAATGGTGTAATGAAGTTAGAGCACTGGATGGTGAGCACTGGAAAGTTGTAGGGGTAGCAATCTTTGCATGCTCAGAATTCACAGCTAGTTAGGTTGCATTATCATTGTAGGTTTAGATGCACAACCTAGCCTAAACTTCCTGTTTGTTTGTACATGCCCCCTTTCCTCCTGGACATAGGCATTTCTTTGTTTTCAAAGGGACTCTTGCTGTTTACTAGCTTCTTGTTTTTACGCTTTTCTTCCTGTAGGCATGTGGTTTTAGATGCTCTAAAGGAGATGCTTCCCTACAAGCATGTAATTGATTATCTTTTTCTTCTTACTTTTCTTTAAGAACATGAACCTGTAAGTAAACTTTTATGTACTTTTTGTGTTTACTTCTCAGCTAGAGTTAAGTATGTTTGGAGGAGATTGAGCTGGGACTGGTAAGCTGTTCATCTTCTATCTGTGCATTACCAGTGCTCTGTTGAATGGGGAGATTCACCAAATCTCTCACATTTTCCAATACAAAGGAGCTCAAGGGGAGTGCCATGGAGGAGGGAAGATGCATTTTGGGGGCCCTAAGAGCTGCAGGCTTCCAGATCTCCACTTTGTAGTCCTAGTGATGCTCCTATCTGGAAACTATTCTGTACTTCCACTGGCAGTGGAGATTAATGTTTAAAATTTCTGTTGCATTGATATATTCAACATTCAGTTCTTCCACTTCTATTGAACTCCCTGTCTACTTCGATTCCCTGAAATCATCTTGAAGCACTAAGGAGTGAGAAACTTAATGGATTTATTCCATTTGAACATGTCCTGCAATCTGCAAAGGTGTTGTTCCTCGTGTAATTCTTCTCACAAACTCTGAAGCCCTCTGGGTTGGAGCTGGTAAAAAAAGATTGGAGAAAAAGAAAAAAGATTTGGAGAAAAAAGGTTGATTTGCACAGAGTAGTAGCTGGGGACTAACAGATTTGATTAGCACAGAAGGACAAGTAGAACTCATTCTACTTGCCAGCCCAGGAAACATGATATCCCTGTGCTTAAGATGTATGGAAGACTTCTTAAAATTGAACAATAAAAGAATATACCTTCCTTTCTCATTACTCTGCTTTGACTATACTCTCAATAGTGTGTGTGTGTGTGCTGACTAAAATGTCTTTAAAAACAACACACATTGTGTATGTATGGGCTTAAGTGCTTGTTGGCAGTTTATATTGTGGTCTTCTCCTCTTTGAGTCTTTGACATGTCTGACAAAATACGCATCTTGAGTATTTTGATAGACATGTGGTATATGTGCTAATCAGTTAAATACACATGTAAGCACTCAATACAGAAGTCTTCTGGTCCATCTAAAGACTGCTTTCATGTGCATATCCCTACTTAGCTGGAAAGGTATGTGAGGTTTCCCTCTGTTCTCCAGTGGACAAGGCTGTACACAATGGAACCCTTGTTCCAAAGTTAAAATCCTACAGATTGCTCAGGAAGGAGAGCAGAATAAAAGAGCATAGAATAGTAGGATATGCATTTCCAACCCAACTTCCCTCTCCCTCATTATTAGGAATTTGAGCTCCTTTTTCTCCTCTCAGGACTCTGTAGGTTGAGCCTGGATTGAACTGATGGACATAGGAGGAGCACCTTTAACAACACGAACAACTTCATGATCAAGGTTGTTAGCATAGACTTCTCTGTGTACATGTTCCAGAGTGTGCTGAATTCTTTAAAAAAGAAAAAGAAGTAATTATCTCACAAAAATACAACTATTCTGAGGTAATTTTATTTTTGTTATTGTTTTCAATAAAAATATTACAGTATACAAGATAAAATTATTAAAGGTAAAAATACATGATTTGATTTATTTTTTTTTCTAAACAGTTATACCTACAGTACATGTTTTTATTACTTTTTTTTTTTTTAAACAAATAGAACTATTAATCTATTAGGCTATCTGTGTTCTCATCTGGCACTTAAGAACAGGTCACAGGTCACCTTCTGATTCTGCTTATTATTAATCATCATCTTCAGTATCAGCTGATATCTAATGTTATTGTATAGGTGCATCTTGTAAACAAATAGTACAGCTTTCTGGTACCAAAGTAGCAAGGTGTGCTTTGATCAGCTAAAACCATATTTCTTCCCCCAAAGAAACACGGCAGAATTTTCCGTTGCACCAATGTAGTTTAGTTAATATCAATGTCCACTTGGAAGAGTGCAGTATGAAGATCCCATTAGTGAGGCCTGTAAACGTTTCCCCAAAATGTATTAATTTTGAAAAACACTTCCCCCAGAATTGAACAAATTGCAGAAAAAGGTTTTTGCTAAGAACTTTCACATTTTGTTGGAATGTCTTAAACAGATCAAGACTCAGGTGTTCCTGACTCACGATTCTTGAACAGCGTATCTCATCAACTCACTTTTATTCTATGGCTTTCTATTTGAGATTCACCATTCAAGCTTCATTGTCTTTTTGTGATAAATCACAAGTCTTCAGATAATCAGCCCAATCTTAAAAATGTGTACTTTTAAGTAAGTCCTACTGAACTCATTATAGCTTACTTCTAAATCAGTGGGCTGGATCAAGACTTAGGACCTTCCCACACTACACTGTTATACTGCCGTTATTCCACTTTCAACCTCCTGTGGAATCCTGGGGTTTGTAGTTTACTGAGGCCAAAGAACTTTCTGGCTGAGAATTCTAAAGGCCCCTCCCTAAACTGCAAACCTCAGGATTCCATAGGATGTTGAAAGTGGAATAGTAGCACTATAACAGTGTAATGCAGAAAGGCCCTTAGTCCACACACAAAGTGCTGAAATGAATGGGACTTAAAAATAGCCATGAGTGAGTTAAGTCCCATTCATTTCAATGGGTCAACCCTACATAGGGCTAAGCTGATAACCAACCTAATTTGTTTAGAATTGCTGCTACAATTTTTCAATTTGTTTACTTGGTAATTTCAACCATTTTTGACACCAAACTGATTCCTGGGTGGAAAAAAAAATTATCCTCAGTACAAATAGCATCTACACAAACATGTATTTCATAACTTCAATGCAGTTCAGGGATACCCCCTTAATTATAAGAGAGTTCCTGAAAGCCACCATTGTGTCTGAAAGTATTATGCTGGAGTGATTCATATGCCTAACTCTCACAGAACAAATTCCATAGGCAATAGCAGAAGCGTTCAGTTTCTGTCACAGAATTCAGTTGCTGGAATGTATCCTTTGAGTCTTGCATTTATTTTCCTTTCAATGTAATGCTTTCTGCCATTTATCAGATCTCATTGCCCAAAGGCAGCAATTTGATGCAGGCCCCAGATTACCAATATACAAACAAAGATTCCTTAGTTGTAAAGGCTTTGAAGCCTAAACAGGCCAAAGTTTGGCCACATGTTTTGAAACTTTAGATGGGAATATGTAGGTCATGATGAATATTGAAAGACAGGTCAGCAATAACATCCACTAAAGATACTGCAGAGTGCTTCAAAGTCCAAGGGGAGATTTTTGAATTGCCTATAAATTCTTGTACACCCCATTCCCAGTCCACATTATGGCTGTCAGATTAATCTGTTAAGTGCCAGGAATTTCAGGTTTCTCCTTCTCTGTTCCTTGTACAATTCAATATTCCTGGCTAGGTTTCAGTGGGAGCACAAAGCCCTTTTGAGACCTTCTATAACTGCCCCAGCATCAGTGGAGCCTGATGAAGACAGAAGAGTCTTTTCTTTCTCAATACCTTGTTCTCTAGCTCAGTAAATTTTAATCTCCAAGGGAGCAGTAGAAATGGGATCCTTTGGTAGCACTTCAGCCTGTCGATACCATTTCCCCCTATTTTTCTCTTTTCTTTCTAAGGCCCAAATCATGTATAAGAATGGAGCTATGTGCCATTTTTGCTTTGTTCACATTCTGTTTTTTTTCTTCTTTTCTAAATCTCATTTTTCCCCTCTCAAGCTGAGAAAGAAATTTATGAACTTTGGAAAAATCGTACCCAAAGTGATCCAAACAACTACTCCATGAATGGAAAGGACTGTGTTTTAACTGCCTGCCACGTACCATAGTTTCTGCCCCCCTTGTTTATTTAGGAGCTAAGAAGTTAATAAATCTCGGAAGAAATGCTGAAACACTATTTAGTAAGATCTGTGCAAACCTTTACATGTTCTAGTATCTATCAAAAATTTATTGGGCGTTTCTTTCAGTTAGCAGGGCATGAACTGCAGGCTGGTAGCAGTAGGCCACAACTAACTGTGTTTGTCTGCCTGAGGAATCCATACATTTGGAAAACAGGTTCCTTGCACACCCAACCTGCATCCCCTTTCCATGTTCCCCCTCCCACTCTTTGCTTAGACATTTATTCTGAAATAATAAATAATAATTCAGAATAGGCCATGTTTTGTTCCTTTGCTTGCAATAGGTTAGCTATATGATATTGCTATCCTAATGTTTTCTTCTAGGTTAGCTATATGATATTGCTATCCTAATGTTTTCTTTTCCGTGTCATTCTTTTTCCTCTTCTCAAGGTGCAGAAATTCTTACTTAAGGGGGGGGGGTGAACAATAATGCAATTTCCACAGGGTCAGACTGTCTTGACAATATGATTCTGTCTTTTTGGACAACTAACATTTTTGATTTGTACAGTGAAGTACCAGATAGTTAGCCATGAATTTATTTTTTTTTACCATACTTTCATTACCATGTTCTCCATCAGCATCATTTGATTGATAGTTTTAAGCATCAGTCTACTCATTTGAACTGATTTTTCTATTCTTTTCACTGAATCCTACATTAAAGGTGTAGATCAGGATCATTTTTGTGGCTTCTCAAGGGAAAAAAAAATGACTTCTAGATTGAGAAAAGGCTGTCTCCTGGTAATAAAATAACCCCAAGAAGGACAAAAAGAAATGGGAGAAATTGCTCCCAATGTCCCTAAGGGAAAAAATAAGAGAAAAGAAAAGAGGGGGGAAAAAGAAAAAGAAAGCAGCCCTTAACACTTGACTCTTGTTTATCTGCCCCATGTTAAGGGGACACAGTGTAATTTTATGGTCTTAAGAGTTATGAAGCAGTTGTACAACATGACTGTATTAGTGAATTTCACAACCAAATGCATAGCCCAGTAAGCATGCCCATCTGCAGAAAGTACAGTGCATAACTGTGCACAATGATATGACTCTTGTGCAAAACTGTGCTGGGGGCAGAGGCCTTTTTTCAACCTGGTGGGCTCCAACACTATGGTTCAGTGTGCCCAAAGTGGCACAACTTCACTTCTGGCTGCCAATTTTTGGCCAATGTTTTAGACTTATTTTATGTTTTTAGGAGATTGAGGGCCTTTGGAGGATCAGGAGAAGCAGACCACTATGGTATGGGTAAATTTTGGGTGGGGTCTGGGGGAAAATTCCGTAAGTTGGATTAATTTTTTTTAAAAAAAATAGTGTGAGGGCTCTTAGGGGCTTCTGGGGTGATATTTGGGGGCCCCAAGGGCTGCATGCAGTCTGTGGGCCACAGTTTGCCAACACATAAGTGCACACACCACTACATAACCTAAAATGTGCAAAGTTAATTCCAATTGCACATGCTCTGTACAGCACAGGAATAATAGCTGAGCTGTGCTAAGATCCTCCAACCTGGTTGTACTTGAAGTTAATGAGACAGAGATACTTACTTCACCCTTTCTGTCCTTCAGATTTCATCTGATGGACTCTTTCAACATTTTCCCCCATAGCCAGGCTGTAACTGAAACTCCATCTGCTGAAGGGTATAATAAGCTAGGGTTCATCTGTCAGGGAGAACTGGCAGGCACAGGATGTATAGAACATTTTCCTCACCCCTTAGTCATGAGATTTCAACAAGTAAGGGGTGGAGTATGTGCATTTGCCAAAGGGGAAATATATATATAATTCTGCCCTCAGTGACAATTTGAACTGAAGACCTCCCAGCATTCACTGCAGTATCCATAGTGAACACACAGGGACACACATGCACACACAAGATGTATGGATTTCATGGTCTGAATCAAAGTTTGTCACACATCTTTCTGCCCCTCCTCTTCTCTTTCCATACACTCTTTGCTCTTCTTTCCTTAATTTTGGTGCTTCTGAGCCTCTCTTATTGTATGCAGATATATAGCAAGGGAGGATCTGGCTTGTTTCCAGTTTTCAAAAGTTACTTTGGGTATCTAGAATAACCAAGCTTGTCTTCTCAAGATTATCCAACTACTTCTGATGTCAAAAGGCTTGATTTAATAAGAAAAATGTCACCTTTATATCATAAAGGAATTAATTGATCATTGGCTTCACCCAATAAACCAAACTTAATGCACAGTGCCCATAAAATAATCGATAACCAGCTTTCAATAATATTAATAATACAGCTTTCCATGTTCCTTTCTTGCACCATTTCTGCTCCTTTAGAATGCTGGTTGAAATAATATTTTTCCCATTGTCCTTATTCATCCTCCTCAAATGTCCTTATTCAAGCTCTTTCCAAACTTGTCACTCAGCTGCTGTATTAGTCTTGCCAGCTCTCCTGTTGCTTGTGATTTTTCTTCAAGAAGCTCATAGCGGAGGCTTGAAATATCTTGCTTAATCTCTTTAAGTTCACCTAAGGAAAAAAAAATACAATTTATTAACTGTACTGGATGGCTAAATATATAGTTCAGCTGCCCCTTATAACTTTTTCACTCTCTCTTATGTTTGCTTGCTTTTCATGGAAGGCCTTACTACTCCAAGAGAACTGCTAACTGACACAACATTTTGGTGTTTATGACATTAAGGTAGTTAATAGCATATATAAGGTTCCAACTGGACTGAGGCCTGGCATGGTTACTATGAAAGTGAAGATTAACATTTTGCAGTCTGAATATTTCTTAAGCATATCGCCAGCATTTCTTAAACAAATCTTCAGTTAGCAGTTTTCTTGCTTTTCAAGATGTATTGTACTCTGGGAAACAAAAAAGTTCATATGTGAAGCTGACCAATTTCATTTTCTGTCTTCTAGCAAAGAAAAGAATATTTGCCTTTTTTATTGACAAGAAAGGGTATCTTGATATGCTGAGAAACCCCATTGAGAAAAAGGGTTATTGTGGAGATATTTTTAAATATATATCTTCTGATAAAACGAAATACCTTGTGTTTTTGTGTACCCCTCTTGCTTTTGCACAGGAAATAGTGCTTTGTGGGAAAAAACTGTGTATTTTGTAAAAAATGCACTGTTGTTTATGCAAAAATACCAACGCACAAAAGAGTCTTGAAGTGCAAAAAGTCATTGAAAATGCAGAATCTTGTTAACTCACTCAGCAGTGAGGAAACAATGAATTTTTTTGTATTCATTAAAACTGCCAGCATAAAAACATGCTATGGAAGACTTTTGAAATGCCCAGAATTTCAGAAGTTCCCACTTTGCTCCTATACCTCTTTTTACACTTTATGAGTGTGAGGGAAATCCCCAGAAAGTATATCACATCCTTTTCAATGATCTAACAGTTGAAAACTGAATGCAACTGCTCTAGAAACTGTTAATAAAAACCCATTACTGTAGCAAATTAACTGCAGTGACACTAAAATTTTAAAGAACTTGCCTTCATTCACTTCATCATTCTCTCGATCCACTTGAGCTTTCAGAACATATCGCTTAATAAGTCTCTTCATTATTTTCTGAAAATTCAAGTAAAAGAAGATTAAAAGGGATGATGTCATACAACCACATTTATAGAAGTGAACAGCCACATTTCTATCCAGAATTTAGCACACAAATCCAGTGAGTTGAATCCAGTCTCAATTAGCTGAACTGAAGTCTCATCAAAATCAATGGCAAATGTTAGTCATGGTATGGTTTAGCTCTCATACATTTTAGTGGGACTTAGGTGCACCTAGCCTAGCTTGCATCCCTTTGTTGATTCCTATGAGCTTAAGAGTACTATACTGATTTGCTGAAATGTGGCCAATATGTCCAACCTACTTTAAAAAAATCAATAATTATTTACTTGATACACAAGATATTTGCATTATACAATGTGAAAGCTGAGGAGCAATATGCACTATTCAATGGTGCTTTAATTTTTTCTTTCTTATTCTTATCTGCAGAGCTATTACTACCATCTCCCCAGTTTCTTCTGTACAGCTTCCGGTAATATCTATCTCTTCTGTGGTGGGGGAAGAATGATAGATTAGGATTGCGCCACATGTTCAGTTTCTAGAATTCCTAGTTGCTCTTGTTCTGTCCCTTCAAGTCAACTGTCACTTATGGCAATCTTCTCATAAGGTTTTCTTGTCAAGATTTATTGAGAGGAGGTTTTCTACTGTCTTCTTCTGAGGCTGAGAGAGTGTGACTGGCTGAAGCTCATCCAAGGGGTTTCCATGGCTAAACGGAGATTCAAACCCTGGTCTCCCAAAGTCCTAATCCAACACTCAAACCATGAAGCCAAGGTCAGCCTCTCTCCCCCTCTCCCCTTTCTCTTCTACTTAGGTCTAGAAAAAAATTACTTTTTTCAAATACTAGAGAATCACTGGAAATCAGGTAGACAGTGTTGAATTAGATGCACCACCAGTCTGACTTGGTAGATAGCAACTTTCTTTTTTCCTGCTTTGCTGTCTGGTTACATGCACCACATCAGCACTGTTTATCCAGTGGTGTGGTAGGATATTACTAAATGACTTCTCAGCTACAGGAGAGAAGATAAAAAGACATTACTGGGAGTAACATGAGTGCATCCACAGAGATGGTAGAAATCATGCTGTTCCATGCAACTTATAATCAAGGTATTATAATGTCCTGAAAGCTGGCATCTACTTTCCCTGAATGAATGAATGCATGAGCAAATGGATGGATGGATAATTTCATGAGATTTCTCTAAGATCAACGGTACTGCATCACAGTAAGCAATTTAAGGACTGGGGCTACAGCTCCCAATGAAGACTTTTATGATCCTTACATTTCATAAACTGAAATTACTGTCCTAGTTAGTTAGTTAATCACAGAATACAGAATCTTAGATTAGGGCCATCTAATCCAACCTCCTGCCATGCATGAAATCACAATTATAGCACTCCTGAAAGATCTATGTCCAACCTCTGTCTAAAGACCTCCAAAAAAGGAAAGTCCACTATCCAGGAGACAGTCTATTCTGTTGTCAAATAGATCTTACTATCAGGACGCTCCTCCTAATGTCTTTTTTCCTGTAATTTGAATCCAATGAAGTATAAACTTCAGTGCAGAATAAAAAATAGAGGGCAGTCATTATCCAACTGTGAAATTCCAATGATGGAACCTGCAGGTTCAGGGAGAAGCAGGAAGTGTGAACGCCCTCCGACCACCATGGCCTAAGAATCTGCTCCAAAAAACTGCAGTTGGGAAACCTCTGGAATAGATTGTCAGTACATTGGAGAACTATTGGAGGAGAAATGGAGGAGCCCAAAATCCCAGTGGTGCTACAAGGATTGCATTGGATTTAGGCCAAAGTCTTATGTATTATTTTCTTGAGCGGCCGTATGTATTGGTTACAATGACCCAGGTAGTAGAATGGGATGTAGGGTTGGAAATTGGTCTGTTCACTTCTCAAGAGGAAGATGGTGCTGACATTGTCCTCCTTAATATAAGAACTTCAGAAATAAGAACATATTAAATCCCACTGATTTTGCCAGACCATCATTCAAACGAATATCAGGCACTCCAAAGGAAAATGAAAGTAGGGCCAAGTGAGTGAGAAGAGTTAAATATGAGCAGGAATGACTTTAGAAAAACTGGCAAGAACTGCATTTGTTAAGCTTTAATATTTATGTATTGCCTTAAAGAAACACTAACAAGTGCCCTGATTAACCACAGCCATAGAGTAGGAGATTATGGCTCAGAAGGAAAAAACAGAATATCTACTAATGACTGCAGGCTGCATATATGTGTATGTATACACTACTCATATATTCTGCTGTATCAGAGTCTGCAGATAATGCATTAAAAGGTACACATACACACACATTCTGCCATTCACAGGCTGGAAGTAATGCATTAAATGTTACACCATTACCAGTGATTAATTATTTTACATTGTAAAGAGGGGATATATACCTTACAGTTGGAAGGGAAGGCAATGGCCCTCCATTGTTAACTTTCATGCTACAGCTGCTCCTGGTTACTCTTACTAGAGGTAGAAGTGTTTGTCTTTTGTTCCCTTTTTCAGCTGTTAAGCAAGGGATCCGCTGCACTCCAGACAGTTTTGCTGTCATCATTTTACTCAGTCTAACTTCTAGCTGCAGTGTGGCTGAGAGTGACACACACTTCCTAGACTAGTCCAAGGTTGGACAACTGTGGCTGGGATGGAGGCCACTGTCTGGGTTAGCTACATGCTCAACAGCCGCACTTACATTTTTTAAAAAAATATTAAATGTATTATTAAATGTGTTTTTTTAAAAAAACGTTTTATTAAAATGTGCTTAATTTTTAAAATTTAATGGCATATTACATTTATTTCTATTAAATGTATGTTAAATTAATTCTGAATCATTTCTAAATCAAAGTAACCACAGTGCTTCACAAGTAATTCTTTTATTTTTTTTAATTAATTGAGGTATTGTTTTTTTAAAAAAAATACTTGAACAGTACAGAAAGGCATCTATCAGCATTGATTTGGCTACTCAACTTAGTTAAGTTCAGTGGGTCTTTCTCCTTGGCAAGTGGGCCGAGGAGTTCAGCCTAAAAAATTAAGTAACTATTCCATGTCAGACTACACTTTGTGTCAATACTTTAATTAGAAATATAAAATTTCAGGAAATTTTGGAAGCTAAGTTTGGGGAGAACAACTTTTCCCCCCCTGATGTTGGACTATTTAGGGAAAAAACTGGGGGGAGAGGAGGAAAAATATGAAACATTGCATTCTTAAATTTTTGCCAGTTTATAAAAAAGAAACAAAAGAAGATGAAAACAGAAGAACTCATCAACCTTGTAATAAAACAACATTATGATGCATTCTGAAATCAAATCTCTACAGAAGCAAATACAGGCTTGATTGCAGCGGATAAAATACGCTCCTGCTCTCCCCAGAATTACAATCCTTTTTGGTCATTGGGGAAAGGGATATCCACTACCTTCTTGCACAAATCACCCCACCCTACATGCAACCCCAGCATGAGGGCACTGAGGTACACCCCCATACCCAGTTAGTGGCTGTGAGGGCAGAGAGGCCTCTACATTTCCACAAAACAGAAAAGAAACAGCCATCCTTCTGGTAGATCTCCTTCTCTTGCAAAAGACGGCAGAATGTGAAGCAAAAGGAGGCATCCTGCAAAAGTCTTATCACTATATGGTAGGAGGGATATGCTTGATAGACTCCTAGACTTCCTTCCTGGACCAAATACGTGAAGATTTGTTCACTTCTGCAATATTTAAAATTTCTTTTCCAAGGCATGTTTAGAAATCATTCTGGGGAGTAAAGGCCAGAAAGCAAAATATGACCCTATTGGCTCAGCTTTTATTGAGAGCCAGGGGAGGAGAATTCTCCTTTTGCCTATTGACACAAGGACTGTTCAGATGATGGACCAGACCATCCCGGAAATGGTGTGGGCCATCTCAGTGTCAGCCTTGGAGCTTCTTGGTGTGCCTTGTGACCAGTAAATGGCTGGTGTTTGTGTGTGTGGGTCTCTATGCATCACTGGAGAACCATCTGCACAGTTATTTGATACCCTTTTATGCAAAGTGCAACCCCCATCACAGCTGGTGGTTGTGCTGACATGGCACCCTAGTAGGATCATGGTCCTTGTCTTACACACTGTATTCATCATTCTGAAACAATTCATTTCACAATGCAATTTCAATTTGTTTGAAGGCTCTGAAACTCCCTCTCTAGCGAAACTAAAACGGCCCTATTGTTGCCTCTTTTCCGTCAGCAGATGAAGACTTTTAAAAAAAATATTCCCAGAGACTTTTATAACTGAATTTTTTAAGGAAAGGATTTTAAAGAGAGTGCATTATTGTTTTAAACTGTACTGTTTTGTCTGATCTTTAGCCTTTTACCATGTGCATTTTAAATTATTTCAATATTGTTAATAGTTTAATTCTGTTTTAATGTTGAGCTTTTGCACATTTCTAGCTACATTGCAATCATTTTACTTTGCAGTGTGCCTTGAGTATAACTATAGGATATAGCTATAGGATTAGGTATAACTAAGGATTATAATATAATATTATTATTATTATTATTATTATTATTATTATTATTATTATCATCATCATCATCATCATCATCATCATCATCATCATCATCATCATCATCATCTTATAATAAGAAAGTAAAGGAGAAGTCATTTTAGAGAGAAAGAAACCAAAGCAAATACTTGAGAAAGATGGCCACATCTCTGTGTACAATATGTACTTAGGATTCCATAGATAAAGATGAACATAAATCAGTGATATATAGGACTACTAACATCTCCAAAAATAATTCATTGAATATTTTCCTGGAAAATGAATGAAATTACTCAATAATGCAGCAAATAAGAGCTCATATTCATTGTGAGAAGAAAGGACCATTTTCTGTTTCAAATAATTTTCATTCTTTATTTTAAGGAAAAAACAAGGAAGAGGATGAGGGTGAAAGTGATGGTAGCCTGAGACGCCGAACTGCCAGCCATGACTGGCTCTCTGAGCCAGTTACTTCCTGAAGACCTGGCTCTGGGTTTACAGATGGGGTAGGGATTATAAGTAAATATCTTCACCCCAGTGGAAGCAATTTTGCTAGTTATGCCAACCCCTTTCATGGAATCTGGCTCTGAAGACCCACAGAACCAGGCATTTGGGAAAAAGTTGCCTCACAGAGCTACCCTCTGACAGCAATGAATATGCAACCTTAGCATACGTGCATGTATAGTGACTGAGCACACAGATGCTGCTCTTGGCATGCTACACATCTTTTGTAAGGGCACAAACTTTTTGCTAGATGTCCTTTCTTCTTAAATAGGTGGCCATCAAATGGCAATGACAATATCATTGTCTCTTCCTCTCCCAGTAGCCATCTGCAACTCCTAAACATATATATCTGCATAACATCTGCAAAACATAAACATATATGCTTGTAGGCCATTCTAACAATATGGTAGCCATGGGGCGGGGAAAAGACTTTTCTTCCCTGAAGTTCCTTTAGTTTACTTTAGATCTGATCCTGACCAATAGGGATGACCTAGTTGATGAGGTGGAAGTGGTGGGATTCTTAGGAGGAAGTGACCATGCTCTCTTGGAGTTTGTCACCCAGTGGGAAGGAGAAGCCAAGTGTAGCCAGACACGCACCCTAAACTTCAAGAAAGCTAATTTCTCTGAATTTAGGGAGTTACTTGCTGAAATCCTGTGGACAAGAATACTAAAAGAGAAAGGAGTTCATGATGGATGGGAGTTTCTTAGAAGTGAGATACTGAAGGCACAATTGAAAACTGTGCCAACAAGGAGGAAAAATGGCAGGTGTCTAAAGAAACCGGAATGGTTGACTGAAGAACTCTCAGCTGAGCTAAGTGTTAAAAGAAACATGTACAGGAAATGGAAGAATGGTGAAACCACCAAAGGGGAATTCAAGCAAATAGCCAGGAGATGTAGGGAGAAAGTCAGAGAAGCTAAAGTGCAGAATGAACTCAGGCTTGCCAGGGACATCAAAAACAATAAAAAGGGATTTTTTTAGATATGTCCACAGCAAAAGGAAAAACAAGGAAATGATAGGATCACTGCATGGAGAAGGTGACCAATTAATAACGGGGGTGGGGTGGGGTGGAGTGAGAAGGCAAAAGTGTTCAGCACCTTCTTTGCCTCAGTTTTCTCCCAAAAGGATAGAAGTACCCAACCTGGGGTGTGGGGAGCAGGTGAGGAAGCGAGGGAAATGCAGCACAGAATAAGTAGAGAAGTAGTACAGGAATATCTGGCTAAACTAGATGAATTCAAGTCCCCAGGGCCAGATGAATTACATCCAAGGATATTAAAAGAACTGGCAGAAGTCATTTCTGAACCACTTGCAATAATCTTTGAGAACTCTTAGAGAACAGGAGAAGTCCCAGCAGACTAAAGGAGGGCATATTTTGTCCCCATCTTCAAGAATGTGAAAAAAGAGGACTCAAATAATTATTGCCCAGTCGGCCTGACATCAATTCCAGGAAAGATCCTAGAGCAAATCATTAAACAGTCAGTTTGTAATTACTTAGAAAGCAATGCCGTGATCACTAAAAGCCAGCATGGATTTCCCAGAAATGTCATGCCAGATTAATCTTATCTCTTTTTAAGATAAGGTTACAAGCTTGATAGACAAAGGGAATGCTGTAGATGTAGCATATCTTGACTTCAGTAAGGCCTTTGACAAAATTCCACATGACATTCTTGCAAAGAAGCTAGTAAAATGCGGGCTGGACAAGGCTACTGTTAGTTGGATTTGTAATTGGTTGACCGACCGCACCCAAAGGGTGATCACTAATGGCTGGTTTTCATACTGGAGAGAAGTGACTAGTGGGGTACCACAAGGTTCTGCCCTGGGCCCAGTGCTATTCAACATCTTCATCAATGACTTGGATGAAGGAGTGGAGGGCATGCTGATCAAATTTGAAGATGATACCAAACTGGGAGGGGTTGCTAACACACCAGAGGATAGGATTAAATTTCAATACGATCTTGACAGATTGGAAAGCTGGGCCAAAGCTAACAAAATGAATTTCAACAGAGAGAAATGTAGGGTCCTGCACTTGGGCAATAAAAATGAAAGTCACAAGTATAGGATGGAGGATGTGTGGCTGGATAGCAGTACGTGTGAAAAGGATCTAGGAGTCTTGGTAGATCACAAGCTGAACATCAATCAGCAGTGTGACGCGTCAGCCAAGAAAGTCAACGTGATTCTTGGTTGCATCAATAGGAGTATGGTGTCTAGATTGAGGGAGGTAATGGTACCATTCTATTCTGCATTGGTTAGGCATCATTGGAATACTGTGTCCAGTTCTGGGCACCTCAATTCAAGAAGGATGTCAACAAGCTGGAACGTGTCCAGAAGAGGGCGACCAAAATGGTGAAGGATCTGGAAGCCATGCCCTATGAAGAACGCCTTAGGGAGCTGGGTATGTTCAATCTGCAGAAGAGAAGGTTAAGAGGGGACATGATAGCCATGTTTAAATATTTAAAAGGATGTCATGTTGAGGAGGGAGCAGGCTTGTTCTCTACCACTCCAGAGACTAGGACAAGGAGCAATGGATTAAAGCTGCAGGAAAGGAGATTCCACTTGAACCTCAGGAAGAACTTCCTGACGGTCAGAGCTGTCTGGCAGTGGAATATGCTGCCTCAGAGTGTGGTGGAGTCTCCTTCTTTGGAGGTTTTTAAGCAGAGGCTGGATGGCCATCTGTTGGGAATGCTTTGAAGAATGCATAGCAGGGGGTTGGACTGGATGGTTCGTGGGGTCTCTTCCAACTCTATGATTCTATGATTCTATTATTCTACTTATATGAAGACTCTTCTTTGCACACAGCTTCTGTGGCTCATCAAACATTGCTCAGGTAGGTTCCCCCACTGTCTGGAGAAGCTTTTTTCCACAGATGGGTGTGGAAATGGGTGGACAGCTTTCCTTTCATTAGCTTCTTTAGGTGAACTTATCTTAGAATACAAGCCTGTGTGTTTTGATTGAGAGAAAATTAGTGTAACTTTCCCTCTATCCTTTAAATTCCTTTCGGCAGGGCCAGCCAGAGGTGGGGGTGAGTGGGAGTTGGTAAATATTCCAGGGCAAGAAGAGGGCCTGGGGCCCAACCGTGTTGCATGTTTTTGTCTTCCATGGTAATGTCATTATTTGTCAATTGTTTCTGACATCCATCAGAAAACTGGTGAATTTCAAATAAAACAATAATGAGATACGAGATTTGAAATCTTGTGTGAAGATTTTTAGACAGTTCATTAGAGGCTCAAAACTGGGAGCAAAGAAGAAAAGTCCTCCCAGCTCCAGTAGAGCCAGGTTCCAGGCTGCTCCAGGCACTAGAGACCCTCTGCTGCTTTTCCCTGGGGCTCCAAATGTCTGTCTTGACCAACACCACACTGACTGCCCACCTGCCCACTTTCCTTGCTTCTGGGAGCACTGTGGGCACACCCATTGGGAGGCCCTCTGGGCAGTAGGCCTTCAGAGTCTCTTCCTGGCCCACAGGAACTCAGGGTGGGAGAGGAGCAGGAGAAGCCCCCTATTTGTGGATCCCCCCTCCTTCCTCATGCACAGCCAGGAGTGCCTTTCCTGCTTGGCCCAAAACCACCACCAGAGGTGATTGCTCAGTCGATCTGGCTGCAGTCACTCACTGGTTGCCCTGATCTATTGCACAGATTTCCTGCTGGTGAACAGCTGGAGGGCCATCTGAAAGCATTTGTTTTTCAGTAGTTCCTCAACCTCCTCTACTCTGTCTCTTTGCTTCTAGTAGTTTGACTTTGCTCTGAAAATTAAGATCTATGAGATGGATCTGCTATAATGTTCTCCATCATGGAGGACCACCAATGAGAAAACAGATGTCAGAAAAGATTTGAATGTAATCTTTGTATAGCTTGGCAGGAAGAATCAACAGGTAGACATCCAGATAGACACCACCCTACCCTTGATTTTGCACTAGCATGCTTAACAGACTTTGGGTTTGTGTTACCAGGTAAGAGCTTCAGCAAACGTTCTGTTTGGAGGACAACATCATTACAAGAGAATCTCTTCCAAGAAAAACTGTCTTAATTCAGCCAAAGAGATACGTAGAACTTAGTAAAGAATAGTGAAAAAGACATGGGATAACAGAAAGAACTGCTTATATATAGATAGATAGTTTTCTATATATAATATATATCAGGGCTAGCCCAAGATGCTTTTCTGTGTAAGACAAAGGTGCTCCTTCCCCTACTATCTTCCTGTTCCAAATACAGGAGTGAGCTAGATTGGTGTTTGACATGTACTTCCATACTGGTGAGGGAACAATGCTTTACCTTGTAGTTGAGAGGTGTATGAGAGGCCATATTGGACACACAGGTGTGTCTTCCAACACAGAGTAATGACCAGAGAACTCAGGAGAAATGTTAGTAGAAATACCACTGCTGCTCCCCTTTCCCAGCATTTGCTGTCTGAGATGGTTGCCTCACTCTGCCTAGTGGTAGGGCTGGCCCTGATATATACTGTGCATATGGTATGGATTCAATGTATACTATGCATATATAATATGACATATTGCATGTAGAAGAGAGGCTGGGTTAGTTCCAGAAGAATACATGAGGTACAATGCACATACTATATGCTGGAGATGGCCATGGTGGTAGAATCCATTGGGAAGTAGTGTTGCCACCTGGGAAAATATAAATTGAGGAACATATTTGGGAAAGTGGGGAAATAAATGAGTCCCAAAAGAAACAGTATTTTAGAAGAAGAGATTAAAAGGGATGGAGGGAGAAAGAAAACAAGGACCGAGCATGCAAAAATGCCACCATCTTCTTGTGATCTGTTACAAGCTAACATGTCTTTTGCTGTAATGTTTGATGGAAACCTCTAAAATGATTGAATGGTTTGCATTTGGTATCCTTTGTTATTGTAACATTTAACCACATGGCTGGTATTAAATGTTTCCCTTGTATATGGTTTAAATGAGTACTGAATGCTTGAAATAAAATATTCTTACACATTCATGAATATTTGTAAGTTCGGTTCAACAAATCACTGTGGCCTTTGGCCAATCTATTTCTCTGCCTCAAGTGTCTTGGCTCATGTATGAAAAATGGTTTCTCAGCAAGCATAGTAACAAATACAGTATTGTTGATATAACGAGGCCTTGTTCAAACATCCAGCCTAAAGAGGGTATATTATATTACGAGCACAAGTAGGGGTGATTGCCTGGAGAGTTCCACTCATGAAGAACCCTCTTCCATTTCTTTCTGTTCAGAATGGCAAGTCTGAACTGAAAATGTCAGAGATAGTGTGAACTTGGATGCAGACAGTGGGGCCAGAATATATAAGCCTAAGCTCTACTCATTTTTGAAGTATGCCCTATTCAGATTAGTCTTTTAAGAGTATAACATGGTGAAGAAGTTCTTATTTATAATTCTAAACACCTTTTTTAGCCCCATTTGCTGGGTCTACTAAGGAGCTTAGTATCTCTCAGAGTCTAGGCTACACACCATTATATTTATTAACGGGAATAACAACATAGTTGCGAAGATGACAACCAGTTTATATATTAATTCTGGCCTTAGTTTTCTGGAAATATGTATAGGCAGGAATGTTATATGGTATGTCCTGTGCCCTTTCTCTTTAAATTGGCATCCATAGCTGGGACACAGGTCTACCTTGCATGAATAGCCTAAGCACCTGGTGATGTGCTTTGCTTCTAGACATGCATCAGGAGTTTCAGTAAGTGTGTATGCGCACGCACGTGCATGTTCATAAGTTGCCTGTCAACTTATGGTGATCCCATAAATTTCATAGAGTTTCCTTAGGCAAGGAATAGTCAGAGGCGATTTGCCATTGTCTCCCTCTGAACTATAGCTCACCTACCTGGTATTCCTTGTCATTCTCTATCTGCATGCTAACCAAGGCTGACCCAAGATTAGCTTCCAAGATTAGCTTCCAAGATCAGACAGGATCAGGTGCCTTTAGGGTGCTTTTAGTAAGGTTGCTTGGATGAAATTTTCCACTGGTAAAGAAGAAGTGATACTACTCCAGTCAACTTGGATGCAGCAATGTTTCTGAAGTATTTAGACTACAGTGGGATTATTTATCAGTTGACTGCTATCAAATAGCAGTGGATGTACTTCAGCTTTTCCATTCATAAAGAACAGGAGTTCAGTGAGGTTTAGTACAGAAAGAATGGCATCCCCCTTTCTGAGTCTGTCTTGAGGTAAACTATGCTACTGCCAGGAAGCTGTACGCCACCCCCCATGGCCCACGCTGTCTTAATGCCCCTGGCTAATGGGCTATGTTTGTCCCTGTAGTAACTGTAGGCATTTAATAAAAATGAATAGTGGTGCCTTGTATTGTACAGAACATAATATTGTTCTGCTGATTCACATCTCCCTCAAACAAAAAGGAAAAGAAAAGAAAGAGAGAGAGAGAGATCTAGCTGGCTTTTCTTTTTCATATTTGGGGAGAAGGAGAAGAAAGCAGAAGCATAGCTCACTGGCAGAACACACGGGTTCCATTGAAAGTATTCACAGATACAGTTGGAAAAACACTGGAGAACAGCTGCCAGTCTGTATCCACAATACTGAGAAAGATGGAAAGAATGCTCTGATGGCATAAAGCAATGTATGTCTATAAGGAGCTTTTATTTGATGTGGCAGCACTGGAGACTGGGGATATTTTTGATGTAACATTTTTCTTCATCTAAAATCATACAAGCTGAGTATAAGTGGAGGAAAGGGGGTATTGATCTAATATTGTTGATCAGTTGCACTGTACATGATCCCCAAAGAAAAGCCTTATAGTCTCAAAGTGCCTTTAGATTCTCATTCTCTCTCTCTCCCTCCCCCCACCGCCTCCAGAATTTTTCTGTGCTGCAGCTGTGGAGGAAAGATTCTCCTTCCATACTCTAGGATTCTCATTCATAAAGTCAGAGATTTTCCCAAAGGCTAGGAAGAAACATCAGCTATCCATCATAGGCTATTAATCTGGACTCTGCCTAAGTAAATAAGTGAATGATCAGCCAGCAGGCCCCAACATGCTTCTCTTTCTCTCCCTCCTCCTCCTCCTTCATCCTATCAGTAGTAAGACTAATAATGTTGTTCAGCTTCCATTCTCTTCAATGTGGGTTAGGCAGAATATTTTTTGTGGGTTGCTACCAATATCCTGCTCTAGAATGGAACATACTTTATGATTAATAAAGCATAAAAAAGTAAATTACAAGAATAAGATCTCATATATGAAAGAAAGACAGACAGAATGGGAGAACTTTTTTTTTTTTGCTCAGCTATAGCACAAGCACAATATTCTGTCTTGGGAAAAAGAAAGTATATTCCCTAAGGCTGAACAGCAATCTGCTACTGGGATATCTGCGCAAGAAATGAGAAGACACTGGATTACCGGTGGAAAACATACTCTATATGTCTGTTTGGCCATATCTTGCTATATTTTGCAAGTTTCATACCAAAACTGGTACCCATCGTCTCAGGAAAAGAAGGATGGCTTCAATTTTTAATAACAAGCAGCTAGAAATACTAAAATGTGAAATATTGAGAAAATTATTTTCCTTACAGATATATATTCATGTACACACTGCTTTGGAGATTATTACCAAGAGATGATTGGAGTGCAGCAATACTCTGTTGTTCTTTTATCATTGTTCTTCTCTTGGAATCACAGTGCCAATAGTTTAGTACCTTCATTAACTGTCACATAGCAGAGATGCATTAACTAACAAGACAGAGTTGAGTAGAAAATCATATTAGTAGTTACTTTGCACCTTTCCTACGGAGCTGAAAATATTTCCTGGTCTGACAACAGGATCAATCTCTCCTGTTTGTACTCTTTTCATTGAAGTACATTAGGCTATTGCATTTGGCTTTCTTTTTATTATTATAACTTTATTATTCTTCCTCTCTGTGGAAAAGCTGACATTTTTAATAATATATCTTTTGGAGCTGAGATTGGCAAGAATGTCATAAGAAAAGCAAAGAAAAAAAATCTTACTTCATTTGTCTCCTTTCTTAATTGTTGGCTGTGACTTCCATACTGTGGCATAATTACTCTCTTTTGAAAAGGATAGTGTATTCTACCTAACTACTTTATAACTACTTCACTCTTCTCCTCCTCTTCCTCCTTCATTATATCATCATCACCACTACTACCACCACTGCAATTTATATTTTTCCTAATAATGGGACTCAGTTTCTACTTCTAGTTAAAATAAATTCATGCAGAATTTGCATCTTTCTCTCTTTCCTTCCTTCCTTCTTTCCTTCCTTCCTCTTGGAAAAGTGGTCCTGGTTTCAGACTTTGGAGACAAGATCAGATGTGTTGATAGTGTTAATTGTTTTTAATGTTAATAGTTTGAAGATCTTCAGGGGAAACCCCTCTCTTATCTCTGCTGCCTTCAGAGGCATGTCTGGTGGGGACATAAGAGAGGGCCTTCTTGGTGATTGTTCCCACCGAGTGGAACAGAACTCCTTACTGAGAGAGGACCAGGCTGGTCCCCTCGCTACTATCTTTCCACTGGAAGGCAAAGACATTTTTATTCAGGTGGGCCTTTGGCAACAAACCTCATTTGCTTCAAAAGGGCCTTTCACCAGGTGGGTGCTCCATTTTCATTTACTGTTGTGCTTTTAAACTGCATCTTTAATCTTTTTTGAACTTGTTTTATGTTTAGATGGTATTCTTATTATTCAGTTTTTAATGTACAAAATAATGCTGAATTTAGGAAACAGGAAACCAGATTAGATTTTTAATGCATGTAATTGAACTTTGTTTACCTTTTAGCACAATATAGAGTGGCCCCAATTATAAAGTGGGCTAGGCAGAATGAATTATACTTAGAGTAAACCCACTTGAGATCAATGGGACTTATGTCATCCATAAGTTATGAGTGGACTGGATGGCTGCAAGCCAATGTCCCCTCAACATAGCGTAAATGTCTATATGAAGGGATATATCGTGCCAGTATTATACAGTCCCATGAAGAACAGCAACTTTATACAACACATTTCAGTGACGGGGTGTGGTTGCACAATGTGCAGGCATAATCAGCAATGCTCAAGATTGCTGTATGCACAACTCCACTTCAGCTGCTGTCAGCAGAATACTTGCTAAGGTAAATAATATACCCCATATATATATGTAGTGCAACTTACTCATGTGGTGTGTCACTAACAGAATGCCAGCTGAAGTGTGTCCAAGTCTGGATCTAGGCCAGGATTTCTATAAGTTCTTTATGATTATAAGACACAGTACTGCATGTGCAACTACAATATGCAAATTGGAGGCTGCCTTTGTTCCTATATTCTATTACGTGCCTTGAGTCAGCTTGGCAGTGTTACCTGAAGAGTGCCGTACATGCACCAAACCCTGAAGACAAGGCATGCAGGGAGGTGATGTCAGGGATTCCTTGTTTTGGGGCCTCCTTTCCCCTTGAGACTTGTCAAAACATGTTGTTTGCTTTCTAAAGAAACCACATAAGATATATTAATTCAGTGCTCCAGAAATAGCAAACTACCAAAGAGGTGGGCAGAGACATAGAGGAATAATCAATGCTGGGCTGGAGCCAGAGTTATCTTAAAGGAAGAAATCCCAGTGGTGGCATTCTTTTGCAAACTCTTGCACAGCAACTAGCACAAAGATTCACATAGTGTAACATAGCACATCTTGGAATGTTGTACCAGAACTTTCTTCAAGAAACAGAATAATGCTCTGTGCTCAGAAGAATGTTGCTATGTTTTAGTTCTTGGATAAGCAGATGTTAATGCTAAATTAAAGACATGATGAGTGTAGGAGGCTAGGATTAGACACATGCCTCATCTGTTGGCAGAAATGTCCTGCTGCCAGTAGAAACCTCTTTTGCCTGCTGATTTCAGAGATCTGCTGACAGAGCAAACTGCTGACAGAAGACTGCTGATGGTGCTGGCTAAGATCTGCCAGCAAAAGATTTTCCAAAGGGCAGAGAAAAGTTGAGGTGAGGGACAAGTGGAATCATACCAGTTTTGCATCTTTTTCAGCACTGAGGCACAGCCAGTTGGCACAAAACTGGGCCAAGAATTTCCAAAACTTGTAGGCTGGAAGGGGGTGGATTCAGCATAATTTCAGCTGACCTAGTGGCAAGTCAACAAGCCCTTGGCCACCTTGGCCAGTTAGGTTTGTACTCTATGTCAGGAAACGCTGCCCTACATCATTAAGGGCAGCCCTAGACCCAACCAATAGCACTTCCCACTCTAACTTCATATCATGGAAAAGAGTATAATTACCAATACTTAACTAAGCACCATTCTTTCTTATAGCAAGCTCACCTTATGAGTGCTGATAGGTTTGCAATCAAAATAGGGCCATTGTGAAAGAAGAAACGCATTAACATGCTCAAGGGAATTCAGGAGACATAGACATAACCCTGGAAGGAAGGTAGTTACAGCAGGAGTGGGGGATGAAGGCATTGCCCCTCAAATATAACAACTCTCCCCCCAAATTTTCCTTCAATCCCCCCAATTTCTAGCATTGCAAGTTAAAACTTGAGTTGAGCATTTAGGAAAACAAGCATCCAAGGAAAAGGAACTGGCAAATTTACCAAGGGAATGTGGACATAGCAATCATAAGAGTTCTAGGTGTGAGTGGTTGTCTCCCTTTCTGCAGTGCCAGAAATCTGGAAACTGGAGGCAAAATTCATATTTGGGAAGCAATGCCTGCATTTTGCCCTCCTGTTTCTATACCCCTGAGTAAACCCCTTCCCAAATACGGGAGATTACAGGGGGAAAGTCCTTCAAATAGCCCAATGAAGAATCATGATTCTTAGTGGCCACAGCATGTAAAATATATTGCAGGGAAGATGGTGAACAGATGGAAAAAGAAATGGAGTAGAAAGAGGGCATGGATTGCTGGTGGACTTGAACCTAGATCAGGAACCCTCAACATTACAACATCATGTTATCTCAGAATTAGAATCATGAAACACCATTTTAAAAAAAATGACCACAGACACACCCGTGGAACACACAGATTCCTAGAAGGTTACATGCAAAGCATGGGTTCATAATAATGGATATAAATGAATACTAAAGCCCCATGCAGTAACCTAGATACAGATATGTGGATGCTCCGGCCAGAGAAATGTGCAGTCTAACAAATGGCTATTTTTTGTTCCTTGACCTTAAATCAAATTAGGCATAACACCATTAAACAAAGACAATCAATCTATTACCTTTTCAGCAATTAAAGCCTCAGGTAGATACTGAGTAGTTCTTTTTTTTTTTTTAGGCATTGGTGGTCATTTTAGAATAAGTTTTACGATTATCGTCAATTGATATAATTGATATAGTTCTTATCTCTAAAGGAAATTCCATTGTAATAATAGATGGAGCTAAAATGTTGAAGGAGGCATCTATCCCTTTCACTTAGACCCTTTTCGCACGGGCCTTTTCTCGCGCGACAGCCCCGTGAGCCTCGCGGGAGTGGGAGCGTCGTTCCGCATGACGCACTCCCACTTCCGCCGGGCTCACGGGGCTGAAGCGGCGCGAGCGCGTGTTTTTTGATTTTCGCTTCGAAGCGAAAATCACCCGCGCTCGCGCAACGCTCCCGGCGCCCGCGCGCACTTACTTCTTGTGTGGAGCGTCGGGGAGCCGGCCGGGTCGTGCTTCCTTCCCTCCGCCCCTGCAGAAGGAAGGGACGGGGCAGGGCGCTAGCGCGACAGATGCGACACGGCCTGCTTCGTGCGCGCGTGCGGGGGCGGACGCGACAAGCGCCTTTCTCGCGCGCGCGGGGGGATCGATGGGACAGGCTCCTTTCTCGCGCGCGTGGGGGGGTGGACGGGACAGGCTCCTTTCTCGCGTGCGCGGGGGGGGATGGACGGACGCGCGAGCCGCCGCCGCCTCCGGGAGGCTGCCGCTTCCCCGCTCATTCCTTTGCCTGCGGAAGGAAGGGGGGGAAGCGGCAGCCTCCCGGAGAAGGCTGCTTGCGCGAGCCGCCCTCCTCCGTCGCGCGAGCGCCGGTGCTGTGAAAAGGGCCTTAGAACAGCTACAGGGAGCTAGGCTCACTTAGTAGAACTCCCCATCCACCCATTAGTTTTTCTGCAACACTTGCCCCTTCTCCCTCCAGTGATTTGCAGGGAAACCCATCGTCTCCTTTCTGTTCAAAGATAAGAAGAGGGACTTCCCTGGTAAGTAGTGAAGAAATACAGGTTCCTATCAGTAAAAAGATCAGAGGAAAGGGTAGGGATTTAAATAATCTGTTGTTTAATATCTTTAAATTCCAAGAGGCATTTAAGATGTATTTCTAAAAGCATTTTAAAAAACAAAGTTTTTTAACTTTTAATTTCCTGTTGTTTAAATATTACATGCAATTAAGCTGTGCTTTGCATGCCTGAAACCTACTGTATTTGGTTCTGAGCAGACATACACAGAACAGAGTTATGTTTTACATCCCTCTTGGAAAAATTGTTCCTATTTTACTGAGAATTATGTCCGGCTCAACTCATTCACTTTAGCCCCACCTACTCTATTGACTCTTCCCCCTGTGCCTTTGGCTTTATTTTATTTTTATTTTTTTAGGAATTTAGACCAAAATAGGTTCCCCATCCCTGCCATTTATAAAAGCACTGCATCCATAAGCCTCTGTCCATGCTTATCAAACATTATTTTAAATAGTCTTTCCTTTGTCTCTGATATTTCATTCTCTTTGGAGACATATTACAACTGAAAGCCAGCTGAAAGCATGGTTCCTTGATCTTAGTAAAGGTCTCTTCCATCTTGGCTCCTGTGGGATTAATTAATATTGGTTTCTGCTGGAGTTTCCTTTCCTAACTTGTTTCTATTGAACAGAATTTACAAAGGTTAGGATTTTAGATTACATTTTCCAGAATCCTTAAACAACATGGCTCATTCTAATCCAAAACCTGAACTGAGGAACAGACAAAAAAACAAAACAAAACAAAAGAACAATGAAACAGTTAAATGGAGAAAATTATCCTAGGCATTTGGTATACAGGAGCACTGTTTTACTGTGGCTTCAGACCTTCTTTGAGGGACATGCTCAGAACATGGTGCTGGGGCATTCCTGTTCAACACCGTGACCATTAGTCTATGGTGTTCCTGACCCCTATGCTGTTTAACATCTTCACAAAACCACTGGGAATGCTTATCCAGAGATTTGGGGTTTGATGTCAGCAGTACACTGATGACACCTAACTCTATCTCTCCTTTCCATCCGACTCAAAGGATGCTGTTTCACTATAAAACCACTGTCTATTCTCAGTAATGGACCAGATGAGGGCAAATGAGCTGAAGCTTAATCCAGACAAGATAGAGATGCTCCTGGCCAGCTGGAAGGCAGATCAGGAAACAGTGATTCAGATTGTGGTGGATGACGTTACACTCCTCATAAAATCTCAGATTCATACTTTTGGACTCAACATTGAATCTGGAAGCTCAGGTTTTAGCAGTGGCCAGGAGTGCATTTCCACAGTTAAAATTAGTGCCAGCTATGCCTGTTACTTGAGGTGTCTGATCAGGCTGCAGTATCACTTTTCTTCATTACATTTGGTTTGGATTACTGTAATATACTCTACGTGCAGATGTAGAATTCAAAGTGCTGGCTATCTACTATATAAAAGTCGAAGTTTGTCTGTGAGATTGTGAATTTCTCTGTTTGTCTGTGTCAGGCAGGTGAAGACCTCATATGATTGGCTGCCTGTGAAGATTCTATGGAATCCTGGGGCTGTCAGTTTAGGGAGGGGCCTTTAGAATTCTCAGCTAGAGAGCTCAGGCTGGTTGCTGTGGAGACGAGGCCTACCAGCAAGAAGGAAGAGGACAGTGTATTCCCTCAGGAAACCAACCTCTGTATCTTAATAACTCTGAATACAGATTGGATTGGGAAATATGGGGAAAAGTTACAGGTACTGCACAAGACAGATTGGGGAATTAGAGACACAGGATCTCAAATCCATGTGTATTTAACCTCATATCTAATTCCTAAGGTAAAGTAAGGTAATTCCTAAGGTATTTCTAAAAGAGAGAAAATAAAATCCCGGGCAATGCTGGGTGAATACGCTAGTAACCTATAAAGCCTTATATGGCTTAAGTCCCAGCTATCTGAAAAACCGTATCTCACTACATGAACCTACCCAAGTTTTAAGATCTCCAGCGAAGGGCTTTCTCTCAGTCACAGCGTCACAGGTACAGCTGGTGAAGACCCAGGAGAGAGCCTTGTTGGTGGCTGCTCTCAGGCTATGGAACTGTTTATTAAGGGAGGCTCACTTGACCCCCTTCTTGTCCTCTTTTTGCTGGTAGGTCAACACTTTCTTATTTAAAAAGACCTTTGGCTTTTAACTGGTTGGGGTAGTACAATGGGTAGGTTTTAATGTGCTTTCAACTGTTTTCAGTTAATGTTTTTAAGTGGATTGTTTTTAATGCTTTTTTTAAAGTTCAGACTGTTTGAGCTGCATTGTTTTAATGTATGGGGTGTGCTTCTTTGGGTCCCATTGTAAGAAAAGCAGGAAATAAATAAATAGAATCACCTGTAAACTGTTGAGTATTTAAGAATTCATGCGGTTATCCCGTAAGTCACCATTGCACAAACTGCTGCTGTAATTATATTTTAACGACATCTAGCTTTATCTTTGCATCACCTCAGTCCTAAATATATTTACCTGGCAGTAAAATTCAGTGCAAGCAAAGCAGCTGTTTTTATTCACACAGCTATTTTTGCAACACTATGGTTGATAAAGAATGTACTTTTAAGGCAAGACTGCTGTACTCCGTCCAGATATGTTTTATGTTTTAAAATTGTTTAAAATTGTTTTAATTTGGTTATTTTCATATAATAAATTGTCTAATTGCATTTTAATATTGTAACTTCTTGTGTTTTTAGTTTGATCTGTGTTTTCTTACCTGCCAACTGTCCCAGTTTGGTGGAGACAGTCTCAATCTTCTGTCATCCCACTTTTTCACCTGCTTTTAAAATGTCCCAGTTTCTCCTCCTCCACTTTCTCCCTTTGTCCCCACCTGACTTCAACTGCTTCAAACTGAGCTCAAAAACAAAAGTAGTTCATGTTCAATTAACTCCATGATGGAGGGGAGAGGAAAGGGTGAAATGTTGTTCTTTTCAGTAGGCTCAGGCAAAAGCAAATGGCTACGGTCTCTCCTAGGTTGTGTGTTCTTCATTAATAATTGTTGCCATCTTGCCCACACTGCAATGTTGTTTGGCCACACATGTCCCAGTTTTCATTTGTGAAATGTTGGTGGGTATGGTTTTAATTATGTTGTGAACTGGTCACAGGAGTGGAAGAAAACAAAATAAGAAATAAAATAATGTTTCTGCCATGACGAATGGCGTGCATGCAATGGAAGTACATGTGGTGTGTGATTCAGATGCCATAATTTCCTCTCTGTAATCTTTGAAAGATTGAAAGGTTTCTAAAAAAGTTGAATGGCACCTGGATAGTTGATGAAGAAATAAATCTCCTGTATTATTGTTATTTTTAACACGTTCTCTTTTATAGTAGAGCTGGAAATGGCATCAAGGTTGAAAACCTATGACTCAAGTGAGACTCATTTCCAGATAGAACCATGTACTCCTGAATGCATTCTAGAATCAGGCTATTCAAGGTAACAAGCAAGGAAAGGCACAACATTAGTTAGAGACCTTTGAAACTGATTCAGCCCTTCAAAACAGGCTAAGACAGCCTGGGATCTCTCTCTCTTTCACCTTCTCCCCTCTCTTTGTCAGTTTCTGACTATTTATGTAGCCATCCATCTATCCATCTATCTCTGAATTATGACTGACTTTCAGAGCCTCATCCTTATGCATGTTTATTCAAAGTAAATGCCACTGAGATTATATGGATAACTTGACTGCAATGCTATCCATACTTTGCTGGCAGCAAGTCCTATTGCATTTCTGAGTAGGCCCATGTAAGAACATACAATTCAATAACTATGAACTTTGCAACAAAAGCTAATTCTTTACACTCCAGTGGGCCTCAACTGACATTTCAACCTTTGGATTCAATGGCAGCTGGTGGCTTCCATGTCAGTGGGATAGTAAATCTTCACTAGATTTTAGTCTGAACTTAACAGAAACTATCCAAGATGCTGAACCTATTTTGAGGATAGGTTTTAGCACCTTGGATAACTCCTTTAAAATAACAGGGGTGATCAGATCATAATATTTAAGGACATGAAACATTATGTTAATGAGAGTACAGAAAGGCCACACTTACCAGTAAACACAGTCAGCCTGCTGCCTCAGGTTGCAAACATGGGGTGTCATTAAAACACATCTAACTGTTAATTATTTAATATGACATTGTATTATTTTTACTGTCATGGAAGGGGAATGATACTTATGGCATTTTCTGTATCAAGTGCCAAAATAACATTGCAGGTCTGTCTTAAACTAGTACAAAGCTAATATGCTTTGGGTATGTTCCAGAGGAGATTCTGCATCCTCAGTCTCTTTGACTTGTAAGTTTCACCATATCATGGGCATCAATTAGGGAGTCATATGCTTTGCCTCTTTAGAGTATGCAACCCTGTATAAGTATATGATACATAACTTTGTGGTAGTTTGGGCTATGATTGTGCCTTAGAATCTTTAAAGTTGGCCATTGTGCTCTTTAATGAATGCAATCATTTAATCACCAAGACTGAAATCCTAAGCATTGTTACTAAGAAGAAAGTTCTGTCAAAGCTGGGCTGAGCATTTGCTGAAGGCCATAGCCTATATTGGCCCTCTGATATGGGAAAATGGAGGGTGGCATCCCCCATTTTCAACTGCCTATCTCACTGTGATCATCTCTAATTTGGGGGAACAAGGTTGCAGGAACTCAACGAGGCCCACAACAATGGTCTTGGAGAACATGTGACCTACAGATCACACTTTGCATGCCCTTATGGCATGCGTGTGGCATGTTTGTAATGAAATTGTAAACTATAACCATAGGCATACCTGACATATTTCACTTTTCCTCCCCCCCCCCAATACATGTCTTTCTTTTATAAAAAGAGAATTACCTGGTATCTTGTGGGCTTGTTGTAGATGTTCTTCACAGTAAAGTCTGAATTTTGAGTACTTGACTCGAAACGAACTTTCTGAAATGTACAAATATAGAGCATTTCATCATAATGACAAAAGGTTTATATAATAGTAGCAGAAACCAAGCTCAAAGACTAAGATCAACAGATAAGAGTCTACAAGTGCACTGAAAATCCTTATATTGTTTCATTTAAACACAAAATCATACTTCTGTCATGAATGCCAAATGACTTAGTTTTATTTTTGACTCATAGTCACACATTGACTATGTAAGAAATTGTTAAAGCCCAGTATTTTCTGCGAACTGACCCGTGCTCCGATACTAAGTTAGATATGAACACCTTTCATCATGAATTTCATACAATCCACTGTGTAGATTCAATATTCACAGTGCAGGGGCACAACTTCATATTTCAGTTGAGGAGATTTAAGATGGCTCTAAAAGAGATGGGAATGTTGCAGCAAGGTTTTCTCAGAAGTCCATCATTCTAAAATTTAGAAAATGTCTAAACAATTATTTTGTAAAAAATAAAAGATGAAATTCTGAAAAAAACAACATTTTTTTTGTAGCTCTTTTGCCAGAAAACAGTGAGCAATGCTTAAAGTAACTTTAGTGAATTTTTCTTTGCTTCCTTGATTTGGAGAGCTTGGGTGACATTTTGTATCTTCAAAAGTTACACCAGTTCATCCTGACAACAACAAAACATCTTTCTTTAAAAAAAAGGGGTTTTGTTTTGTTTTGTTGTGTGTGTTTGGGGTCTGGGGGCATACAGGGCCCACTGAGCTGCATGATTCCCAGCACTGTTGTATTATATGAGGGATGAGAAATATGCAACCTGGATGTGTGGCAACATCTGGCGAGACGCATATTTCCCTACTCTAAAGGTACTATATTATTAATCTCTCATATTGTAATAATAAAGGCTGGTCACTATAAGTTGAAAGAACATGCTCCTCAAAGGTCTATCTCTACTATCTTTTTAATCTAAGCTTCAGCTTTAACTTGATCAACTCCTGGTACACAGCTGGGTGTTCTACTAGTTTCTTCCTAATCACTGCAATGTAGTGGTTCAAACCCCCTGGGCTGCCTAAACTTAAAATGAATACTAAGCAGGGTGCTTCACAACCACTTCAGAGGAGATTGCCATCTTGTCCTTAGCCTCAGGGAGCAAAATGTCTTGGAGTATCCATGAATGGATAACCATGTTGGATCAGTAACTATCTTTACATCTCAGCTACCTCATAAGGTTGTTGCACAGACAGAACAGTATGTATCACTGTACATACTGCCTTAAAGTCATTTGAGGAAATAAACAGAGGAATGATTTTAAAAGCAGTTTTGGGTTTCTTAAATAGAAAAGGATGACATACCCGCAGCTTGGAATTCAGCATGCCCATCTCAAGATCATTTTCACAGTTTTTGGCCTTGGATTTGCAGAGTTTTATGAGGCACATTTTAATTCTCATTATGAGATAATAAAACGACTTAGGGCTTGGCACTAGATTGAAAGGAGCAGGTAGAGTCCTTCCCTCATCGAAATATGAGAGCCAGAGCTTTGCACGTGCAAACTTCCACTCCACATCTGCATCCTCCTGCAAAAGAGGAACAGTGGAGTGATTTGTTTTTCAAAAGGCAGCATGAGACATTGAGAAGGCAGGGATCCCCTTTATCTTACTGTCGCCAATGAAGATTTTAAAAGGTACTTTTGATTTTGTTCTTATTTAACAGCTGCCAGACAATTTGGCCTTCAAAACCATTCATTAATGAGATTCCGGATTGTAATTTCCCTTTGTAATAAGCTATGCATCAAACTCATCATGGAAAAAAACAAACAAACAAACCACTTTTTCCCCTGGCTAACTCAACTTCTGATCTGCTACAATTCCTCACTTTTGCAGTTTGGACCACTTGTCCTTCCAATAGTTGAGGATTATAAGAAAATTAGTGTGGTCACTAAAATTAGTCATCGTGCAAGGAGCTCCATTTCTTAGGGGAGATAAGTCCTTTATATGTGATAGTGAAAGGATCCAAGGCATAAAAAACAGTTGTAACTCTGTGGGGAAAATGCAAGGTTAGTTTTGTTTATGTTAATCTAAATACCTATTTTATGCTTTTCTGCTACTTCCACTTTTGGATACTCAGAAGAAACTGTTGTTTGCTGAGTGAAAGCCAAAAAGCTATCTGTTTCACTAGTATAATGTGCTAACTTGCTGGCAGACTATTTTTATATCTGCAGTATGATAAAAGGCAGAGTGCTTTAGGCTTCAGGCCTCTCATACTGTTGTAATCCTGCACTCCACAGAAGTTTAGAAACAAATATTTTATTTATATATTTGTTAGATGTAATTATATCTGCAATATTAGGAATAAATATTTTGGGTATTTACCTTTGTTGAAGACTTTTCTACCAAATAGGGAAATCAGTTAAAATGTCTTAACTATATAAAACTTAAAATACTAAGTATTAAGACATTTTTGAAAGCTTGATGTGACAGTAATAAAAACAGAACAAAAACTAATTAGTGAGTGAAATGAAAAAAAAAACACAGAGAGAAATTCTTGATTATAGAGGGAAACTCTTACTTTTCTGGTAGAATACCAATAAAGTTGGAGATGACACCTAATATTTCAGGGCAGCAAATTCTACCTATGGGAATTTGATGGTGCTGCCATGAAGAATGCCCTCTCATGCCCTGATACCAACTATACATCTGAATGCACAGGATGGGTGTAATAGCTCATCCTATGGCTAGACAAATGCATGTGGAAAGAGATGTTTTAAATAGTCGAGTTCTAAGCCATTTAGGATTTTCAAAGCAACAAACAGTAGCTTGAGTTGCCCTAGCCAACCAAATGCAGTTGATCCAATGTAAGAGTCAGCTGATCCAAACACTTGTCCAAATCAACATTGTAACAGCAGTATCCTGTGCTAGCTGAAACTTCTGATTGGTTTTCTAGGCCAACCTCATCTAGTGTTATAATCCACTTGGAAGTAAAGCATGTTGGAAAATGGCCAGGTCTAACCATACCATGATCAGCTGCAGTTCGTGCACCAGACAAAGCTAAGCAAAACCACAACTGGCTTCAATTACCTGTCTAACTACCTAATAACAGAGCTGGGGCCAGGAGATCTCATCCGTTATAAACCTGGTCCTGGACTGCTAGGCTTCCTAACCAAAATTACCTTTGTCTTGTACGGATTTAATTTTGGTTTGCTTTCTTTTATCTAGCCATCACTACAGTTATCCCTCCACATTCACTAGGGTTAGTGACAAAGGACCCCTGTGAAAATGGAAAAACTGTGAATAACTCTAGGCCCTCTCAAACCATAGTTAACACACACAAAAAAGTATGATCGACATATTCAACCCACCATGGATTCCTTTGAGGCATCAGAGTTCCTTCACAAGGCAGAAGTGGGTAGGTGGTGGGGCTTACTTCAACCTCCACTGCCGCCCCTCACCATTTTTAACAGGGACTTACAAACCTCGTTCACAGTTTCTCAGTCTCACAAGACTTGAAGTCCTTATTAAAAGTGGCATAGGGAGGCAGCAGAGGTGACAGCAAATAATCTGTGAATAATCAAATCCACAAAAGTGAAACCCATAAATATGGAGGGCTGACTGTAGTTTCAGAACAGTGTTTCATAGCCTCCATGGCTTACAATGATAAAGAGACAGGCTTCTAGAACTTGTGCCCCACCATATTGACTGCAGCCCAAACTGACCCAGAGATAAGCAGTTCCAAAGCTATTTCTCTAAGTGACCTAGAAATAATTTGCAAATGAAATAGAGATAACAAATGGAGCAGGGATGAATTTTCACTCCTCTGGATCTGTAACCACAGCTAAGAAAAAAACAGGGAAGTCTGTATTTTCATAAAATGCAAATTAAAGCAGAACTTTTGTTATGTAATTACATTTGTTTGCCTCACCTCAATTTCCTGATAGGAATTGTTGATCATGGCTATTAACATGTTGAGGAGCACAACCACCATGGTGACATTATAGACGCCGTACAACACATATCCAATGTTCTCTATAAACTTGTGATCATACTTCAGCACCACTGATATTACCTCTGACAAACCAAATATGGACCAGAATAAGGTTTTAAAACTTTCTTCTACCCTAAAAACAAAATAAAAGAGACTTGCTTACTCATTCATAGAGCAGCCAGCAACATAAACCATCATAATGAAAAATGGTAGTTTGCAAATGTAAATAACTGTGACCTGATTTCAATCATTAGTTGCAAATAGAATAAACCAGTGAATGGGATTTATCTGTGTTATCTCAACAGCTCACAATTGAGTCTTTGTTAGAACTAAATGATATGAATCAGGTTTTGTGTTCCTGTAACCATAGGAATGATCATCTATGAATGTTTGTACTCCTAAATCATATTTCTTGAAGTGATAAAGATACATGACATATTAGGAAGGGTGATACATTTTACATATACTGATTTCCCTCCTTGGATCTATAATTTGGAACTGAACTATCCATCCACATAAGGCCATGAGATTCCTTTTTGAAAGATGGCCAGGATTAAGCAAACAGTCCTAGTGTGGCGTAGCAGTTTGAATATTATTGACTCCAGAAGGGCAAGCTGAACCAAGGTTCAAATCTCCACTCAACCATGAAAACTCACTGGGTCACTTGGGCAGATCATATACTCTCAGCCTCAGAGGAAGACAATGGCAAACCTCCTTGAATAAATCTTAGCAGGAAAACCCTAGGACAGGGTTACCATAAGTTGGAATTGACTTGAAGACACATACCAACAACCCAGCAGAAAGTTAGTATCTTTCCCTTCTGTTCCAGCATAAGAACATACCCACCCAAGCCACTGATGTTCCCAGTCTTTCCATATGAATCTTGGGCAGAAAGCTGGGTTCCAGCTTTAACAAGTTAAATTCAATTAATTTATGAATTAAATCTGAAATTTGCCAATGAACTGTAACTAGAAACACTTATTGTATCAGTAAAGTAACTTTGCTTGTATTCCTTGCAATGTTTTTGAAAGATGACTTTCCTACACTCTGGTCACCTCCCCCAAGGAATTAATGATAGGCAACTCTGCTATTTTTGACTTGCTCCTTTGAAACTCCATCCCAGTCTCCTACAGCTCAGAGACACAGGCATAATAACATCAGCGTAAAGTTAGGCCAGGGTGAGGGTAGTCCTGAGTAACAGCAGGGGAAGTAGGTTGCATTCAGCATATCTTCCACCAGCTTCGTGCCAAATCATCTGGCCCTTGGCCATCATGACCAGCTAGGTTTGTATTTTGAGTGTGTCCATGTGCACCTCACTGCCGTTTTAGGTGCAGGATGCAACACAGTTGCAATTGCTCAAACTTGCACATCTGGAAACTGCAGGTAAGAAGGGTCCACTATAATAATTTCACTCTGAATCCAATGCACTTTAATTCCGCTTTAAGTGCTGAATCCTATGGAATTCTGGGATTGGCAGTTTGGGGAGGAGCATTTACAATTTTCCTCCAGAAAACTCTAGTGCCTTCCCAAACTACAGTCCCAAGGATTCCACAGGATACCGCCATGGCAGTTAAAGTGGGATCATACTACTGTAGCTGTATAGTGTGAAAGGGCCCTAGATTCTTTGTTAATGCTTCACTTTTCTGTTCTGAGCTAGCAAAACAAGTGGCTATCTCTAGTGTGGCTACTTTAGAGATGAAGCTTTGGAAAGCTGCTTTTACAGGTGGCAAAGCCTCTTCTACATTTTTGTTCTTCATGACACTTAAAGAATGATAAAACTGTTGTTCATATAAGCAAAACCTCAATAAGGGACCTGGCCAGTATTCTCTCATTAAGCACTGCCTTTTCCAGGAACACATCTGTTATGAAGGCACAATTCTGCCTTTCAAAGTTCTTATCTACATCACTTATGCAGCTGAAACAACTAACCTTGATCCCACCAGTATCCCTCTATTAACCTTTTATTTTAATTTGGAAGAGTTCCACTTGGGTTTTAAAAACATTCTCAGCAAATTTAATACAGTGTGTCAAATAAGCTATTTTTCCTGCAACTTCAGCATTAATCAGTGCTTTGGAATTCTGCCATATTCCTCTTGAAAATGTAATTGCTCTCTGAGCATTGTATGTGTAGCTATCACTGACCTGGCTACAAATCAGGAAGCCCTGGGATCTCATCTTTACTACGAACATAGGTGCTGGCCTGAACCAAACCACCCTCTTCTATCTTCAGTCCTACCCCCACCTGCAATTCACAGGCTCACCTCACAGTGTTGTTCTAAGGATTACAACAAGATAGTAATTAGGCAGTGCAAAACAATTTAAACACTTGAGAATGATATAGAAATATTACTTGTACAGAGCTTCGAAGTTTCCTAGCAAATCATATTGAAAGGAATAGAGTTTGTGGGAGTTCAGGAACCCTGTGTAAAATCATCATCATCATCATCATCATCATCATCATCATCATCATCATCATCATCATCATCATCTATGAATCCTCACATCTTGTAATAATAAATGGTGATGATTGTGTGTAGATGCTTCAGTACATGCACATGCACATACACATCACTGCCATTTTAGGTACAGGAAGCAAGACAGTCACTGTCAGTCAAATTTACACATCCAGAGACCACTGTATTGAACACTGTGCAACTGGTATCCTATTAGTGGCCCACATGAGAATAAGTATGGCTTACATATGGCTTTTGGGTTACAGTGCAGTGAGCTATTCTCTGGCCCTTTGTACCCTTCCCAGAAACTCCCCCCTGGGAGCTGTAAAGCCCCAGATGGAGGTGCTGCTGCTTATGAGCAAATGTGTGTGGGGTGGTGGTGGAAGAGAAGCTAATTGAAACAGTGGAGAGACATCTGGTCTAGGCTTCAAAGGGAAGGGAAACCATGTGCTCTCCACCTGTGAGCACATTATCAGCCTTTTCCCCCTACAAGATAATACCAGCTGCTTCTTCATCATCTCGATTGCCTCCCACCTCTTCTCCTTGCTGGCAAGCAACAGCAGCCCCTTGACATCTGCCTGGGTGATGGGGGGACTTGTAACTGTGTGGACTGATTGTTGTGCTGTATCAGCTTGATGCAAGATTTTGTCCCTGAATTGCTGCACTTGTATCTGAGATGACATGTTCAAACCAGTATTACAGAACTACACATTATAAGGGAAAGTCAACAGGTTTTGCATATGTTCCTTCTGCTTTGGAGGATCCTAACCATAGATCTTAAAGTACACACAAAATGCTTAAAGTGGAATCCTACACATATCTGCACAGAAGGAGGTCAAATTGAATTTAATGGATGTACTTTCTGGAAGCTGTACAGGATGGCATCTTTGGGCTACAATCCACATTTAGCAGGGATTAAGTCCTACCGCACCCAGTAAGGTTTACTTCAGCAAATGTATAGGATTACAGTATTAATAATTTACATGACACTTAATGTTATAATATTTTGCTTTGATTTACTTTGTGGAAATCAGAATGTGAATGATGCAGAAACCTATCAAAGCCCTTGAATTTTTTTTATTACTGTGTCCCATCACTAAATTCAAGAGAAGACTAGAAGTATATTACATATTCTGATAACTTTGGCTTCTTCTGAGAAAATATAGAAGAGGAAAAGTATTCTGCTATTTGTAATAGAATCTAGTGATAATGTGAATATCTCATTTTTTTTTCTCTGTAGTGATGGTGATAACCAGATATCCTTTCTGGAGATTAAACAGACATTTATCCAGTTCACAATATCTTGAATGTCAGAATGGGATAAGTGAGGTGAATGATTAAAATTTATCCAGTGAATTAAAGTCAGATGCTAAGCCTGAAGCTTGATGAGTGCATCTCCCCTTATTTAATACAGGTTATCTCCCTTACTGTAATGTACCTAAATATGTCTGTCTCCATAGGGAAAAAAGATTTTACCCCATTACTATTCATTCCAAGCTCAGCAGAATGCTTTATGGTTTTTCATCAAGCAAACAATTGAAGACATATACCAGTATATGACATTAAAAGCCATGCTGTAAAATGTAACAGACAACTGAGTTTCTTGTTGATTTCATTACAGTAAGCATTAGACTTATTTTCAGCAAGACAGATCACTTATGTAAATCTCTTTCCTACATATTTTAATTTGTGTCTTTAAAAAAAACCCCATCTATTGAAATGACACTCTTGTCCCTTAAAAATTCTACTGCCTTACAGATTTGTTGCAGTCCTAACTCAGAGAGGCACCAGCTGTAAAAGATTAGGTTTAGACAGAAGCCTCTTCTCTCTGTGGAATCCTTTTCAGAGGATCTCAGAAATCCCAAAACAGAATGATATGACAGCAGAACTGCTCTGTTGACTAAGATGTGCTGGCCAAAAGAGCCAAAGGGTGGTGGAGAAGCCAGGTTACCTTGGAACCAAATCTCTTCCAGTCCAAGGACACTGGCACAGAGTTAGACCAGAGTAAGGACAGTCCCAAGCTATTTTCAGTACCCGTAGGCTTAAAGGACTCTTGATTCAGCACGCCTTCAGCTGGCCTGTGCTGGTTCAGCTAGTCCTTGGCTATCTTAGCCAGTTAGTACTGAACACTCAGTCTTGATTTACAAGTCAGAAAGAAGGAAGTGGCACAGTTTTGGGCAGGAGGTACTTCTTCAGGAAGTAGGAAGGAGGTTTGAATTGTGCCACTGAATACTTCGCTATGTCAAAAATTCCTTGTTGGGAAAACAATATTGTAGCAGAACCAGGGCATGATAATCCAAAGCCATGGGATTTCTATGACTCCTTTTCTTTATATTAGTTATATCCCACATTTTTCTCAGTCTGGTACTCAAGGCAGCTTTACAAAAGTTAAAGCAGATGTTGTTGTTGTTGTTGTTAAAATATTTATATCTTGCCCTATATCAATAGATCTCCGGACGCCTTACAAAATACAGCTAAAAATTCACATCACACAAAAGTTAAAAATATACTATCAATAGAAATAAATGCAGTTAAAGCATAGCTATTAAAAAGAATAATGGATATAAACAATACAGCACATCATGAAATTTCTTCCCTCTTTGTAAAATCAGCTCTGAGAAGCCTGCTGAAACAAAACAATCTTCACTTCTCCAAGGGGAGAAGGAAACAACAGTCTAACCTCTCTAGGAGCAGCTTTGGAGCAGCCACCACGAAGATTCTCTCCTCTGTTCCCACCAAATGAACCTGTGAGGGTGATAGGAAAGAAAGAAGGGCCTCCTTGGAAGATCTCAAAACACAGCCAGGCTTATATGGGACTCCTTTATTTAACCTGAACCTGAGCCAAATAGGGCTTTGTGGGTCAACACTTTGAATTGTGGCTGAAAATAGACCAGCAGCCGGTATAGCTGTTGCTCCCAGGGAGTTGTATATTAGAATAGGTGATGGTATCATCTGCTGCCAGCACCACCTCTCTCACTGAGGCGGAGTTTGGGAAGCTTTTTTTTTTTTTAAACTAATTAGTTACAATTGTAGATCTGATATTCTAACATAGTTAACTAAAATAGTTGTGGGAAGTTATGTTATCTTTTTTTAAAAAAATAATCTGAATTCTACAACACATTGGCCTTTGGCACAAAACATGTTTTCTAGGAATGGGTCAACTGAATCCTTGAATCCTTCGAATCCTTGGCAGGGATTTGAGATTCGGGAATCCAAATCCCTGTGCCAAAATAGGCAAGCCGAATATTTCGAATCCACCACCCAAACAGTTTGTTGGAGACCAGGACGGCTGAAAATCTGGGAGACCGGGACATCTGAAAACCTAGGTGACCAGGACTCCTGAAAACTTGGGAGACTAGGATGCCTGAAAATTTGGGACACTAGACACACAAGGGGAGATGGCAAGTAGGTGAATTTTTCCCCTGGAGTAATAATGACCTTTGATAACAGTTTCACAAATTACATCTAGGGTTGTATTCTAAGATATTTAAATTAAACATTTCATATTTACGTTCAGCACTTGACTGGAAGCTACAGGCTTGAGATTTCAAGGACAGCTAAACATCCCTTTGCATAGCTCACTTGCAAAGCTCTTTCAGACATAGTTCTGGGGTTTTAGTTTTACAAGGTGCCACAGCCTTCTCAGCCAAAGTTTGCTGGTGCATCATCAAACTACAAACCCCAAAATGCCAGAAGGAGCTATGCAAAGAAAAGCCAATTTTGACCTGGATTATCTCTGTACTGTAGTAGTCCTGTTTACATAGGCAGGAAAATGTGGGATTAATCAACATTTTCCTGCCTGTGTACAAAGAGCCTTCATGACATTTTCAGTCTGGGGAGATCCTGAGGCAAAACTAGGACAATTGTCCTGGCCAGATTTCTTCAGAGGGAGGTTTGCCTTTGCCTAGGCTTTTGCTAAGGCTGAGAGAGTGTGTTTTGCCTAAGATTATCCTTTTTCCCCTTGCTTTTTAAACCCTTTTTAAAAAAAGGATTCGAATGATTTGAGATCCATGAGATTCGTGGATTCCCAGAACCTTCAAGGGATTTGGATTTGGATCTGGATCCGGATTTGGAAAATTCTGGATTCATCCCATCCCTAATGTTTTCCTTCTGTCCACCATGTCATCACCCCAACAGCCACAACAGAGAAGACAGATGAAACACGACAAGTGATCACTTGTAAATATCCTCCTCTCTCCTTTCACGAGAGCATTCCCTCACAACTGTAAAAGTAATTAAAACATTACAATCATACTGTAAAAAACAGGGAAGGTCTTACTTGTTAAATTTCAGTATAATACTGTGCATTTATACCTTTACAATTAGAAAAAGGAATGGATTACAAGTACCTAGCTATTTGTAACTAGTAACTTCCAGTTTCTACTTATAAGCTTCCTTGTTCTGAGTTCAGCTGCAGTCCTCTTAGGCATGGGGCAGAAATGGAGGAGGCATAGATTTTCACAGGAAGAATATTTTTTCTGTGGGGTAGTCCCAGGGCTACATTAAATTTTTCATAGCCCTAGGCACTCTTGTATTAAATTCATGTATGTGGTTCATGATAGTTTATGTTTTCAAGAATTGTTGTTTAATGAACCTATTCCTATTTTTTTTTTTTTAGGGACGAGTGCTTTCCGCACTACAGTGTTATAGCCCTATTGTTACACTTTCAACATCCTGTGGAATGCTGGGGTTTGTAGTTTACTGAGGCCAAAGAGCTCTTTGCTGAGAATTCTAAATGCCCCTCCCTCAACTGCAAACCCCAGGAGTCCATAGGATGTTGAACATGGAATAATAGCACTATAACAATATAATGCAGAAAAGCCCTTTGAAAAAATTATTTATAATTTTTGTGGAAGAAAATAAATAAAATATGTTCCTTCCCAATTCCTATAAATATTTTTGGTCCTCCATCACACACACATGCACATACATGCACATAATTATGCCCATAATAATCCTGTGAGTTAGGCCAAGCTCAGAGAGCAACTGGCCTAAGGCCTTCAAGGAACTTAACAGTTTATTTATTTATTTTTATTTATTTATTTATTTGTTTGTTTGTTTGTTTGTATCCTGCCTCTCCATATGGATCGAGGCGGCGAACAACTTACAAATAGCATGTATTTCGATACATTTTTCTATACATGCCCCCAACAAGCCGGGTACTCATTTTACCGACCTGCGAAAGGATGGAAGGCTGAGTCAACCTTGGAGCCCGGCAGGATCGAACTCACAACCTTATGGCTTGCAATACTGGCATTTAACCACTGCGCCACTAGGGCTCCCAGTTGATGTGAACTCAAGGTTCCTCAGTGCAAGTCCAAGTAAGCTACCCACTCAATTGCCCTTTGCAGGGACCTGAAAGTTAGTTATGTAAATTGTTTATATATTTTTCTTTTAAAAACATTGATTGAGAATAGAGTCTGCAAGACAGGCCTTTATTTCTGCCCCAATAGTGGGGTCAACACACTGTGAGAGGATGTCAAAATGAGCCTTGTTTGCTGTGCTGCCATAGAATCATAGAGTTGGAAGAGACCTCAGGGGCCATTGAGTGCAACCCCCTGCTATGCAGGAACAGCCATTAAAGCATTCCCAACAGATGGCCATCCAGACTCTGCTTAAAAACCTCCAAAGAAGGAGATTCCACCACACTCCGAGGAAGCACATTCCGCTGCTGGACAGCTCTGACCATCAGGAAGTTCTTCCTTAGGTTCAGGTGGAATCTCATTTCCTGCGGCTTGAATCCATTGCTCTGGGGCAGCGGAAACCAAGTCTGCTCCCCCCTCGACATGACATCCCTTCAAATAGTTAAACATGACTATCATGTCCCCTCTTAACCTTCTCTTCTGCAGACTAAACACACTTATCTCCCTAAACTGCTTCTCATAGGGCGTGGCTTCCAGACCCTTCACCATTGTGGTTGCCCTCCTCTGGACATGCTCCAGCTTGTTGATATCCTTCTTGAATTGAGGCACCCAGAACTGGACACGGTATTCCAAATGAGGTCTAACCAATGCAGAATAGAGTGGAACCATTATCTCCCTCAGTCTAGACACCATACTCCTATTGATACAACCAAGAATCATGTTAGCTTTCTTGGCTGCCGTATCACACTGCTGACTCATGTTCAGCTTGTGATCTATCAAGACTCCTAGTTCTCTTTCAAATGTACTGTTATCCAGCTATGTGTCCCCCATCCTATATTTGTGCATTCCATTTTTTCTGCCCAAGTGTAGGATTTTACATTTCTCTCTGTTGAAATTCATTTTGCTAGCTTTGGCCCAGCTCTACAATCTGTCAAGGTCATTTTGAATTTTTATCCTGTCCTTTGGCATATTAGCAACCCCTCCCAATTTGGTGTCATCTGCAAATTTGATCAGTATGCCCTCTACTCCAAGTCATTGATGAAGATGTTGAATAGCACTGGGCCCAGGACAGAACCCTGTGGCACCCCACTAGTCACTTCTCTCCAGGATGAAAAGAAGCCATTGGTGAGCACCATATGGGTTCAGTCAGTCAACCAATTACAAATCCACCTAACAGTAGTCCTGTCCATCCCGCATGTTACTAGCTTCTTTGCAAGAATGTCATGGGGAACTTTGTCAAAGGCCTTACTGAAATGAAGACATGCTATGTCCACAGCATTCCCTTCATCTATCAAGCTTGTAACTCTATTGTAAAAAGAGATATCCCATTCTAGGAACAAACAGAAACATGACTTTCTAGTAAAGCCTTTGGGGCCTAATTAATTTATCCAAATAGGCATATTTGTTATCTGCCATGTTAACTGATTCTGTCTTGTTTTAACTTGTCAAATTGATTAATATGCTTTTCAGCTGCAGTCTTGTATGGCTGAATGAAGGATAGTGTTTCTGCTTATGGAACTACTGTGCACTGAACCATTTACCTCCACCCCCAGATCTACCATTGAGTCACAGAAACCTCCCGTGCACAGCCTTTACAGACTGCAAATTAGCAGTGAGGGATTATAGAAAGATCTGACTATGTCCCCATAGCCAAAAGTGATTCCATCAGATGCGGAGGTCTACTGGGGTTCCCTGAAGGTCTCAGCAGCTGATGGAATCATATCTGGCTATAGGGACATAACCAGATTCTTCTGCAATCCCCCAGGCATACAGTTGCTCTATGGTAGGTCTGGGGAGAGGCTGGCTTTGGTTGCTGCAGAGAGAGGAAGGGAATATTAACCACTTAAATGACCCACAATAGACATACACAGGTATAGAGTTGACTTAGCCCAATTCTGGATGTGTCAGCTCTGAAGTAAATCTTAGTAAGCACAGTAGAGCTTACCCCAAGATATATGTGTATAAGATTTAGATGAAAAGTTTGTTTTTGAAATTTAATCTAATAGTCTGTAATACAGAAAAAACAGGAATTTTATAACATGAAATGGATATGCTACAGAGAAAGAATGAAAGGAGAGATTTCAGTCACTAGGAGCCACATATCTTTCTAATAGCACATTTCTATATGATTTCTGATTCAGAGAAAGAAATTAATGTAAATGTAAATGAGTCCAGCTTCAATTTTAGAAAAAGGGAGTATCACATAATTAATAACAGTGCCTTTCAAGAGCCGCTTTTGGAATTTGCTGCAGATTGCTCAATCCATATTCAAACACGATTCAAGTTTGGAGTAACGGCTGAGAGTAACTTCTCTTTCCTTTAAAATTCAAGATCTCTCTTAATATATGAATTTTACAGTTCCTCATTGATAAGTTAAACTTACTGTCTTCTTAACAGTCTCAGATCAAACAAGTTAAAATGTACTTTTGGAGACTGAGGACAGATTACACTCTTTCCAGAATAGTTAGCCTTTGCCCCTTGCCTCTGGTTAGTAGGGACAGTAGTAGTGATTTAGCATACATCCAAAGTTGAAATTGCCTATACGTTTTTTTAAATGAATGCAACTAATAAAAATATATAAAAGCAACAACAGAAACAAACAACCTACCCACTCTCACATTTGCAACCTCTTATGCATCTTCTTTATTAAACAGTCTTTAATTATATTATATACTAGCATATTTACCTGGCATTGCCCAGGATTTTATTTTCTCATAGATAATACTTGTTAGAAAGATCTGCAATCCTGTATCTCTAATTCCCCAAACTATGTAGTTGTGGACCTGTAACGTTTGCCCACATTCCCCAATCCAATCTGTATTCAGGGTTGTTAACATACAGAGGTTGAGTTTGTGAGTGGAGTTGCTGCTAGGCCTCATCTCCATAGCAACTGGCCTATTCGGAGCTCTCTGGCTGAGAATTCTAAAAACCCCTGCCTGAACTTCCAACCCCAGGATTCCATAGAATCTTGACAGCCGGCCAATCATATGAGGTCTTCTCGCCTCACACAGCCAATCATATGAGGTCTTTGCCTGCCTGATGCAGACAGACAGACAAGATCACTCACAAACTTTGACTTTTATATAATAGAGATTATTTTCCACTCCCAACATTTGTAAAAAAAAAAAAAAAAAAATCTGTGCACTTGAAAGTACAATTAAGAGCATACTGGCAGTGGGGGGGGAATCAATGAATCCTTCTAACTGCTTCATTGTGAACAAAGCTGCTTTATACAGATACCTTCAGTTGCAATTGTACCTAAATAGTATGCAGCATTTGGGCATTCTGTTAACATAAATTGAAGATAATTTGGCTGCTCTTATTCATATCAGGTACAAATAGCCTCAAATTCAAGGCCAAGCTTATTTTTATAGCTTTGTTAAAAATCTGTTCTGTTCTGCTGAGTTTCGGAGAAAAACAGAATTTCATTCAAACAAGGCAGGGGGCACAACAACTCCCAGAACCATGTGAACAGAGGGAAATGTCTAGGAGATTCTTGGTATATACAAAATAAGCGACTTTTCCAAGTTCTCAAGGCATGACCTAGCCAACTTCTGCATGTACTAGGATGTTTGTAGTGTTTTAAAGCATTTTATTTTATTTTTTTAAAAAATTACCTGCCAAATTCTGATGGGGTGAAAATTAGAGAACCACTTCCTAGGCCCTTTTTGCACGCAGTTTTTTTTGTGTGTGAAGGCCCCTTGAGCGTCGCGTGAATGGGAGCATCAGTCCATACGACACACTCCCACTCATGCGATGCTCACGAGCCTAAAGCAGGCCACGCGTGCATTTTTTTATTTTCGGCTCTAAGCCGAAAATACTGCCTGCTTGCACAATGCTCGCGAGGCCCTAGCGCACTTACCTGCGTGCGGTGCGCTGAACAAGCCGGCCCAGTTGCGCTTGCTCCCCCAGCGCAGCCTACAGCTCCCAGGCTGCGCTGCAAAAGGAAGGGGCGGGGCGCTAGCGCAACAGTCACGCAACTGGCAAGCCGCTGCGGGAGGCAGAAGGGCTGCCGTGAGCGGCTCGCGGAAACAGCTGCACGCATGAGTGCCACTCCCCACTGCCGCGATGAAGGTAAGGTGCGAAAAGGGCCCTAGTTTTCCTCTTGGACTGCTAGATGTTTGGAAAGAAAGTAACTTTTAAAAAAGAAAGATTGTAGTGAAATACCAAAGGCTTTTATAAGTAAGCAGTGATAAGATGGGTTCCAAAACTATATTTATTCTTTTTAGAACTAACTCTCCAAGATTTCTTGCCTGACATACACATAGAGGGGTGGCAAACTGGCAATATGTGGTAATTTGTGGAGGATAATCCTCTATTCCAGTGGTTCTCAACCTTCCTAATGCCGCGACCCTTTAATACAGTTCCTCATGTTGTGGTGACCCCCAACCATAAAATTATTTATTTATTATTTACAATGCCTCCCCCCCCGGCAAAGGCCGCCTCGCCGGCCAGGAACAAGGGGGCGGGCAGGGAGGGAAAGAGGAGCCATGCTTCTCCCCCAGGAAAAAACTCCGAGAACCCCCCTGGGCTCTGCTTCTGCTTTCCTCTCGTTTCCGCTGGAGGGGGCAGTGTGGGAAAAGTTTCCAGAGTGTCGACTCTGGCCGGGGGGGAGGAATCCCAGCGCCGTTGTCTTTTGCGCTGGGTGCAGCTTGCCCCCCAGAAAAGCTCCGCCTTGCAGCCCCCCGGCCCTTCCGCAGCGCCCCCCTCCATGGCAAGTGCGGCAGGGGCCGTGGCGAGGGGGGGCCTGCCCCCCGTGCTGCCGCCACCCCCCCAAGCTGGCCCATCAGATGGGAGGTTCTCCCGGTAACGGAGAAGGGGAGCGATTTCAGTCCCTTCTGAACAGGGGGCAGGAGGACGTGAGCGCGTGGCTCACGCTTGTGCACCACCACTCCTGCTGGAGCAACGCTGTGGCTGCACGTGCTCCCGCCAAAGGGGGCAGGAGGACGCAAGCGTGTGGCTCGCGCTTGCACACCACCACTGAGGAGGGAATGGAGCCTAAGACCATCGGAAATATGTATTTTCCGATGGCTTTAGGCGACCCCTGTGAAAGGGTCATTCAACCCCCAAAGGGGTCGCGACCCACAGGTTGAGAACCGCTGCTCTATTCAAAAGGGTCTTTTATTTCAAGGGTTGTCCAGCTGAAGTTCAGTTTACAGATAAAGAGCCATAAGAAGGGAATGCAGAGAACTCGTTCAGCCAAAGGCAAGACCTGGAGAACACAATTCCAGTCACAGTCTTCTGAATTGCGGCTGTTATATTTGTTGAACATAAATTTAGAAATGAGTGAATATTTCTAAATTTTCATCAGTGCCTATTAATTAGCATTGATTCTCTTTAATCCTTTCTCTTTTTGGGGAATTTATTTTCTTTTTGGCAAGTAAAATGGCAAACTGACAAAGGATGGGTAGATACAGTAAAACAACTATCCTTTTTTGCATGCTGAAGGCCTGTTTTTATGTCTGGACCAGCCAGAAACTTGATAGAATGTCTGAAGCTTTGGAGCCATTCTAGAAACATTTCCATCTAGTTCTCACCTCTACCTTTTATTAGTTCTGCATAAATAGTGGTTCATTAAGAATCCCCAGGAGAAACTGGAGAAACTGAAGCAAACAAGGAAGAAAGAAATGATGCAATAGGAGATAATTTGTTACCAAATAATAGATAACACTCCAATTGAATAGGAGGAAATGTGCTTTTAATATACAAGGTTGAAACTGTGGATCATAGTTCTAACTAGAAAATTAGAACAAGAGATTTGTGTAGTCAACAATAATACTCATCCACGTTTTGTTTCCCAAGCATTTTATTTCCATCTTTTTGTTACTAACAACCCCTTAGTACAAGATCTGATCCAATGTAAATTATTCTAAATAGGAGGGTTCTAACCACTATGTGATATTCCTACCTCACTTTACCTGATAAGACACTATATTTGTTTTGTATTTTTAATGGATACTGATAAGTCTTCCACATTTTATTTTTGTGTAACTTTCATCTTCAGTTTAGAAAAAAATGGAATGCATTACAATAATAATACAGTTTTTTAAAAAATCAGGCCAAAATGACAGAGGGAATGATTGTCAGTCAGTTCTGTGAACTTATACTAGGAAGGAAGAGGAAAAGACTCCACCATTGGCCAAATGGGCAACATTTCTTTTGCAGTCACTACATGTTTTTAATGTTGAGTAAATGCACTATGAGCTATTGCTAGAATTGGCAGCAGTACTGTGGTGTTACAGCATTGATACTTCAGATCCAGTATCCAGATGTGCATGCATTGTATTGGAAGTGCTGCGTAAAGCTAATAAATTTCACTCCGCTTACGTGCTGAAAGTAGACTGAAAGAAAATACTAGGGATTGTTCTCAGATTATTAACTTTTAGAGTAAAATCAAATAATGAACATACTAAGCTTTCTGTAGACAGTTAGCAGATCTCTGTTACTGGTTCACAACATACACAAAAACAGGGAGTTGTATAATTCTAAACCTTCACCCTCATTACTCTTAATTTTGCAGAGTTTCAATGCATATTTCCATACCTATCCACCAAATGCCAGTTTGGCAAGGATGGCCCTGGTTCTGTTGCTGCAAACTGAGTTGAAAGTGCAAAAGCAGTGTGCGCTTCGTCAATAGATGTGGGTGCACACACATTGCATAACGTTACCTTTTTTGTTTTTTGTGGGGGTTCAAGAACAAAACCCCCATGTATATGGCAGGAGCGCTGTATTGTATTTATTGATTTTGGTTTTTCCTCCCCCTGCCTCCGGCTCTCTTAAGCTCAGTACAAAAATTTGAAGCTTTCTTCATACCTTTCAATCATCCTGATTTTCCCAGGAATGCCACAGAGAAGACAGTGGATTCCTGACCACCCAGTCTTGTCCTAGGAATAACCATGGATTTATTACCAAGGCACAGTGCCACACAGCACTGTTTGCTAGCCGAAAACAAAACAAAAACGTTATGTTGGGTTTCCTAAGAGGCTAAGTTTCAGAAGTGATCTATCACTAGGGGATGGGTAGAAGGGGTCGTTTAAGACTTATTGTATGCTGAACATATCATATGTACAGGAGGATTAGACTTGGAGGAAGGAGACATGAAAATTGGAGGAAGGAACATCAACAATTGAAGATATGCAGATGACACCATACTACCAGCAGAAAATAACAAAGATTTGGAATGATCACTGAAGAAAGCCAAAGCAAAAACAGCAAACTGCAGTTTACCATTAACATTAAGAAAACAAAAATAATGACTGCAAATGATTTACATAACTTTAAAGGAGATGATGAAGATATTGAAGTAGTTCAAGATTTTCCATACCTTGGCTCAGTCATTAATCAGAATGGAGACTGTAGTCAAGAAATCAGAAAAAGACTAGGGCCATTTCCGCACTAGCCTGTTATAGCACAATGATTCCACTTTCAATATCCTCTGGAATCCTGGGGTTTGCAGTTTGGGGAGGGGCCTTTAGACTTCTCAGCCAGAGAGCTCTTTGGCCTCAGGAGACTACAAGCCCCAGAATTCGACAGGATGTTGAAAGTGGAATAACAGCGCTATAACAGTGTAGTGCGGAAATGGCCTAGGGCTTGGAAGGGCAGCTATGATGGAACTAGACAAGATCCTGAAGTATAAACATATATCATTGAATACTAAACTTAGGATTGTCCGTACCATTGTGTTTCCAATTTCTATGCATGGCTGTAAAAGGTGGACAGTGAAGAAAGCTGATAAGAAGAAAATCAACTCCTTTGAAATGCATTGCTAGAGAAGAGTTCTACAGATACCCTGGACTGAATGGGCCTTAGAGTTCTGAGTTCTCCCTAGAAGCCAAGAAGAGGCTGAGGCTGTTGTACTTTGAACATATCATGGGAAGACATGACTCACTAGAAAAGAAATAATGCTTGGTAAGATAGAAGGCAGTAGGAAAAGAGGAAGACCACATTACAGATAGTAGGATTCAATCAAGGAAGACACATCCCTGAATCTACAAGACTTGAGCAGGATGGCTGATGACAGGGTAAGCTGGAGGTCTCTTATCCATAGGATCACCATAAGTCAAAGTCTACCTGACAATAGTTAACAGCAGCCACCTGTAAGAGGCTGAGCTTGAGGAGCCAGGTCCAAACAGGAAGTGCTAAGACCCCCCACCTTGCTCAGAGAAGTGATGAAGAGGCTGCTACAATTTCTGTCAGAGCTCTGAATGTCTGGGTGCAGATGAGGACAGTCTGTTTTTGTATGTGTCTGCTTGGATGTAGAGTGAGAGGAAGAGGTCCTACTGATATTTGAAGCATACAAAGCCAGCTGAGACAACCAAGCTAATTGTGAAGTGGGAGAGAGGAATGGAGGAATGGAGAACTAAATCCCCCTCCCAAATTTTGGTCTAGATTTATGTTCTTTTTATTAAAGAGATCATGATCACCTATCTCCTTCTTTCATTTCCAACTTGTTATTTTTCTGTCTGTGACCTACACACAGTATTTTCGGGATCTTGTTGCGGAGAAGGGGAAAAGAGAAAGTTTATAAGACGATTTGTAGGACTAAATTAGCAGATTTTGATTTATTCCTGCCAATTTCTTCCTGTAAAGCAGAAAAAGCTAATATGTGCCTAGCAAAATTCATTCACTAAATTTGATTTATTTTGAAAAATATATACAGGAGATACTTTGGCTTTATAAGGAGACCAAAAAAATTATTCAAGGTTAAATTTGACACAACTAGGGACAGCTGTAGCTCATCATTGTCAGGAATTAAACTTGCTCAGTCATGGTTACAATAAGAGGAAACCAGTGTTGATGTTGATATTATGAAATTAATACAAAAACCAAGGAAATTTTGTAGCTTGTGGTTTCTCAGCCTTTACTTATGATGGCTGGGGAAAAATTCATCCCAAAAATTCAAAAATTCATCCCAAAAATTCAAAAATGTATTTAGGAACATTTTTCTGAGGTGCTATTTCTGTTGTTATTAAGCCAGATCCAGATCCTATGAAGCAGTTTGCCTTTAATAGTACTGCAGGGATGGGTTAAGAGTACCAGCCAGTGGTTCCCTTAATGGAAATCAAACCACTGCATCAATGATTTAGAGAATGTTTTCTCAGTGCTACAATCCTGTATTTTTGCTTGTTCTTCCTCATTAATACCTTTATTCTTGACACTACATTTTGGCCAAGTGGCAGCACCCTTGCACAAACCCTCATATTGCTGGGCTGCAGATCTTGCAAATTCACATCTCCCTATTTTCATTTGTAAAATATTAGAGGGTATGATTTCTCTGCTTAAAGCGATAGCTTTGTGTGTTTTTTTCTCATTAATAAATGGTTATCTAAAAAGAGTGGCTTGTACAATGGGATGAGCTCTGTGACAAAGCCTGAGAAGCGGGCTGGCCTTAGCAACAGGTTGCCAAGGGACCCAAGAGGTTCTGGGTGAAAGGGGAACTCAGCCCATTGGTGCTTGGGAGGAGCTGAGCTTTCTAGTGGGGAGGGGGAGTTCTATATAAGAGAATGACTTGCATTTTTGGGGCAGATCCTTTCAGAGAGGGGGAAGGAGGGAGGGTTTCGCTAGATAAGGGTTTGCTTTTCTTAGAGGCGTAATGAGAGGCAGAGGAGAGACCAAATTACTTCTGAGTGGGTCAGAAAGTGAGACCCTGACTTAGAGATTAGGACTTTGAGCAAGGGAAGCCAAGAACCTGAGTGGGTATGAAAACTTTGTACCTGAATACTGAGTGGAGCTGAGGAATCTGGCTAGACATTTTGGATGTTCCATTTTGCTGTATATACTTATAATACATGATACCGTTTCCTTGTTTGTTGTTTTAATAAAGATTGTGTTCCATTTTTATAATTTCTGATTCAGCAGAGTACTTTTCTTCAGTTCTATTTTTATAGACACACACTGTCATCAGTTATCAAATTCTTTTGACTAAGACCAGAGAGGCTTACCCCTTACTCACTAAGGTGGCAGGTTTGAGAGAGGAAAGCAAAGGTTGTAAGCAGGCTGGAAAGAGAGCTGCCATTTTCAGTCTGAGAGAAGGGAAAGCATGCCTGACCTTCCCCACAAGCTCTGATCACCAGATACAGGGAATTTTTAAATTCTATTTGTTCAGAGGCTCTGGTGTGCTCTGGTTTGGCCATCCAAAGGGATGACAGCAAGGGCTTGTCAGTCCAGCTCCTGCTACTTTCACTGGGATCTGAATCAGGATACAATAAATATTGTGTCAATAGATGTGGAATTAAGCAGAAAGATTAGGACAGCAGTCAGGATGATAAAGACTAAAGAAAGCACTATCAGGAACTGACTCAGCACACAGTACAGAGACAGAGCAGGAAGGACAGAGAGATGGGAAATGAAAGCAAGCTTCCTTGGTTTCTGCAGGATTGTTAGTGGTAACCAAATGGACTGCCTGGAGGAATTATGGGAGTTGTAGTAAAACAAAAGTCACTATACTGTGCTCTGACAACTGGTTTAAGTGGTATGGTGTTTTTACTACCATTCTCATAATTCCCGCAGACAGTATGGACACTCAACAGGCTGCATAGGGAACACTGTGAGTTATAGTTCAAGAATGTTATTTCTCCAGACTTCCCCTTGTGCTAATCTGCTCAAAACTGCAGATGGGCAAGAACTGAACAGAAGAGCAGCTTAGGAAGGAAATCAGCAAATGCATTAAATCACTGGTCACATCCACCCTTCCCTAAGCATTTTCTTTCAAGTCTCCTCCTATAGTTAATTGCCCATGCAAGTAAACAAAGCTGAAATCATCATCATCATCATCATCATCATCATCATCATCATCATCATCTGGTTGCAGCTGAAAATCTTATTCTAGTTCTGAAAAACTGCTATTTTGAATGAAGGTTAAACTTTTAACCTGATTAAAACATGGGTGCCCCTCCTGGAGTCTCAGAAGAGAAGCAATTCACTTTTTTCCTTTTGCCCAGTAAAAAGGCAGTTGTGGGAGAGGTCAAGGGTGTTCCAGGGCTGCACTTTGCCCATGCCTAATATTGAAAATAGAGCTTTTGAACAGGGTTTGCCTAAGACATTTTATACCTTATCGCTCCTCCACAAGTCAAGAAACAGGATTCAAAGGCATCTAAATTGTGCACATATGGGGCAGAAAATCCTGCAGGCACCTTTCCACATCCCTTACAATAAAAGAAATAAAGGTAATTAACAAAAAAATTGCTACTACTGGTCATAGTTAGATTGAAGCTGTAATGCCTTCCTCATTCTGCACAGTGGCAGGGCCGGCCCAGGCTTTGCACACAGTTTTTAAGAACACTTTTAATTCTTAAACATATCACTAGGACACTTCATATCTCAAACTGAGGCACTCTTACATAGAATCTGTATTTCTATAGAATATAAGCAGGAGCACCTGGGGAGAGAGCACATTGGGTCCAAAGCAGTTATGTAGATACTCACGTTGTAAATGCTGGGTTATATTTTGCACCAAGGTAGTAAGAGTAAAGGTTGAACATTCCAATCATGAAGGCAAGAAACACCATGATAAAAATGACCATGAATTTGAAGATGTCTTTCACAGTTCGTCCCAAAGAGATCTGGAGAGGACCAAAGCTTTCGTTGGCTGGGAGAATGTATGCAATCCGGGAGAAGCTGAGTACCACTGCTATTGCATATAGTCCTTCTGATATGATCTGAGGATCTGAGGGAAGCCATTTGCTCCTGGCTGAAATGAAACACAATGGTTGATACATATTATTCGTTAATATGACAAGGACTAGATTTTTTTATTTTTTTTTTGGAGGGGGCAGGATAGAAAAGGCCTAGGTTAAACACTTCTGAATAGATTTGGCACTCTTACCCTCCATAAACCACATATGCCCCCCCTGCCAGTGCTCTAATGCATCTGTACCACTGACCATCACAATGAAAAGAGCACAAAAGTAGCCAATTGCACCCTCAGAAGTATCTGAAGGAGGTAAATGGCGATTTAAAAAATTAAAAATTATTTTGAGCTTCCAGAATTAGTCTCTTTTAAATCAGGAAGCGACTCCCTTGTAGCTTCCAGATTTTTAAAAAGGTTTTTCTAGGGATCTGTTTCTCTTGGTCACTTCCAGATTAATTTACTATTTTACAGACATTTTGTTTTGTTTTTTAAAAGGTTGTTTGGGGTTAAAAGCAAGCCTGTGTGTGCCCCAATTGGACCTTAAAGAGACAGCTGCAGTTTCAAGAAGCATGACCATCCTTATTTATTTATTTGTTTGTTTATTTATTTTGGCATGTGATGTTCAAGGGTTGTAGGTTACTGAAGTCCTAGAAAGGGAAAATATGGCCTTAGGTTCTCCTACAGGTGTTCAATATCTGGACCCTGAAAAACAAAAACAAAACAAAAACAAAACTTCAGGTCATGTTGGACTTTGACTTTTATTGATTTAGGCCACTGAGCCATCTAGCTGACTGGCTATGCCTCTCTGGGCTTTCAAGCAAAAATCCTTCCTAGTCTTTCCTTGCCATGCTAGGGATTCAGTCTTGGATCATTAGTATACACCGTTTGTGCTCTGTTACTGAGTTATATGAGAACGTAGCTACAAACTTAATAAATAATAACTTATAGCTGCCAAATCAATACTGCATAATATGGCTTAACAGTAACAATAGTTTGACATATTGTTGAAAGGAGAATTTCAAATTTTGAGTTCAAGTATAGTTGCAACTCTATATTGCAAATAAACTGCACTATCTGTTTTATTGATCACACATATCAGGCCATTTCCCCAAGATGGGGAAATGTTGCCGCCGGTCTGGAGGTCGTGCATTCACGTGATGTTGTCATGATCCTGATCTTTCACATTGATCTTTCACTTGTCACAGTACTACAGTTAACAGGGAAATCTAATCCTAACTACTGAACTTTCCAGCTACAGAGCTTTCTAACTATGTATATTCTTCTCCACTTTCTGTCCATCTCCACAAAGCCTCCAATACCGATGAATGCTAAGATTTCTAAAGAAGGAATTCCCAATCCTTTTCATCTCCTTGAGGTTTGTGGTACATTTTTCAGTCTGGATATTATTTTAAAAAAAAAACACCAAATAAAACTTTAAAAATACTTTTGAATTTTACCTACTAGGGTAGTAGGGTGAGAAGACTATTACAGTAAGGAATAAAAAAATGAAATTTAGGCAACAACATCTTAATTGTCACAATGTAATCCATCAAAACTTTTGATATTTTTGATTTTTAAAATATAAAGTCTGTTACCTCTGATTTTTGTAAACACACACACACATACAGAGACACAAAATTGACTACATTGTCTGATAATTGGATCCTTAAGTCTAATTTTAGAGATTTTCCGATTAGATCCAGTGATAATATCAATTAGTAGTTTCTGTGTTTGAAGATGTGTATTAATTCTTAAAATTTCCACTTTATATCTAGATAGTTTTCCATGTTCTTCTACACAATTAAGTAAATTTGTAGGTGAAATGTCTGGATTTTTGTATACAAAGACTACATTATCTACATAAAGCATGTTCTCTAGTTTTCAGGTGTCCAATATTATAGATCACTCAAATACTAATTACAAACATTTCAATACAAAGATTAAATGACAAAGCGGAATGAAGATAGCTTTGCTTCACTCATCTTTTCATTCTAATGTTCTTTGTGGATTATTAATTAATATTGAATCTAGCTCTAGGTATTTTATATACAAATTTATTATTTTTCCAAATATTTGTCTGCATCCTAACTTTTGTACAGCTTCTCACAGATTTCTTCAGCATACTCTGCTGATGACTTTACTCACAAACAAAAGCAGATTAGATTCTTTGGTTGTTTCAAAGCAACTCATAAAATGTTTTACTGTTTTAATAATAGCTGCTAGCTGCCTGCCCTTAATGAAACCTTTCTGACCATCTATAGTATATTTTGAAATAAGACGTTTAATCAGTTTACAAATACTGTAAATATGATTTTATCATCCAAATTTAAAAAATTAATATGTTTGTACTAGTAAATTTCTGTTTCCCATGCTTTTTAAAATTAATGTCCTGTTTGCTTCCTTGCAGGAATTTAGTACATTATCTTCTAAAACACATTCTGCACTAGGATTATTAATAATGATGCCAATTTATTCATACCAAATAAATTCCAGCTGAGGAAAAACCATGACGTTCTGGTGCCTCCTTTCTTTTCAAATCAATAACTATTTAATATTCTCTCTTTTAAATTAATTTTGAAGTTGTTGTTATTGTGTTCCTTCATGTCATTTCTGACTTATGGCTACCTGAAAAGCAACCCTATCACAGGGTTTCCTTGGCAAGATTTGTTCACAGGGGGTTTGCCTTTGCCTTCCTCTGAGGTCCAAGGTCACCCAGCAGGTTTCCATGGCTGAGCAGGAGTTTGAACCCTGTATTCCAGAGTCATAGTCCAACACTCAAACCACTATACCACATGGCCAAGAAGGAGTGTGGCCAATGGCCACACTACATGGCCAAGAAGGAGTGTGGCCAATGGCCAAGTTAATTTGTATTTAACAAAGTTGCTAATAAAAATTAACCATTTCTACATCATTGGACAGTGGTTAATGTTTGACTGCAATTCTAACAAAGACTGCAAAATACATATCCCTGGTGGCTAGAGGTCCAACTCACTACCTGGGGGCTCCAGTCCAAGTGGAGGCTTCATCAGATGTCCCAGACCAACCTAAGTCGGGGCGGGGGGAGATCAAGGTCAAAACAACACCCTTGAAAGATCCAAGTGGAACTCAGTTTGGATTCTACAGACACATACAAGCAGGATCAAATGTTTCTCCAGAAGCAGGTAGGCATAGACTCAGAGTATATTTGCACTGCATAGTTACAGCAGTCTGATGCTACTTCAACTGCCATAGATCCTTGCTGTGTAATCCTGGGATCTGATATTTGGTAAGGGGCACAAAGAATTCTCTTCCAGGGAACTTTAGTGCTGTAAATCAAGAAAGATTACTAGCACTCTCTACCAGAAAATTCTAAATACCTCACCAAACTACAAATCCCAGTATTCCACAGGATGTGACTATGGCAGTTAAAGTGGTATCAAATTGCTTCATCTGTGCAGTGTATATATACTCTGAGACTTCAGTAGAATTGTAGCCTGTTCATTTTGGTGGCTGGTGCTGTGTCTGCTGGGAGAAGCTACTTGCTGTTAACAGGGCCTGCCTGTTTTAGCAAACATTGGATCCAACAGTGTTATGTGAATTATAGCTTTCATGCAGTTTCCAGGCTGAAGTCCCTGAACCCCATAAAACAACAGCTCAGGCTGGAGAGGTGATGGTAAAGTGGGCTGTTCTGTGTGACATGCTCAGCCAATGTCAACATCTGGGCTCTTTCTCATTGGTTCTCTCCCACGTGCAGTCCTTCCATAGAGACCTGTTACGGTATCCTGGATGCCTGGAGATACATTTATATAACTGTGCCTCATTCCAATAATGTATGACATATTAAGAGCCCTGGTGGTGCAGTGGTTAAATGCCAGTACTGCAGCCACAACGCTGTGAGTTCGATCCTGCAGGGCTCCAGGTTGACTCAGCCTTCCATCCTTCCATAGGTCAGCAAAATGAATACCCAGCTTGTTGGGGGCAATTAGTTGAAAACATTGTAAACTGCTTTGGGAATGCTTAGCACTGATAACTGGTATAGAAATGTAACTGCTATTGCTATATATTAAACGCCCACGAATCACACTCCTTGCCAGTGTTCCATTGCACAAGCAGAGGGAAATGTGACCAGGGAAAATGGTATATTATTTGCTGTCAAGTCAACTTCAGCTTATGACAACCCTGTGAATGAGAAACCTCCAAAAGGCTTGGTCATCAAGAACCCTGGTCATCTGCTGCCCTGCCATCAAATGGCTGGATATTGTACTAGAAATCCCTGCCCACCTCCTGTGGAAAGGAATCTGAATATGCTGAGGGAGATGGCACAGTTTGTCATGAAATGCTGGTGCAGTCAACAGGTTGCTGAAAGGAATATGCTAATATACAGTGGCAGGAAAATAGTAATCCAGATGTGAGAACCTGACAACATCTGAATGTTGTTTCAGAGTGAAGGACTCTAATCTTTAGATCTGTTCACACTCTGTACCAAAGGAAGTCATTGGTTTTTTCTGCTAAGGGGTGTAATAAAAATATAATACCCAGGTAGAAAGAGAAATGATCCAATTCTACCTTCTCTCTCAGGGAGAAGGTGCATGCGCATACACACGCACACACATGCACACTGCAAACTCTAGAATATGTATTTGCTATATGTTTATGACTCTTTAAGCAATCCATGCAGCACAGAATTGTGGCAATCAAAATATTCACCTAGAGTTGTCACACTGCAATTCCTATCTGTCCTAGTCAGCACAACCTATGGTAAGGGATTCTAGAAGCTGCATTCTAGCCACATATGGAGGGCCACATATTCCCCATTCCTGTGTCCAAGCAATCATAAAAGGTAGCACCATTGAATTTGGGTTGCATGATGGGACAAAAGAATAGTAGGTAGTGCCTGCCTTTTTGCCCCAAATCATACAGCACTGAAAGAATATTTTCTGAGCAGAAATCTGTTCAGGATGCTATGGGAATTTCTTCCAGTTTGCTCCTCTCTTATGCTGTTCTGGAGGCTTCCATAACTGTTCAGGTGGTATGGAAGGCATGGGGAAAGGGGGAAAAAATCCATGAAAAATCCCATCCTATATTCTTCTGCCAGTCAAAATGCCATAAGAGATTAAAATCTTTCCATGAACAAACAGAGCTTTGCTTCTAAAGGGAAGTCAATTCTGGGCACACTCCAAAATGTTTAACAATCTTACATGCTTCTATGGCTGCATTTTTGTGCACAGTTATGCTTGCATAAGTCCCAGTATTCTGAAATAGAAATGACAGGATGATTTTTAATTTTTTTTAAAAAAAGCCTGTTTCAAACATTATTTCCTGCAAGCCACTGCTAGGTTGGAATGGATCTATTTATCCATTTCCATTACTTGCTCTAATGGAAAAGTATGTGCACTAAACATGATTTGGTGATTAAATCTATATGGCACACAGCCTGTGAAAATGAATACATTGTTCGCAAACAGAAATAAATAGACACCAAGAGGCAAGGAGCCAGATTATTTAGGAGAATAAGTATGGATTTAATATGTCTCAGCACTAGGGCCTTAACTAACATTATTGATTTCATATGTTCAACCTGGAAAGAAATAGTGCTTAGTTAACATTCAGAAAGTCTTAAAAGTCTTTTGGCTGAATAATGGGAGTGGGAGTGAGTTGCTAGGGCAAAGGGGGAATGCCAAACAGGTCACTCTTTTTTTTTTTTTTGTGCTGATGTTGCCTGTGTTTCCCAGAGGTGGCAATAACAGTGCCAGAGCAGCAGTCTGCAGGGGAACTGCCTTATGGAATAGGGAGAAATGTTGGCTGCCAGCAAGGGCCACTTCCTCTTCCTGAATTCCTCTTGGAATAATCTTAGGCCAAGTTATAACATTATTTGCATTGACTCAGCGTGCATGGTAGGCAGGTAGTAGACTGGCCACTGAAGTGGGCTCACACTGTCAGCATTATGTTTGCTCCTTTGTTGTTGTTCTGTGCTGTTAAATGAACTCCAACTTATGGCAACCTTCTCATAAGATTTTCCTGGCAAGATTTATTTAGAGCAGGTTGGCCATTGCTTTCCCCTCAAGCTGAGGGAGTGTGACCTGCCCAAGATCAGGCTGAGCAAAGATTGAAACCCTGGTCTCCCAGAGTATTAGGCCAATGCTCCAGTCACTGTATCTTGCTGGTTTTCTGAGTTTGTGTCTACTGTCCCTTAAACCTTCTCCCACTCAACAGTACTAGAAATGTCCCAAAGTTGTCATGCGCTCATCCATGGTTCCTCCTATTGTGACACAGTCCTTTGATGCTGTTCCACACAACACCTGCCCGGGGCCATCTTTCTCTTTTGTCATATGTCATCTTTTTTGCAAAGATAAAATTTGTTTGGTTTAAAACTAAGAGCCACATCCAATTTTAGTCCCCACTAGAACAAAACCATTACAATGAATAGGACTTCCTATTTATTTGTTCATTTTCCACCTTTCTCCCAAAGTGGGCCAAAAACAGCTTACAGTATATGTTAAAATAGTTAAAACAATACAGGATTCAAAAAGTTAAAACAGCATTAAACAAACAATTCAATTGAAACTACTTAAATATATATATTTAAATGTTAAGAACATTTAAAGAGCTTGCCCATTGCATATCCTTCTATACCAGCCAGATTAAAGGCTGGAGGCCTGTTAAAATATGAAGGGTTTTGCCTGCTGGGGGAAAAAAAGGGAGGAGAGAGAGGGCCAACTGAGACTTCTTTGGGAGGAAGTTCTAAAGCCTAGGAACAGCCACCAAAAAGAATCTCCCTGTGTCTTCGCCAGATGATCCTGTGAGGATGGTGGAACTGAGCAAACCCTTCCCCTGATGATTGTTAAATCTGGGCAAACAAATTAGTCAATAGCACAGTAAGTCCAGATGATGCCAATGAGTCTGCTTTAGTTGGGACTAGCATTGGTTTTAGACTTCTGTCCTCACTACCAAACAAAAAGCTGCAGCCTATGCCTGATTATTTCAGTTAAAACATCTGAATGACCATCCATCCATTGGGGTATCATCTGTCCCTATAACCACTTTTGCACCTGCCTCTTGCTCTGTATCCTTCCTTTGTTATATTTCCCTTCCCTCCCTTTATTTCACTCTCCTTTCACCTCTCCACTGCTTAATATTAGACTCTAACATAATAATTTTGCTTATGCTAGTCTAAAAAGGCCTTAATAGCCAGACAATAGCAAGAATTAACTGTACTGCATCTGAACCCATTTGAAAACCTATGGATGGTTCAGATTCATGCAGGCTAATAAAGGCTTTAACAACTCTCTGAAGCCAACCTCTTTATTACATTGAAATCATAAACTCACAGAGAACTGGAAATGACCACAAGGGCTATATAGTCCAAGTTCCTGCCATGCATCAGAGTAGATTAGCCAAGGGCAGTCAAAACACAGATGCTTTATCTGTATGGTCAGCACCACAGTGATATCAGAGGAGGTCACAAACTAACCCACCACAGATGACTAACTTCCTAATTTTATGAGAAAGTGCTGTTCAATATTCTAATACTTTCGTCCTTGATACACAATATATTATTGAATTGTTGCTGTTGTGTGCCTTCAAGTTATTTCCAACTTATGGCAACCCGAAGGCGAACCAATCGTGGGGTTTTCTGGGGCTGAGAGTATATGACATGCGCAAGGTCACCCAGTGGGTATCTGTGGCCAAGTGGGGAATCGAACGCTGGTCTCCAGGGTCGTAGTCTAATGCTCAAACTACTATGCCATGCTGGCTCTCATATTATTGAATATGTAGTTCTAATTACAAGACAACCCACAAGAGGGAGCTCCTTAACCTACAATATTGAAAAAGGGAATGTTAAAATACCATGAAGGTTAAAAAAAAAAAGACAAAGGAAAATATATTCTCTATGCACATCCTACTGCATTAAGACTTTACTATGTGTGTTTTTGAAGTTTATATTATAGCATTTCCCTAGAGAAAATGTAAATTACTGACAAGTGTTTTAATTTTTACAGCGTCTGGGTAACAGAAAATGGACTTGTTGCCCTAAATTCCTAAAAAAATTACACAGGAACATATCTGATTATGATGATTTCTCTGCCTTCTTGATCTGTTTTTTGTTTTGTTTTTTGACAGGAAACTGTAACTATGTAATCTTGAATGTGCACAGCTCGAAATTAGAGCCACTTTGTACTGATGGATTACTGATGGATATTACTATCTGCAACTCTACATGGCTAGTCTTTATAGTCTTGGATTCCAAGCACAAAATTTAGCAATAAAACCTGATGGGTTTAATCCTATTACAATAAGTGACAACAAATTCTGTTAATGCAGATTCATTATATATGATTAAAACATCAATTGTTACCAGGAAATCTGGTGGGTGGCACAGTTAATTTTAAAATGATAGCTATCAAAAGAATGTTAGTTGGAAACCACTTTTTTCATGCTGAAAGCAAACAAGCCAGTATGAAAAGTCAGACAAGATTTAGTGAGGCATTCTTCTGCTCCACAATCCCAACTAACTCAACTGGGCTCAACAAAGTTCTCTCCCTACCCCCACCCAACTATCTTCTCAAAGAAATCACACAAATCAACCACATGACACATTTCTTCCAATTCCAAAATGTCTTCTCCTCTGGCAGGATAGATATCTTCTTAATCTTTTCCCTTGAAACCTTTCCCCCAACTGCCCTTTCTCAGATGGCTGTGTGTTAGATACATTCCATGGGTAAAACCTCTGGTAGAGCAGAAGAAAGGCTAAGCATTTCGCCATCTCAGCTGCATCTTCTCACCTTCAAAGCACCATGACCACTGCCTTGTAACAGAGAAATATTGTTGGATTCCCAAACATGTACTGGCCACTCATTGTTTAGTTCAAACTTCACTTCTGCTCATTTGAGGAATCTCTCTGTATAAATTTGTACTAAAAAGGATTTCATAATATTGAAATAGAGAGACAGCATGATGTGGTTTGAGCATTGGACTATGACTCTGGGACCAGGGTCCAATTCCCTGCTCATCTATGGTAACCCAATGTTTGGGATGTCATAACTTGGAAATGACTTGGAAGCACACAACAACATTGAAATAGCTGGGCAGAGTTGGTATTTTGCAAAATCTGATATTTTAAGGATGGAGGGAGTGGAAAAGGCTCTATGACCACAGGCTGACAACTTGAAAAAATTATTTATTTATTTATTTGATGAATATAATCACAACCTTTGTCACCAAGAGCTGACTGTTAATCTTAGAGTAAGCTGAATGTTTGTTTGTTTGACCTCTTAAAAATACAAGGGGATCTTGTCCTTTCAGGGAAACGTGTTGTGCCTGTCTTCAGAGCATCTGCTACTAAAGGTGCATAATATCCGATGGCGAATGCCACTTTCATGCTTTTATTTTGGGAAAGCAGAAACTGATCCTTTTGTCTGTAGGTTGCCTTTTGTAATGTGAATCTCAACAACACACAGGGGAGCAAACTCTTCTCCTGTGTGTTGTTCAGGTTATTCTATCACACCACACAATTGAACTGTGTTTGATCTCTATACAAATCTGGAATATCATTGCAGAATGGATCTCTGTTCTATGAGCTTATTCACCAGACTTCCTAGATCCATTGGAGAGGAAAACTCTGCAAACCTCTCTGAACTTCAGAAGAGGACGTTTGATATGTCCTTCCCCAGAAAGGATCTTAGGCAGAAAAAGGAAACTCGATTAAGTCAGCGTGCAGCCTTACCATATGTGAAGTAGGCAACCTGAGGAGGGAGGGTGGCGTTGTTGAGGTTATCATCCTGAACGTACAGATCCACATATTGTTGTGCTTCTGATGCTTTGAGGAAAGCCATGAATCTGGCAGTGAAGGAAGCCACAAAGATTGACAGCATCCCAAAGTCCAACAAGTTCCAAAGATGCATGACGTACTCACGGGGGCCTTCTTCCCAGATTTCTTTGCATTCAGACCATATCATTCCTACAGAAGCACACAAACCTTTTCTTTTAGTATCATAAAACAAATGGATGCAATCTTTTTCAGTCATGCTCTCTAGCTAAATGTTGCAGTAAACTTTCTTTAGCACTCAGTGCCTCTTTCTTGTTACACTGGCACAGTCATAAATATAACATTTCTCACCAGTGCTTGGACACATTTTTTGTTTGGACTGAAGTTGTGAGAACTCTGCCCCCCATCCCCCCAATACCGAGCTCAGATTTCTTCACATTCAGTCTAAATAACCAATGGAAAATTATATTAGGCAGAGCAGTCTACACTACATTGTAGCAAAAGAACAATCACTCTACTGGCTTCCCCCATTCAGCTGACAGGTTAGGGACAAGAGCACTGTCAGAAAATAGAACTTCTTGAAAAGCAGAACCCATGTACTGCACTGTAGGGAGCATGAAGGACTTACAGAAGCTCACTTGGGACAGCCGTGCACATGCCGCTTGCAAAGTCTCTCAGCCAGCTTAGCACCCTCTCCCTTAGCTCACTTTATAAGCAGCATGCACATGCAAGTTGTTCCAAGCGAGCCTCAGTAGGCAAGAAGAACTTATGAAAGAGCAGAAACCCTGTCCAATTCTTGATACTTGTCCTTAATTTGGAAATAAAGCAAGCTGTCAGATAACAGGGCATCAAAAGGGGGGTGGCTTCCTGGACCAATATTCACAGATTTTCAGTATACGGTAATCAAGAATGTAATAATAATACCTCTCTACTGTATAGTATCTCAAGTCATTGAAGTACTTTATACGCATGATCTGGTTGCCCTACTTGACTTAGTCCAGTAAGATAAATTGCTATTACAATCTCGAGGGCTGCTGATGAGTCAACTGAAGCTGAGAGTGACATGTGTGAGACCATCTATGACTTCATGGAAAAGATAAGATGCTTAACTTGAAACTTCCTGATTTGTAGTTGGCATATCACTTGGCAGAATAAGGCAAGGGCAGATTTTTAGTGTCATCATCAGGCTGCAAATTTTTATTTTTTTATTTTTTTATTACTGTCAGATGCCATTTTATGTCTGATGTGCCAAAATAACTTGACTGGCTTTGGGCCCAATGCACTTCGGTTTCAGTGTGTGAGGCAAAATAATTCAACTGTTATTGATATTCTACAGCAGATAGCAACATGTCTTGGGGCAGCCTCCAGTTTCTTAGCTCTTCCTTTTGTGACACTGTTTACTCCCTAGACCATAGTTATTGTTTATTTCCATGCAAAAGGCTCCATGAGGAAATTTACCACATCCTAATTTTTTATTAATCACTATCACCACCATCATTATATTTATTTCTATCCCTCCTTTTTTCCAGTTCAGGACTCAAAGTGACTTATAACAAATTTAAAAACACCCTGGTAAAAATTCACAAGATACAAAAGTTAAAACAAGATGAAGCAATCAAAAAATTAAAAACAGATTAAAACATACATCACGCTAGGACAACAATTAGCAAGATCTAATGAATTGTTTACATGAGACAGGCCTTATACAGTCATTCCTCAAATGCCTTTTGGAAGTGAAAAGTTGTTACTTATCTGTAAAAAGAAAGTAGAGAGCACACTAGTTTACTCTCTGAGAAGGGAGTTCCAGAGCCTGGGGGCAGCCACTGAGAAGGCCCTCTGTGTTCCTACCAGGTATACCTGTGAAGGTGGTGGGACACAGAGAAGGGTCTCCCTAGCAGATATCAGAAAATAGGCTAGCCTGTAATACCAATTTTCACATCAAATATTGATTACTTTAGGAAATTCAGTTAATTCTATTGAATTCTAAATATTATATCTAAATATAGGCCCTTTCCACATGTGGTTATTAAGGTGGGCCAATGCATCTTGCCACGGAGGTCTTCTGCACCTTGGAGCAGATTAGGTTCGGTTTATTTACCTTCGTTCTGCATGTAATTCTGACTAAATGTGCCCCCGTGTGGTGGTAAAGTGTGCTATTTGAAAACCGGAAGAAATCGGTTTTCCAATTTTCTAGATATGCAATTTGTACTTTCACAGTGGTGCAGACACATACATTTGCACCAATGAGAATTGGTGGTCAGGGGAGAGCTCATGGGAGGGGCCAGAGGGTAGTATGGACTTACGCACGTACGCAATGACGTACTAAATCATGAAAAAAGAAAAAGGGCCAATCACAGCTGACGGGGTGGGGTGAGGGGAGTAGCAGGAGTGGCCACGGTGGAGGCAGTGTGGATTCATGAACTCACACTCTTCCAAATCAGAATGGAACATATGCAGTAGCTGTGCGGAAGGAAATGAGGGAAAGTCCGCCTTCTTTCGAGCCCAGAAAATTCAGTAAGAAACAGCACAAACCGATTCACCAGCCTTGTGCGGAAAGGGCCATTATGTTATCAATTTCATGTTTTTAATACACTTGGAAAAAGAAAAACAAATAAAGCAATATGTTGTAGCACCTTTCTAAAATATTTAGAGAGCTGGCACAAGTTTGTCTCAGAACAGAGGCAAAAACAGAATATAGCTTGTATTTATGTAGCCTATAGAAGTATCCTTGTCTCAAAAGACTCATCTCTTTGAAGTCATTTTAATATGATTTCAAAAATAAATAATCCAACTTGTCATGGATGAATTGTATACGTCATCTGTTCACTTTCCTCCAGATCAAATATCATTTGTGCTTAACATATTTTCGTTTGAATGAACTGATTCAGTTGTTTATTTTTATCACCAATCAGTACTTAACTGTCTGAATGACAATGCCAGTTTTAGACAATTTCTTTAGCTCCTCACCTTCAAAAATCAGAACAGACTATAAAGCAGGGGGAACAGTGCTTATGCCCAGGTCTTATTCACATGACCATTTCACCCTATGACAACTCAGAAAAAAGTAAGCCCATGCCCACTTCCTGTTCTATCAGCTGTGTGACACAACAATTGTGAGAATTTGCCAGAGCTTGGGAAAGCTATCTCTTGAACTACTACTCCCCTAAGGAGGATTTGTTGTTCAACAAAACAATTTTTCCAAGCTCTGGAGTTTACACCTACCTGATCAAGCATTGCTGCAAGTGCTTGACATGTGATAGTCACACACAGTAGTGTTTCAAATGAAAAAACTGGTCTGAAGTGTTTACCTGTCCTGCTGAATCTCATATTCTCATGCAGGTGGAAGTCAGTATTGACTCTCTTTTCTATGTCAGTTATAGGTTACTGAAATAGTACACAAAGCAGCAACAAAGCAGAAAGTGGTCAGCTGCCACTTTCCTATGGACATTTGCCACTTGTTCTAACAGTATAACAGTTCAGTCACATAATTCATAATGAAAACAGCCAAAGCCACACAGCAGTGCCATTTGGCTTAGAGGGACCAGCCATGTTCAAAAAATGTACCATTCACATGGGAGGAAATGCAGAAATAACCCTTAGTGACTGAATGTCAAGACAATTTTCTTACCAAAGGACAGGGTACAGTCAATCTCGGAGGTAAATATTTTTCTCTTAATGGAACTTTAAGGGAAGCTCAGTACAAAAACTACTGAAGCTTCAGTCATGCTATCCTTCATTTTTACCAGCACTAGGAAGTCAAACTGTATCAAATTTGGCAAACCTTATTTATATCCACACAATGTTTAGCATCAATGTTTAGCTTCTACAGGCTACTTTCAGATCTTGTAAATTTGCTTTCCAAAAATTCATTCATTCCATTACATGCTAAAGTGTTTCAAAATCAGTCAGTTACATTTACTTGTTGCTAAGTTGAAAAAGGACATTGTTATGCTATTTTGTTGCACTCCTTGTTACTCATGCCTTTGGAGATTTCTTGAAAGAGAGATTTACAAGGGAATCCCATACAGCTTGAAAAAAGCCCACCGAAATGATCCCCAAGCTGCTCTTTGAAAACAACTTTCAAAAATAATTAGAAGACATTGGCAATTACCCCAGTGAAATAACTTTTTACTCACTACAGTTTTCTTGAGTTTTAAGATTGTCACCCCTTTGTTACTTCCAAAGTAACTACTTACAACAGACTATGCATTCATTTTCCTTCCAAGCTTTGACTATTTTAGAAATAAAAACAAAACACCCAAAAACATTTTTCTAGACAGTATGGATTAAAAAATATTATAAAACTATAATGACACAATAGTGTTTATAAGCTGGCATCCTGTTAGTAACATCTGTCCAACTTACACCTACATATGTCTTTTGTACAGGTTGTTGGAAAAGGAAGAATTTATTACCTCTTTCATGCAACAACGCCAGAGGCTCAGTTTTCTTGAAGCCTTTCCACCAACATAGCCAGGTAGTGGCCAGTGGAGGGAAAGGCAAGGCAAGGATCATCAGTTATGTTCTGATAGTTAGATATACAACAAGATAGGGATCCTTTAGGACCTGGGAGCCTTCCAGAAGTCTCAAGGGATGATGATCTCATTGTGTGTTTGGGTTTCAGAACACAGCTGGATGGTGTTTGGCTGCACCCCCTTCCCTCTGGCCACTGCATGGCTGTACCAAGATTGTGATGCAGCAAAATGATGCATCTCTGTTGGCAAGGGTGGTGGAGGGAGATATAGTACAGTTCCACCTGGCAGAACCTACACTGTGTCTCCTTGATGCATGGTCTCAGCCAAGGACTCACAGCAATGTGCCAAAATCTTCAGATGGAAAACTGAAGCCATGTTAATTGATGCCTCTAATCATTAGCCTCATCACTGCTTCTCCATGCCTTCCTCAAAGCTCCTGTTTGCCAATTCTATCCCTTTCTCTCCTTCTCTTTCACAGTCCTAGGGATGGGGAAATACATCAGTTTCACTTGCTGTCATATTCACATTCACATTTAGTTCTTTCCACCCCACTTAGATGATACGTTCTTCAAACTGAAATGAAATTTTGACTCATCTGCAAATTCTCATCTGTTCCCAGCATGACAAGAACAATATTGTTCTTGCCTCCCAAGATTGACTTAAACATGAGAGATCTCTCAGGAAAAAAAGATGATAACCCTATTGTAGAACTAACCTATCTGAAAATATAGCACTGGGCATGAATGGAAGAATGTGTCAATTTAGATTTCTCCTACATTCATTAACAAAGCAAAAAAACAAAACAAAACAAATCAAAGCTTTCATGTTCTTTGCATTCCAAATATTAAAATGAAACTGGCAAAATTTGGAAAAATATTATTAAAAAAATAAACTAAAATGAAATTCCTACCTGCCTCTATTCAGCCCTGAGGCTGAACCTGGCATTGAGAGTAGGTTGATAAATAGTGGTAAATTATCTATCTGTGGTGCAATTCATTGGTATCTTTAATATAGAAACAAGACCAGTTTCCAAGTCATGGCCAATTCTGAGACTATGGAGTGAAGAAAGTCAGCTCAGAGCCTGAAAATAATACTTATTTATTTATTTTACAACAACTCTTAGTATTCTCTGGTCAAAATGCCTAGTGGCTGTGCTAACTTGCAGGACTGGAGGAGCTATAGCCCCAAAGGTAACTTGGTGAACACTCCTACACATTATTGACATAGTTGTGAGAGAGTCAGCATGGATAGCACTACCAGCATCATCCATGTTGCCAACCCCACAATGGGCTTCTGTGTAACTGCTTTCATTCTCTTTCAGCTTCTGTTTCCTTCAGTTTGGGGTTCTTTATCTGTGCTGAGGAAAATGATTAATTATTGCCATTCCACTTACCTAAAACCCACTTCATGATGAGCATTTCTGTCCATGAGAACTGTGTTGTTTTTACTCTAAATATTTGTTTGGGATGGTCCATGGCAGTTTCATTGGGAAGGAGCTTTACTCCTTCAAATCGGTCTGAGGCATTCACAACTAACAGTCCAAGGAAAATTGTAAAAGACACAGCGTGCGCCACAAACTTCATGAAGGGGCTCCGGAGTGTACGTCCCAGCTGAAAATGAAACATGCACAAAACTTTATTGCCTTATTCATCTCTTTCATTTTCAGAGTTACTGAGCTTCTCTCATGAGAAAACCAAGATTTTCTTCTAGTTTACTAATAATAGCAAAAATGCCTTCAAAGAGTTTCTCCAGATGGGACAAATGTGGAGGGAGGTTTAGTCTCTATTGCTGTGGGTTTTTTTTTTTAATCCAAACAAAATTTCTGTGGGCCTAGACTATTTTCTGGCAATTCCCAGCATTTCCTGCAACATTTCATTCCTATCCTGAAATGGATTTCTTTTCAATTCTGAGACATTTCAAACATTTCAAAACATTTCTTTCTTTTAAACATTTATTTAATTTCTTTTTTTCTTTTCAAAGTTATTTTTAAACATTCCAATGTTATAGTGCATCATGGAAATGGTGCTTTTATTCTATAGTCCTATAGGCCTAAAAAAAAAATGGAGAGAAGTAAACTGGTCCTTCATACCATAGGACCACTTCTGCAAATTGTACCCTGATTTTTCCTAAAAAAACCAAAACAAAACAAAACTCTCCTTTAGCACAACTAGAGTTGAATCCATGAGATTTATCTGCAGGCTGACTTACCATTCAACAATTGATTCAATGGGTTTACTCTAGTTGGGACTAATGAACAGGATGCCAACCAAGAATTTTAAAACATTCAGTTCATTGTAAAGTTATGGAACTGCTAAATAAGATATTGAAATTTTCCTGAAAAAGAAAAGGTATGTGTTTCATCCAGTAGTCTTTCAAATGGACAGCCAAAATAGAAAATGAAATAAATCATGGATCTATGGTTTTTGACCTCAGGGCTGCATGTTTCCCCAAGCCCTGTTATGTAGCCCCTTTCTTTCCTTCTCTTGACTGGACTACTACGGGTGACATAGAAGCAGTAATCTGATTGGTCTTTGTGGGGAGGGGGTTCACTGGAGGAGGTTTAAGCCCTCTTCTGCAGCCGCCTGGAATCAGTTGTGGTGGTTGTGGATTTTCCATCCTCCTTGCTTAGCAATCCCAAAGCAGGTCTCCCTCTACCCCACTGATATTGATCAGGGTTGTTGGGACTGGGAGGAGTTGAAACTCCCCTTGCATTTCAGTGTGTACCTGATCAAGTGCATTTACACATTTGGAGATGCAAGGCCTGGCCTGCTAGCTAATACCCAACATATCCCCTCAGGGGATAAATGTTTATGCACCCCTGAAATAAATGCACCCTTAATAGACAAGTGTTCGAGCATTGGACTACAGCTCTGGGGACCAGAGTTAGAATCCCTGCTTGGTCATGGAAACCTACTGGATGACTCTGGACAATTCACACTCTCTCAGCCTCCGAGGAGGGCAAAGGCAAACCCCCTCAGAACAAGTCTTGCCAACAGAACCCCATGAGAGGATCACCGTAAGTTGAGAACAAGTTGAAGGCACACAACAAGAAGCAAATAACAGAAGCATTCCTGAGTCCAGCTAGATAGATAGCCAAGAATGCATGTATTTTAACCCGAAGAAGGCCATATAAGGACTGAGGAGAGAAGGACAGGTTGGAGAATCTGATTTTTACAAAAGTGAAACACAATGAAATCCAAAATGGACATTGTGGTGACACCTTTCCTAGGTCTACCAAAAGGCATAACTTATACTGTCCTAGCTTGCAAAGCTTACTGACTTCTTTACCAGGCAAAGATATTAAAAATAATATGGGAGAAGAAAAGTGATGATGTTAATGTCACAGCCCTGCAGCTAGTTTCATGTGTTCGCTTAACTTAATGTTTAAGGTGTTCCTGACTGGGTGGGTTGGGGTAGCTAAAGGTCCTGCCTCTTCTTGGCCATAAAGAGTCTGAAGATGAAGAAAAGAAAAATTGGGCAATAAAACTTCCATCTCCATTAACATCCACAAAGTAACGCCCTTTGAGATCTTGGCCACTTTGCAGGCAGAGTACAGTGAGGAAGAAGCCTCAGCACTGTCATGTTTTGAGATACTGTTCAAGTGTTGCGACAGGTAAAAGTGCCAAAGACAGCTAAATGTGGAATTTTCTTTGTTAGAGGTGAAACTGAACCAAAGTGGTAAGTGGAGAGGAGGCGCTAAAGCTTTACCTCTCTGCAAACCATTCTTCCCGGCACTTTTCAGTTCAGCCAAATTCCCCTCAAAATTACCGGTAGGTTGCTCAGGAGAGAGGCTGAAAGATGCAGGTGATGGATAAGGAGAGGATTTGGCACTGCTCACCCATTTCTACTGATCAAACTGCACTTTAATCTCTCTCTTTTGATATGACTGGAACAGATCTAGGTTTAAACAAATGGACTTACAGCCTTTTAACTGATGTGAGTCCTTACCCATTGCCAGAATCTCCATATAGTAACAACCACCATAAAGGAATACTTAAAACTTTCAGCAGTGCCAAGAAACTCTTGCAAATAAATGCACAGGCTTGTCAGATCTGGGAAGACTTTTGAAAAACCTATGTGACATCAAAAGTTGGAAATTATTTTCTTCAAATGTAAGAGCAAAATCTGTTATCCTCATTCCAGTTTTTCTATGCACTTCTGCACTCTTTTTAATCATACATACATAGGTTTCTTTGAAGTCAGGGGATCTCTTTAAAGTTTTAAAAAAACACACAGAATACATTTGTTCAAACTCAAACTCAGCTTACACTGTACTAGCATAGAAAGTTTCCAAAGTGTTTATATAATTTTAGGCACTTTACTTGCAATGGAATCTACATGTAAAGGTCACACCATCTATGCTTACTTAATCCTAGGTTGATAACAGAAAGGATGGTGCTGTTGAAAGATGTGAGAATTTTAAGTTAAACATGGAGTGGGTAAAATTTGATAAGGGAAAGGTTCCCTTTGCCCAATTCCAACACAGGTTGCAGTGAAAAGCCAAAAGAAACACAAAGTGTACCTTCCAATTATTCTCCAGCATGAGATTTCTCTCACACTTGGCCATTAAGTGTCAGGTTGAAGAACTGATCCACTAAGATGATATAAAGCAATGAAGTTAAGTAGAGCTGCTACAGAAATTAAAACAGATATGGTATATTCTTTACAGTGAAGGAAACTTGACTGGTATGACTATTTTTTATGAAGTTGTATTAGACCTGGGCTTCTCCACTTAATGCCTGAATGGTGCGCATGTTCTGAGCCTAACTGAAGACTCATGAGTGTCTGAGGCCTCTTTCACACAGCATACTTATATTGTATCATTCCACTTTAACTGCCATGTGTCCGTTCTACTGAATCCTGAGGTTTATAGAGTGTGTTTCTGTGTGTGTATGTCTTCAAATGGCCTGTAAACTTACGGTGACCCCACAAATTTCACAGGGTTTTCTTAGGCAGGGAATACTCAGAGGTGGTTTTGCCAATTCCTTCCTCTGAAATCTGGTGTTCATTGGTGGTCTCCTATTCAAGTGCTAACTAGGGCTGGCTGTGCTTAGTTTCCATGGCCAGGAACTGGTATCTTTAGGATATTTAAGCCCTCTGATTCTACTCTAGCCAATTTTATCGTATCTTTGTGCGCATACCTAAAACAGGCATGGTAAACAGCACCTATCTCCATAATCCCCTTTACTGGGCAAAACAGAGAGGAAAGGAGAGACCAAAGAAGCTTGCCTCATCCGGTACTCCAGCATATTTTTAAAGAGCATAGATCTGTAAGTTTGATTGAATGAAAATCATAAGAAAAGTGAAGACTGGTGAAAGAAAAAGTCATCCTTGAATGCATTTTAGAATAAGCCTTTAAATAGTATTTATAAGTTTCAAAGTGTTTTTGTTTACTTATGCAAAGCTTACCTCACCTGGTTGTTTTACTTCACATGTGCATAGTTACTTTTGGAAAAAGAAAAGTTGTTAAAACATATTGACCTGTTCTTATCTTTTGTGTTGTAAGAATCTATCCCTATTCTGTCCTAGTTTTTCCTACCTCTAGTATAAAATTTTCTCTTAAATTTATGGGGACACATCTTCATTCACACACTTCATTGACTGGGATATACCAGTAGTCTCCCTACAGTGCCGCAGTCCCAAGAGGCAAAGAACATATGAATGTTGGCTGTGCAGCTACTTAGCCGGTCAGCTCCCCACTGTCCTTAGCCAACTTAAACACTGGGGGGAAAGGCTTCAGGGCTGATTATGGATCAGCCTGAACATCTATGTCCCAGCCTCAGGAGTTCATTAAGGAAAACAGTAATTCTCCTCCTCTCATGTTGTCTGAGAGACTTCCTCTTTTCTCTCTAAGAGGCAGGGAAAACAAAGACTTCTTCAAGGGTTAACACCCCTTTCTTATTGTACTGAAAAAGTACCAGAAAGGCCATGCTATTTTTTTTTTTAAAAAAACCATTCAGAATATTTGATTGCACTAGCTGTTTCCATGCTCCAGCTCTTTTCATGTTGTTTTCTCCAAACTAGTTTTCTGATAGGAGTTTCTGTCTTGTCCTCTAAGGCAAAGGTAGTTCTTCAGTAGTCATGTTGTGATACTTGGAGGAAAAGAAGCAACCTCAGTGGAATTCTTTTTTTATAACATTATGTTTGTACAATAGGATTTTTCACACAATCATTGTCTTTTTCCTGCATTCAAAATAGGGATGGGATACAGTGTTGTCTTTTTCTACACGGTTACAATTTTTCTTTATAATGATTTGGAAATGGAGCAAATCTTTGAAGAAGGCCATTAAATCCTGGTTTAATTAAACCCAGCTCTACCTCACACAATTAAGGGATTCATATTCATTGTTACTAAAATAATCTTGCACTAACATAGTAGCCAATGATCTCTTTTTAATATTATTTCCCTTCCCTTCACCGATGTCAAAAATTCCATATTCAATCAGTGCAGCTTTAATATTTTATTTCCAAATAGTAGAAAGTTTCTTTGGAGTGATAGCTTTCAGATCTTCATAAAAATCTCATTTATAGATATATAAATAATGCAGATCTTCAGAACTTCTGAATCACCTAAAAAAACCCTGAAGATTTTGATCTCTGCCTCTAATCATTGTCTGCTCAGCTGGTGCTCTCCAGAATGTCCTCTGTGGACTGGTGGGGTTTAGCAACTTGTTTTTGCCTTGATGCTAAGGCATGGCTATTTTTTAAAAAATGCATACCATACATGGCTCTTCAAGTAGCACATTGAAAAGGCTGTCAGCCAGGAAGAATGATTATTGAAACATCACCATTATGCGAAGATAGAAGTCAGGATGATCTATGTCTTTTCTTTCTTTCTTTTGCTTTGCTTTTGAAAAGGTCAGGTAGCTACTAAGGAGCCATTTACAGGATGAGGCTATGCCTTTAATCCCATATATAATCTTACTTATTCTACATGCTTTCTGCAATGCTGATCTTTTGAGGACTCATGTTTTCAAGACTGGGTGTGACTAGTCACTTCCATGGCATTGAGTTGGTGAATCTTCCCCAGGTTTTAGTCTGAACTTTTAAAAAAGCTGTCCAAACTGATGAATACTTTCTCCCAAATAAGCCTAGCACCCTGGACAGCTTTGAGAGTTTAGGCCATTTCCACATCTTTGAGGCCTCTCCCTAAACTGCAAACCCCAGGATTCCATAGGATGTTGAAAGTGGAATAATAGCATTATAACAATCTAGTGCAGAAATGGCCTTAGATTAAAACTCAGAGGTAATTCACTGAGTGCCTGCCAATTCAGGCGATGTGTCTCGGAGGAGAGTGAGTTAGGAGGGAGTCTCTCAGCACCTGAGATGTGACCAGTGGTCTAGACCCACACAGTACATCACCTCCAACCCAGAGAAAGTAGGATCCTCCAGGTAGAGGAGCATTTGAGGAGAAAGTCCATAGTCTTTTACCTCAGCTGCATCCTGTGCTGCTAACATTATTATGCCTGCAGAACTCTTACCTAATAACACACGTGACTGGAGTTAACTCAGGTCAGGAGTCTTGCCTGTTCCTCCCCACCAGCAATCTTTCCCAGGGCAGCTTCCTGGGTTCCTTCAACTGAAGACACTCTGGGGGATGACCGTGGCTACATCTGAAGCTGATGCTTTTTCTCTGCACTAAGGCAAAGAGCTCTCCTAGATTTCCCATTCAACACCTATACATTCTCTGAGGGTGTCTGTTTTCACACATAACAATGAACAACTAGTAAAAGTGGCAGCCAGTCTTCTTTCATTTATTATTTTTTAGTTGCATGTTTGTTTCTAAAAGTTATTTTTTTATACAGTATCTCCAGCACAAGTTTCCAAACAATTTTATTGCAGCTGGGTTGATTTTTCATTCCCTTCTCTTGCTAACTTGTCAGGAAGCCCTCATGGTTTTCTTCTAATCCTTGTACCTTCTAAGAAGACAATGTGTATTTGTGTCCTTAGTTAAATGTGTCTGCATTTGTGTCAAGCCCATAGGATATCTATATGTCTATATGTATAAATAATGATAAACAAACATGCACCTTAACCAATCTGTACCTTGCTGCAGGGAGCTATCCAATATGCTATGGCAAGGAATGGAAGGCCTATGGAGACTCCAAAGACGGCCAGGAATTTCACAGCCATGGACTGCTGGCGTAAGCCTGAGAGATTCTCATACCACATGGTGAGCAACTGCTGCTGACAGTTGGGATGGGCGACAAACTGCAAGAGGAAAGAAAAGATAAGCATGGCCTGGAGTATATAAAGGGTAAGAAGCTAACTTCTATGTCTCCCCCAGTCACACAGCCCAGCACGAAGACAAGATTTGGCTGCCGGAACGATAGAAAGAAGCTGAGTGTGTTAAAAATATTTACAGCTTCCAGCAGAAATATAGACGAAGTGGATTTGGTGACATCATAGATTCAGAATTCATCATCTGTGCCTTTTCAAAGAAAACAGTTCAGAACTACAATCCATGCAGATTTGTCTCTAACATCCAAGAGCAGTCAGTGTCAATAGCAAGAGAAGTTTGAGTTGTCATCTTATGTTACATTCACCATATGAAAACCTACAATCTCAGACACACCAGCACTAAAGTATTCCCATTAGGACCATATGCTCAAATGCTGCTCTTGTGAAGTATAGACTTCAAAGCACATTCAATTTTCTCTTACAGTTCTTCACTCCACAGATCTAGCATGAAACCCAGAGCTCAGAAAGTTTTCCAGAAAAAAACATTTTAAGATGGTATGGGTAGAAGGTTTCAGCTGAGGGGGGTGGTTTCCTGCATTAAAATGGAACATATCCAGTATTGGCTCCTATGAGTCATATATTAATGCAGATAGCATAGGCTTTCATACAAAGAAGAATGGATATGCAAGGATATGAGATAATACTGTTTGTTATGTGTTTGTTAGTCAGCTGCCTCAATATGTAAACAAAACACAGTAATATTTCAGACTGTGCACTCCTCCAAATACTGCAATTTGAAAATGCAAAGAGATTTGTTGAGTCAGCGTAGATGCCTTTGTAGTGCAGCATCCTGTTCTCAGTGTGGCTAAGGAGTTGCACCATTCTTTAAGATGAGCTTTAGGTAAACAATAGCTTGGACTAGAATGTTGAACATATTTCACAATGTCCAGCATGTTCTGTTCTTTATGAATTTGTCTAACCCACTTTGTCTAGTTCTGTGAATCACAGAGTGTGGGCAGGGAAAAGGCTTGGATAACATCTAGGAGTAGATAGGGAGAGGTCTCCCACACCCTATAGAGCTTATAATGTCACCACCACTGTGAATCTACGTCAGCATCACAGTGGTAAGAATACTGTACCATTGTCAGAAATTAACTGGGCTGCATTCATTGACACAAATATCAAAGGCTATTCCATATCAGTGAGTTGTTCATGTGTAAACTTTCCATCATATGAATGATCCCATTTCACCTGTTCCTGTGCCAACAAATTTCTGGTAAACTTAATTCAAAGTACATTTTACAGCGCTGTTGGTGTCAGGGAACCCTGAAGTCTCAATGTTATACAGTCTTATTTGTAAATCTAGTTACTTTCTATGGATTGACCAAATATCATCACATTCAGAATTCCCAGAGAATGTTTTAGTTGTTACAGACATTGAATTCCATCACGTTTTTGGAACTCCCATGACACCAGCTTCTCTGGGTTATGTCCCCCACCACCTTGAGTATATATGTCTGTTGAGCAAGCCATATTGAAAAGAAGTGCCTTGAGGAATGCAGTGAGTCATAATAGATATGAAGCCACAGTTCTCCAATCAATAACTATAATTCTGATTAGGGCTGCTGGATTTCAGAGCCTAGCTCCTTTTTCTACACCTCAGGATAAGGGAGGAATCTCAAAGTGAAAGTGCTGTCCTGAAAAAAAAAGTGTGCTGCTAGCCTCCATTGTGGTAAACTGCTTTGCTGCAGGGAGTGAGACTAATCTAATTTAAAATCTAATCTAACCTAATCTATTGGGGGCTGGGTGCATGTAAAGTCTTCCAGTCTTCCAAACAGAATATATTGCAGGGCCTGGAGGTCACTTGCAACTGGAAGTCATGCAGGATGCTTAATTCTTCCCATCCCTGCTGACTCTGCCCTGAAAGTCACCCACTTCTGGTAGTCTTTTGCCCTCAGACAGGTTCCATGCCAGGATCTACATAAGTACAGATGGAGGAACATGACTGAAGAGAATTAGCACTCCTGTGTACTGAGATCCCCCTGTACATGCATCCTGTTAGCTGAACGTTCCAGTTATCCCAATGAATGAAATCTTGACTGCCAAGATAATTTCTAGTTCTTCTCTTAAAAGATCAGGCCATTAAATTGTCAACAGATTCTCTCTGCACTGAATGACAGCTCCCATTCCCAGCAATAGACATTAGATGAGATACAAGAACTTGGGCAACACATTTTTTGATGATGTTCAGTAAACATATAAACATCTTTAAAAATCTACCAGTAAGAATGTTCTTTTAAAAAAAAAATTCTACCCAAAGCCAAGATCATTCTTCGATCTACTGAACAGAAATGAAAATGTCTGATATCAAACCCATGGCTTCCTAATGACAAAGTCAGTGGCAGCTTCACAAAGGAGTTTTATTACCTGAGATAAAGCTTTTTCGGTTTGGCTCATTTTCCCCAGAGTGACTGCTTCTGTACACCACATATAATGTGGCTCTGTCTGTTAATAATCTTTCAACATGATTAAAGATAAAGATAATGAAAAGCAGAGATAAAGGAAATGTTATTATCATAGTTTATTGTATTTCTGGGAAAGGAGATTAAGCTTTTTCAAGAGGAAATAAAATTTAAAAAAACCTGGAAGCATGTGCTCATAAATGCAAACCACAGGAATGGTATGACACATCTCTATACAAATGATATCCTAGAGGAAAAAGAAGACATTGAACACTAGGGGGAAAAACCCCCAACAATTCCAACCTGTGAATCTATTGTAGTTACCTCAGCAATAGCTAGGGATGTGAAGTCCCAGGCAAAAATGGAAGGAACAAATAGGGCAGCAGAGAAAAGAGAGTGCAGCAGCAACTTCAGAAATGTCTGTTGTTGATTGGATTTATGTTCCCAAAGAAGGTCAATTAATTTATAAACAGGCTGAAACGCATTGGGGTTTTTAAAGAATAAATTTGGACCATCTATAAGCACATGGAGCCTAGTCTCCTTTTTTTTCCTGCTGCTTTATCACGCACACTTTATTTTATATTTTATTTATTGAATTTATATGCCACTTTTTCTCCCAAAGTGGGACCCAAGGTGGCTTCCAAAAAATTAAAAAAAATTAAAAGCACTTAAAACAGTTAAAAACATTAAACACATTTTAAAAATATATAAAATTATAAAACTGACAATAAATTTAAAAAACTGCTAATAAATAACACTCTCATGGCCATCCATTAAAGGCCTGCTTAGGAAGAAATGTCTTTGCCTACCCACAGAAGGAAAGCAAGAAGGGGGCCAGTCTAGCCTCCTATGGAAGAGTATTCCACAGAGTAGGAGCAGCCACTGAGAAGGCTCTGTCCTGTGTCCTTAGCAGGCGAGCCTGGGATTGTGGTAGGACCAAGAGAAAGCCTTCCCCTGCAGATCTTAGGGATCTAGCATGTTCATGTAGGGAGATAGGATTTTTCAAATATTCAGACCTAAGCTGTATAGTACTTTATAGGTCATAATCAGCACTTTGAATTGTGCCTGTAAACAAACAGGTAGTCAGTGAAGCTGTTTTAACAAGGGTGTTATGTGCTGGCTGTAACTGGCCCCAGTCAGCATTCTGGCTGCTGCATTTTGAATCTGTTGAAGCCCCACATAGAGTGCAATACAATAATCCAACTGAGTTATTATAACTCAGATCTGACGTCTTAAGGAATGGGTGCAGCTGGGACACAAGTTTTAACTGTGAAAATGCACTCCTAGCCACTGCTGAAACCCAGGAATCCAGGTTCAGAACTAAGTCCAGGAGAACCCCCAGGCGTGAGCCTGAGATTACCCCATCCAGCACAGGCAAAGTCCCTATTCCCTGATCTATCTTTCAACAGACCAGGAGGGCCTCTGTCTTGTCTGGATTAAGCTTCAGTTTATTTGCCCTCATCCTGTCCATCCAGTCCATTACTGACAACAGACAGGTTCAGCACTGAGGCAGCTTCCTTGGAATCAGATGGAAGGGAGGTAGTGTTGGGTGTCAGCAGCATACTTGTGACACCAAACTCCAAAACTCTGGATGACCTCTTCTAGTTGTTTCATGTAGATGTTAAACAGCATGGGGGACAAAACAGAACCCTGAGGAACCCCACAAGCCAATGGCTGGGGAGTCAAAAGAGAGTCCCCTAGCACCACCTTCTGAGTTCTCCCCTCCAGGAATGACTAGAGTCATGGCATAACAGTTCCCTCAAGTCCCATCCAAGAGAGTCAGCCCAGAAGAATACCATGATTGATGGTATTGAAAGGCACTGAGAAACCCAACAGAACCAACAGGGACACATTCCTCTGTCTAGTTCCTGGCATGGGTCATCCACCAAGGTGACCAAAGCTATCTCCACCCCATAACCAGGCCTGAAGCCAGATTGAAATGGATCTAGATAACCCATTTCATCCAAAAACCCTTGGAGCTTGGAGCTACCACACATTCTAGAACCTTGCCCAAAAATGGAATATTGGAGACTGGCTGATAATTATTCAAAATGGTGGGATCCAGGAAGGTTTTTTTTTTTTTTTTAGTAATGGCCTCATCACAGCCTCTTTTAGGCATGTTGAAAATGTTCCTTGCTGTAGTGAGGCATTTCCCACTCCCCTTAATCAGTCAGCCAATCCTCCTCTAACTGCTTTCACGGCGCAAGGATGGATAAGGATCCAGTATACACATGGTGGCTTTCACTTCTCCAAAGATTTTGTCCACATCTTAAGGCTGCACAAACTGAAATGAATCCAATAATATAGGACAAGCAGGTGCCAAGATTACATCCACTGGAGCTGTCTCAACTACAGCATCCAAGTCAGAGTGAATCTGAATTATTTTGTCTTCTAAGTGTCTTGCAAATTCACCACAGCAGGTTGTTGTGTGGTTTTTATTTCCTTCTTGTGGGCCAGAACATGAGAGACCCCTGACCACTCACAATAGCTCTGCTGGAGAGCATTGTACAGATGCAATGGTGGCAAACAAGTACAATTTCTTTGCTGCCACCATTGCCACAGCATAGGCCTTTTAATGGGTTCTAGCCCTTGTTTGGTCAGACTTGCTCTGAGTCTTCTGCCAATGTCACTCTAGTCTCCATTCCATTCATTTCATCGCCATCATCTCTTTAGTAAACCAGGAAGCTTGCTTGGCTCCACTTTGTGGGAAGGGATGCTTGTGTGCAATCGTGTCCACCACCTTGGTCAATTCACCATGGTCAATTCAAAAATCAGTCAGGGTTTCACCTGCCAAGGCAACGGAACACTCCCCAAGAGCCATCAGGAATCCATTTGGATCCATAAACCTCCAGGGGCAGACCATCTTAATCACTTCCATCCATACTTGCAGAGTCCCAGTGAGTCCAGACCCCACTAGGCATTGATCACTCAATGACAACAGAACTATAGAAAGTTCCTTCACACCTAGTACTTATTCCTGCTGGGAAAAACATAGGGGGAAAATCTGCATTATTTGCCAAGCCTAACTCTCATTGAAAAACTGACTTTATTTTTTATTTTAAAATGATGAATAAAATGATTACAATGTTGTTGCATGTATGTGCCTTCAAGTATCATGATGACTTATGACATCCCTATGAACTTCATAAAATTTTCTTGGCAAGGAATACCCAAAAGATGGTTTTGCTTTGCCTGTTCCTTTCTCTGAAATGTAGCCTATAGTATTTGATATTCTTTGACAGTCTCCCATCCACATAGTAACACTGGCTGACTCTGAGATCAGACATCTGAGATCAGACAAGCTCTGGTGCCTTTAGTGTATTTAGTCACCTGACTTTTAGTCCCCCCACCAAAGGATTTCTAAGCAAACTCAGGATTTGATGTTGGAAAGAAACTTCAAAATATTGAAGAACGTCCTCATGTACATGACTCAGAAATGCATTTGGGGATTCTGCTGCAATATCCTTTGTATGACACAGTGGCAAAGGCTTTGTATAACATAGCCTCTGACTTTTTAAGGAAAATCTTATTGCATGAGTAGAGTCATGCTCGTTTCTTCAGAGCCAATCCACTGTGTGCTGTACCCTCAGTCAATTTGATTTCAGAGCACTCTAAAAAAGATGATATGTAAATAAAAATAACTGTTTTTAATTGCAGAATGCTGTTTAATATATTGCTATTTTCCAATTAAAAAAAATTTAAACTAGGGGAAAAAAAGGAAAATAAGCCTGATTAATTTGGGGTTCAAATAATTAAAAGTTGGCTAAAGATGTATTTTGATCCAACAATTCATTTTGGATGTGGACTCTTCATACCTCTGCTCACATATCATTGTTGAGAAGGGCTCTCTTATTCATACTCAACAAAAGGAAGAGCCCCGTACACAGACAGGTGTGTAGGGCCAATGTAGAGAGCTGTCTCTACTGAGTGAGTGAGCAAACAAGACTCCTTGCTTTGTAGGTCTGATGGCATCTCCATTCATTCATTACAGATTTTCATTGTGAATACTTTGCTGGGGTCTATTAAAAAATTACAGCTAATGGGTGGACTTCATGTATTTCACCCATTTCATACATAACTCTTAATACTCTTTGCTATTATGAGCAACATCTCTCTTTAGAGAACAAAATATTTCAGAAAAGAAAGATACTCAAGGTGCATAAAGTGGTACTTACTATTAATCCATGTTAAAAGTATTAATAATTGAAGTGAATCATAGTGGAGCAGTCAATTCTATTTATAGCTAACTGAATTTGGGTGTGCAATCTATTCTCAGCATGTTATATATTCCAGTCATTATTGTAATAGAGAACTAATTGATTGAATTTTGGCAGCAGAGTACTCAATGGCTGGTGCTGTTACCATTCATCAAATATTTTAATCTGCTTTAATTCTTAGGTACTTGTGGGTAAGTCCTAGGTAAGAAGGACTAAAAAGGAAAAGGGAAACTGAGAAGAAATTTCAATCAAATCTAAACACTAATCTCTTCTTTTCTTTTTATAAAAATCAGGCTAGAATTCATTAGGAAGGCACAGAACATGTTCACAAAAATGTAGTCTCCAACAGTCAGACCATTTTTTCATTGTATTTACTCAATGATGTAGTAATGGAATGGCTCTGTCATCTGCTGCAAAACGTAGATCTTCAAAGAATTATGTTATTAAACGATTTGCCTTTCTCAGAAGCTGACATTAAGAAATTTGAAAAGAGGCTGTTGATGGTTTATTTAAGATGCAGCAGACAAAGCAACAGCACACAGGAAAACATTATGAAAGTATTCATGTTATGGCAAAAGTTGGAGGATGAGGAGGAAAATTATCCATTAAGACTGCAATCTTACACCCTGTTACTTGAGTATAAGATATACCTGGTGTTAACCTTAGTAAATCCCATTGAATTTATGCATCGTACTTACAAGTAATTAATATGGGTTTGAGTGCCAGCATGATGTCGTAGTTTAAGCACTGGATTACAACTTTGGAGACCCAGTTTTGAAGCCCCACTCAGACATGGAAGCCCACTGGGTGACCTTTGGCAAGTCATACTCTCTCAGCCTCAGAGAAAGGCAAAAGCAAGACCTCTCTGAACAAATCCTGCCACTCAAATCCTGTGATAGAGTCCCCTTAGGGTCACCATAAGTCAGAAATGATTTAAAAGCACACAAGAAGTACAATACAGCTTTGCACTGGCAGTTTCATGTCCCCCAAGAGTAGGGATGGGCCAACCAAATCCTCGAATCCTCAAATCCTTGGCAGGGATTCAAGATTCAGAAATCTGAATCCCTGTGCCAAAATAGGCAAACCGAATCTTTTGAATCCACCACTCAGTTTGTTGGAGACTGGGACACCTGAAAGCCTGGGAGACTGGGACGTCTGAAAACCTGGGAGACCAGGACGCCTGAAAATTTGGGAGACTAGACACACAAGAGGAGATGGCAAGTAGGTGAATTTTCCCTCTGGAGTAATAATGCCCTTTGCTAACAGTTTCACAAATTACATCTAACGTTGTATTCTAAGATATTTAAATTGAACATTTCTTCTTTAAGTTCAGCACTTGACTGGAAGCTACAGGCTTGAGATTTCAAGGACAACTGAAACATTCCTTTGCATAGCTCACTTGCAAAGCTCTTTCAGACACAATTCTGGGGTTTCTAGTTTTACAAGGTATCACAGCCTTCTCTGTCAAAGTGTGCTGGTGCATCATCAAACTACAAACCCCAGGATGCCAGAAGGAGCTATGCAGGGAAAAGCCAGTTTTGACCTGGATTATCTCTGTACTGTAGTGGTCCTGTTTATACAGGCAGGAAACTGTGGGATTAATCCACATTTTCCTTCCTGTGTACAAAGGGCCTTCATGACATTTTCAGTCTGGGGAGATCCTGAGGCAAAACTAGGACAATTGTCCTGGCCAGATTTCTTCAGAGGGAAGTTTGCCTTTGCCTAGGCTTTTGCTAAGGCTGAGAGAGCGTGTCTTGCTCAAGATTATCCTTCTTTCCCTTGCTTTTTAAACCCTTTTTAAAAAAAGGATTCGAAAGATTTGAGATTCGTGGATTCCCAGAACCTTCCAGGGATCCGGATCCAGATTTGGATCCAGAAAATTCTGGATTTGTCCCACCCCTACTCAAGAGTATACACTTTATTGTGCAAACTGGTTATCAAATTTTTAATGCGAACAACTGAAAACTGAAGACAGAAGTTTGAGGAATTGTGTGGCCCTCCAAATACCACACTGTGACCTGCAGTATTCCTCATCATTTGTTCTGCTAGCTAGAGCTTCTAGGATTTGTAGTTCCACAACAGTAGAGACTTTTTCACACTACACAATGATGGCACTACGATTCCACAACTGCATCCTCTGGAATTCTGGAATTTGTAGTTTAGTCAGAGGCACTTGAGAAGTTATCTGGCTGAAACTTCTAAATACCCCCTTCCCTAACAAAGTCCAGGATTCTATAGGATTAGACCACCACGGTTAAAGTAGAATCATAGTGCTATTATTGTGTAGTCTGAAAAGGCCTCCTACTGCCACATAATTCCTATCCTAGTTGTAGAAAACAAGAGAAATATATACCCTTACCATTTTTTGTTCCATCATGAAAAGGGACACATGGCTCAGCCTCACTTCTCTATATACTGGTGCTGAATGAATGAACAATTGTTAGGCTATGATGACAGATTCAAATAAATTCAGCAACATGCCTATACATTTTTAAGTGGGCTTAGCTTGGAGTGCATTGATTCACAATGCGCTTTTGGTTACGCCACAGCTAAAATATTATAAGTAGGTGTGGAGAAGTTGCTGGAAATGCATCTCTCATCTCCAGAATGCAGAATGGTTTGGGACCCTACAGTTGCTTATATTAAAAAACAGTGATGGGTGTATGATATAATTAGTTTAATTCACAGCTCTTACACAGAGAGTACACAGGGCAATCATAATCACACTTTCAAAAAAACTTTTTTTAAAAAAGCATGTGATTTAATTGATAGGTAGCAATAGATTGCGCCTAAATACCCCAAAAGCACCAGATCCTACCTGATTTGAAACCTAAGCAGGGCCAGATCTGGTTAGTACTTAAATGGGCGACAGCCAAGGAATACCAGGTGCTGCAGGCTATATTTCAGAGGAAGGAACTGGCAAAACCTCTGAGTATTCCTTGCTTAAGAAAGATAAACCATAAGCTGACAGGTGACTTGAAGGCATACACACATAGGTACACACACACACACACACACACACACACAGGGTTAAGGATAAACAAAATTGCTTTGTACAACACATAACTAGCCTAGGAAATACTACTTCATCATAAATCACATAAATAACCTTTTATTTAATGTTCTTACATGTCGGCCTATTGGTTTTTCTTTACCACAAGAGCCCAAAGTTAAACCTCTTTACAAAAATTCAGTATATGAGTTGTTGTTGTTGCTGCTGCTGCTGTTGCTGTTGTGTGCCTTCAAGTCATTTCTGACTTACAGTGACTCCAAGATAAACCTACCACTTACTTCCATGGTTGAATGGGGAACTGAATCCTGGTCTGCAGGATCTTAGTCCAGTGTCAAAACATTACACCGTACTGGCTTTCTCAGTATCTGTAGCATCATATATAAAAAATTGCTATACTCTATAATAAGAAAGAAGTCCATTCAATACATGTAGCATATATGCAGCATCCTCTTTCTCAAGCTATCTATCTGTATTGCGGAAAACTGGATCGGCTTGCTCCTTTTTTGTGAAAGACATCAGTTCCGTGATGTCACACCATATCCCACTTCATTGAGAAGGGTCTCTCAGCATCCAGAATTAGATGGCAGGAGGCAGAGAGGGCTACAGAAGAGGGGGAAGACACCACAGCTCTGTTCTAAAAACATGAACTCTGTTCTGCTCATGGAAGGAAGCTGGAATCTAAGTTATCATTTTCAGATTGCATATAAGAGTGTAAAATATAACAACACAAAAAGTGAGATATCTAGAGTTTGGAAAAATTCAGGCTAGAACTCCCCAATCTCCTAGCCAGAATGGCAAAAAAGTAACTTTTCCAAAATATAGGTCCCGATCATATTGTTCCCTATGTAAGAAGCATTTTCCATTCATCCACATCGCCTTTCCTTTTATGATATCTTTGCTTTTGCAGTTGTAACCCATTTAATGCCTCATACAATTTGTACTTTTGGTTGTTCTCTCCCATTTAAAATAAACACTTTGGCTGCTACGACCTGTAAATCTGCATTTACTCATTTTGTATACAAACCAATAAAACATACTTGCTTTCTCTAATATGATAGATGCTCTAAATATTTTAAGAACAACCAAAACAGTACAAAAATCAATAAACTGAACTTTAGATTAATGTTGGCTGGGCCCCTTATAAAACTGTTCTGAAGTCAATTTTAAGATATTAATTAATTTCCAGGGTAATTTCCTTCCCTTTGCCCTAACCAATTGAAGTACAATATCAGAGAGATCCAAAGAATGACCAATGGCATTTTCAATCACTCCATAAAAGAGGAAGTGAATCATATTTCCAGTGTCACAGCTGATCCCTCACTTCACCTGGTTCTTATATTTCTAACTGGCTAGCAATGCCCTGGCTTTACATACTACTGAGAGCATGGCTACATTTCAAAGAAAAGGCAGCTCTAAAGAAATCTGAAAAGCTTCATGATAGGAAAAAGGTCCAAAATATTCTTGGGAGCAGGTGTAAAAGGAACCTATTTGCCTACCTGAAACTTTTTTTTATTTAAAAAAAACCCTTTTTCTATTTTCCCTTTCGTTACTAAGTAAAAATAGCTGAATGAGCTTTGCATTAATGTGGATTTTATTCTCATTAATCTTACAGTATTTGGTTATTTTTATAATGCTGCTGATCATATTGCTAACACTCCTGCAGCATGTTATAAAGACACTATTGCTATCCACTGAGAAGGACAGGGGGCCTTCTCCGTGGCTGACCCTGGGATCTGGAAATCCCTTCCAAGAGAAGTCAGACTGGCACCCTTCCTACTATCTTTCTACAATCAAGTAAAAATGTTTTTATTCTGACAGGTGTTCAATGTGTGATTATGTGTGGCCTGTCTGATAGAACGTGCTGGATAGTGTGTTGCTGAGGAGTATTTCATTTTTTAGTTATTTATTTTAACATTGTTTTAAGTCTTTTGTATTCTATCAGTTTTCACTAGGCCTTTTTAATTTATTGTAAGTCGCTTTGAATCCTAACCTGGGGAAAAAGTGTGTGTGTGTGTGTGGGGGAGAAGTAGAAGAGGATTTTTTCCCAAATGAGAAGACCCCATTGTTAATAGAGCATGTAGCCAGGCTTTCTAGTTAGGTGAGGCAGCCAAACTTTAATGTGTGACATTCTGGGGAGAGGTCCACAGTGTCAGCTAAATCCACCCTGCAGTAGAAGGGGGCTGATGGCAAGACAAGGGGAAGAGAAAAGCAGTGGCCTTCAACCACAGTTTGCCTCCATTCAAAGACTGTGATTAGCTCACCTCTGTTCTTTTCAAACTTTGGTCTTCCAGATGTTTTGGACTTGAACCCCCAGAAGACCCAGCTAGCATGGCCAAAGTTGGGGATTCTGGGAGTTGAAGTCCCAAATGTCTGAAGGACCAAAGTCAAGTGAACATAAAATTTAATTCAGACACCAGAAATGAAATGACTGGCATTTTTTATTTGTTTCATAAGGAAAAAGAATATATGTAAAGCGTGTATACAGTGAGCAAGGGAATACCAAAGGGTGTAAAACAGACACAATTGTTGATTAAGAAGTTAGACACTAGTGTTGAGCTTGTTTTCTCAATAGTTTAGTTTTAATATTGTATCATGACAACACCCACCCAAATAGGTTTAGACACAAAGTAAAGACCACACTGCAACCACAGTCAAGGTTTAGGGAGAATATGTGCATTCCTTTCTTGATGAAGTCAATGAGACTAAAGCCTTAGTTTTACAAAATATATATTGCATCATAGACTTTCTTTCATAAATGTATAAAATTGCTCGATAAACATATAAGAAAGCATTTCTGAATTATGGATTCAGTGGATAATTGAACACACAGGTCATGAGAGATCCCTTATTCCCTAATATATGCTTTGCTACCTTTAGGACTGATCCTTGGTATAGTAAGTCTAAGATAAGCAAGTCTCACTTTATCTAAGATAAGTAAGATGAGTAAGTCTAAGATAAAAAAATTCTCCCCCATCCACAAATTCTAAGTAACAGAATGTTCCCCCCTCTGCTTTAGCATTAATAATATTTAAGTACCACACTATAAGAACATACAGTCAAAGCTTTGCTACTGTTAGAGAAAAATACATAGTTGAAATTGGAAGCAGCCCAAATCACAGACTCAGCAAGAAGTATGAATTGGTTTCATTAATTGTCCTTACCATTAATAAGCAGCATTTTTAGACCTCTTTTTGGTATTGCGATTTTATCCTAGTGCTTTTGCTTCTAGCTCCCAATGAAGGATCTATAACTCTTTAGACTTGAAATAAAGCTTCCTAAACATTTGAAATAAATTTAATTGCAAGTCTGTAGATATAGTACATGAGAAAAATACAGTACATGAGAAAAAAATATGCTCATTAAGATTATGGTAGTATTTATTTAATCTTAGAGAAGATAGCTATCTGGGCAAGGAAGCACACAACATACACCATTTTTCATACACAATTATTATCAATAGATTATAGAATGGTTTTAATTGTAGCTGCTGTCAGTGACACAGGAGAATGGTCAAAGACTTGGGGTTCTTTCACTACACAGTTATAGCATTATATTCCACCTTTATTGCCATGGCATCATTCTATGGACTCCTGGGGTATGTAGTTTGGTGAGACAATGGATGTATCTGACTGAGAAATCTAAATGTTCCTCTCTAACTGCAAATCCCATAATTCCATAATATGTTTGTATGGCAGTTATAGTGGCATCATAATGATATATTTGTGTAGTATAAAAGCACCCTTGAGGGCAGGACTAGAGATAATGAATTTAAGTTACAGGAGGAAAGATTTTGGTTGAAAGAAGAAAGAGGAGGAGGAGGAGGAGGAGGAGGAAGAACTTTTTAACAGTAAGAGCAGTTCCACAATGGAACAAATTAAGATACTAGAGGAGGGATTTTGTTTGCACATGAGAAGAAACATCTTTCTGGCAAGAGTAGTGAGAGCCAGTGGCCATGTGTCAAACAAGGACCATGGGAAATGATTTCTGCTCAGACATGGAAACCCACTGGGCAAGTCATACTTTCTCAGCATTGAGAATGGCAAATCTTGGGTAAATCTTGCCAAGAAAGCCTCATGCGTGTGTATATGTGTGTGTGTGTCTACAAGTTGCCTGAAAACTTATGGTGACCACATGAATTCCATGGTGTTTTTTTAGGCAAAGGACACTCAGAGATGGTTTATATTGCCTCCCTCTAAACGTAGCCTACAGCATCCGGTGCTCGCTAGCTGTTCCCCATCCAAGCACCAACCAGGACTGCTACTGCCTAGCTCCTGGTAAGATCTGGTACCTATAGGATATATAGGATCACCATAATTTGGAGTTGACTAGAAGGCAGGAGTAGCTTGCTGTTGGAACTAACTGTCTAGGAGGTGCTCAGCTTTCCTTTCCTGAGGCCCTTCAAGCAGATGCTAGTCAGGAAATTCAAAAGAATGAACCTGTGTGGCACAGAAATTCTGGCTGAATGTTGGAGCTCCTGTACCTAAATAGCCACACCTTGGTTCTTGTTTGCCAGTGTTTAACAAATCATCATCATCATCATCATCATCATCATCATCATCATGCTCCCCAATTATCTATGCAAGATAACTAGCATTTGTTCCTTTCAGCTTAGTCATACTCCATGTACACTGTTATTCAGTTTCACAAAGAACTGCACTGCTTTGGGTTTTGTCCCCTTTCTTTGGCTCTACTGCAGTGTCTTCTTTCACTTTTGTCACTATCTTTTCCCATCATTCTCTCATGCAAATAGGAATAACATGCAGGAGGGTAAGCTAACACATCCCCATGAGTCAGACCTTAGAGGGGCAGGTAAGGAAGCTTCCACAGAGCTTTCCAGCATCATGAAGGTGTGCCCAATGCAAAGAAAAATCCAAATTTAATGAAGCAGCCCAAACTCTGTTTGGAGCATCTTCCAAACCTTAATAATTAATAATGCAATTATGTGTGTGCAGAGAGAGGGGCAGTTTCTGTGTCAGTGTTATATTGAAATGTAATTTGCAAACCTGTCTAGCTCACAATTTAAATTTTGTTAATTTACCTTCCTCCCAACACCCAATTCATACACCTTGCTGTTAATTAAACTGAGATGTATGTTGACACCAAGAGGTACTTTGCCTTTGGAGATGAGCTAAGAATTGTGCTGCCTGCTAAGAAAAGCTATAGCAGGACTCTTGAGAGTTGCCATTAGGGAGCACTGAAAAAGGCACACTTGTCCTCTGGCATGAAGCTGATGAATGGTCACCTCCCAAGGAGATCTATGGCTTTAGACTGAAATGCATTAAACCAAAAGCTGCAGGGGAGAAGTCTCCATTCCATGCCAAAATGAATTGCAGCATGCATGCTGTAAATCTTTCAAAGTAAAACCAAGGACACAGTCTGCTGTTAGGTAAACACATCTATGGTGTTCCATTTATTCTTTCTGGTTCCAAGTTTGGAAAGAGAGGAACCTCTGGCCAAGATAGGGCCTTCCCCACCTTCCTAAAATTGTATACTTGTTCTCTCTCCACTTCTTGGCCCAATCCTTCCTTCTGACACTGCTCAGAGGGGCCCATGAGGTGGGAGAAAGTGAGAGTTGCCACAGTTATATCAGTGGCTTACTGCTTCAGTTCTCATGGCTCCATCTTATGGAATCCTGAAAGCTGTAGTTTAGTGAGGCCTTTAGAACCCTCTGCTAGAGAGGTTTAGTCCTGTTTACAGAAGATTCTAAGAACCTCACCAAATTACAAATCCTAGGATTTTACAGGTGGAGCCATGACAGATAAAGTGAGACAAAACCCTTGTAACTGTATAGGGTACCTTAACTCTCGATCTTGGGTTGCTGGTGTTCTCCCTCTGGTTAGGTGACAGTGGCAAAAGTAGCAGCAACAAGGTCAAGCCCCAGTAGTCAGCAGTGGACCTCAACTGCTAAATTCAACTGTATCATCTAACATGATGCTCACTCCTGACACAAACTCTCAAGAGGAGAGTTTAAAACATGATTGTGGGCTCTCACCCATATTGAACTTCTGGTTTTTGTTTTTATCCACTTGCAGTCAGTTTGTGTATGCTGGAGAAGAAGAGACGTTAACAAGCTCCTATAGCCGGAAAAATTATGTGGGATAGATAGCAACTACTACCACTATTACTGGCAATTAGCCATATTTGGAACACTTTTGATACCTTCCGACTCCAGCTAGACTTCATACTCTGTAGTAACCATGATGGTGCTCTTTGTCATTTCAGACTGATTTTCATGAGTGGTGGAGCGGTTTCAAGTTTTGAAACACAATGTATCATTGGGGGATAGTTTTTGCCCCCAAACCGGAATGCAGGAGTCTCTTTAGAAGGAGGAAGTCTTTGGAGAAAGAGTGGGGTCTGGGGAGTGACATGCATCTTGTGGGCTGCAGCCTCCCCATGTCTGCTATAGAGGAAAAACTGCAATCCTGGGCAGTTCACGAACCTACACCCACCATTTCAGGATGTTTCACTCACTGAAACAACATACCCAAAATGTTCGGTGTCAGACCTTGGAAACCTTTGAGGGTATTTGTGGGATGATTCTTCTGTTGTAATTGATCTTTAAGCTTACAGAGTCTCCCCTCCTCCATGTATCTTCATTAAGATCTTTGACAGAAATGTTAAAAAAAAAATTATTGGGTGCAGGAAGATTTAAGGATTCTGTTTCCAGTAAGTAATGGAACAACAAGTTTTGAAGCTGTACAAAAAGCGGTCCCTGTGCTATTTCTTGCTGGGAAGAAAGCCAACATTTATTTTCCTTGACTTGTTATATGGTATGATCAGATCTGTATGGATAAGATGTACCCTGTTGTCCCAAGAGCTTTCACAGTTAGGGCTGCATGAAAAGGCATGACTACGTACAGGTTCTCACTACAAAGGTCATGAAAATTATATATCTCCCCTAGTTGTATTTCTGAAATTTTTCCACTTGGCATTTGAAAAGGAAGCAGCTAGTTTTCATGATACTTCATTTGCTATCTGTTTGCCATAGTGCCTTGGGAAAACTTTTTTCTCTCTCTTGAATTTAGACAAAAGTGCAAAGTGACATTCTCTGCATGCTAAAATGCCAACAAAAATAACAAAGCTATGAATGTAAATAATGAGGATGTTCATAGCTTAGAATTCCAGCAATTTTGAACTTTTATTTATATAGATAGTTTGGAATCTTCATCTTTGTTTATTATTAACTGGGCTATGGAATTTTCCACGATTATTTAAGATGGCTCAGACTGTTCAATTAAAAAAACATAAACAAACTGAGGACATTTACTAAACAATATGTTCCTGTTATGGACCTTCAAGTAGTTTCTGACTTGTGGTGACCCTAAAATGAATCTATCATGAGGTTTTCTGAGAATGTGTGAGATATACCCAAGGTCACCCAGTGAGTTTCCATGGCCAAACAAGGAATGAAACCCTGGTCTCTAGGGCCATAGTCCAGTGCTTAAACCATTACATCGCTATACCACACTGACAATATACCTCCTTGATCTTCCAGGAATTGGACAAGTGAGTAATACAGAAAAGTTAATAAGCACTCACAGCCAGAAAAATTCTGTGGGATAGATAGCAAATAAATGAACAAATAATGATCTTGGAAAGAGTGTTCAGTTAAGTAGGTTGATTTCCACTGATCTGTATGATTCTATGGAAAGTCCCTTTTGGTGTTTCTCTAAAGTTAAAATACTTACAATAAAAATGTCTCTCATGCTTTTCCTATTCTTTTCATTTTCAAAGCTGTAGGGAATCAAAGGAAAAATGGAACCTAAAATTAAAAGAAGTATTACCTCAAAGCAGCAGCTTTCAGTTCAGAAATACCGTGTCAAAACAACAACTCAAGACTCAATATGTTTAGTATTTCGGATGGCAGTTTTAGGAGTTATTCATATTGGCCCAAAGGGGGGTACTCCAGAACACATTTTGCACTGTGTATCGGGAAATGAAAGTCAGCGGGTGTTCTGATACAAATTATTATATTTGCACATAAATCCCAGCTAGAATAACCCATTAACTCAGAGGGAAATTGGTAAGCCATCAGTTATATAAGTTTGATTGACTAAAGGGGTCTAGCCTAGTTAGAACTAACAAATGGATTTAGGCCAAAGTATCTTCAATGGGATTAAATGGAAACTTGTTCATCACTGTAAAAGAATATGCAAAAATGATCACAGCTAGGTTTTGAAAAGTAAGAAAATCACTGAACCAATTCAATGGGATTTCATAGTGTCAACTGTCATCTTAATTCCTTGATTAACCAATCAGAGCTAGGGTTAAGCTCTGAACAGCTTCTATACAGATAGTAGTGCATCAGCTCCAAAGCACCCCTCATGACTAGTAACAGAATGACACTATGTTGGGAAGAAGGATACGGCAGGCTAATGTCAGATCATTTCTTACTCACTTAAAGATGAAGTAAGCAAGCATTTATGCCTGTACTTTGAACTATTTTAGGAATTCTGCCTTGAGCAATTTCAGAAATAGTTACTACCTCTAAGGCCCACACAATATGAGATCTGGCTACAGGAAAAGTCATCTTTCCCCCCACAAAACTTCCTGCCTTATCCCTAAAGTCATCAGAGGCCTTCTTCTCACACCATCCAAAGTTTGTTCTTGTTTTTGTTTTCCATAGGAGCTTGGTTATAAGTGCTAGAGGACTTCCCTAGCCAAGATTTATGAACGCCCCTCCCTAAACTGACAATTCCAGGATTCCATAGAATGAAATCATGGCAATTAAAGTGGAACGATAGTGCTATAATTCCATTTTGTGAATGGCCCCTTGATCTGTGGCACATGATATATAGATGGGATGCTCACCTGGTGTCAATCCTACTGCCCTTTTAGCATCATTGGAATATTTAAGAAATGTTTTAGCTGGTCTTAGTTTCAAGGTATAGCTCTGAAGGATTTTGTTGGTTTTATTGGTAATTCTTCTATGCTTTTATCTTTGTTTTTTCTTTTAGACTACCCAGGGAAATATTACAGATGTTGGAAGTTGTTTAAACAAATATGTGAAGGAAGGCTTATAAATTGCCTGTGAAATAGATGGATATATACCTGTCCTATCTATCATGGTTCAGCCAAATGAGTGTATATAGGAAGATGAACACAGTGATGGTTTACCAGCTCAACTTCCTAAATGCATCTTGAGGCATCACACTGAGTAGTTTTCTCACTTCTGTAGAGGCTGTTTTCTCTGCACAGCATGCATCTGTTGATCGTAGCTGAATGATGGAAGTGTGGAAAAACCTAAGAGCTGAAATCTGTGGAGCTTCAAAATTCCTGGGCGGGGGTGAGGGGGCTGAAGATCTCAGAGTATCTTCTCATCCTTTTATCAGTTTGAATGATTATCAGTTGACTTGAATCAAATAGCCTTTGCTGGAGGAAGAATGGGCAACTAAGCTTATTCTAGAACAGAAGACAATGTCATGTACTATAGGAATTATAACATCTTAGTCCTATTATTGAGCTGTAGCCAGAGGTGCTTTAACATGTACACTCTCTGCTGCATGATGACTCCTGCTAGTGATGTGGTAATAGAACACGTTAAAAAGTAGATAATATCCCAGACTGTCTGTAGGTTCACAAAAGGCTTGATGGACAGAAGCAGGAAGAGGACACCGATTTTCTCAAGCCACCTCTCCCTCCTTTCATGCCATTCAAACGGATCCTTCAATCTTCAGAACCTCAGACTTTGGGATGATAGACAATCTCCATCTTCTATTTATGGAGGGCTTTTTAAATTGGTCCCCTTAAGTAGTTATACTGAAACCTAATCTTAATCTACAGGAGTGCAACACATGCACACACAAACACAATTGGGCTAGAGTTATGAAAAAAGTCCAACTGTGAAAACTAAGGAATTATTCAAACCTACCTCATCTTCCACTCCCAGCTGAAGCCTAGCCAGAATGCCTGCACAGAGTGGCATTCCAGGTGGCCACACATTAGCATTTTAAAATGGTGCAGGGCGACCTCCAATGGAGGTCTTCTGCACCATAGCGTGGACTGGCGTGGACTACTTTTGTAGTTCCACACCTCAATCCATGCAGGAGCGACTGGAGCTGGTCACGCAGTATGGTTTTTAAAAACCTCTTTTCAGAGGTTTTTAAAAACCAGGGAGCGCGCAACCCCGTGCTGCTCTGTCGCCCAGCTCAGAAGCAGATTTGCAGGTGCGTGCAAGTGCATGCCTGCAGATCTGCCAGGGGCAGGCTTCCAGCTGGCGAGCTTCTCCGGTTGGTGGAGAGCCTCCACCAACTGGAAGCCGCCATTTGGGACGCCGCAGGAATGTGGAGCAGCAAGCTCGCGCTGCTCCGCATGGCGACGGACTCGCCCGGCTGCTGGTAAGCTCCATTTCCAGGCGTTTTCACCCGTTCCCCCCCACATACACATGTGGAAAGGGCCACAGTTAAGTATAAAGTTTGCATTCAATTTGTTGTATGAATCCTTTTACCTCTTTGGCATGACATTGGCATAGAAACATTTGATATGAAGTGCTAGACTGTTATAGCTATTCAAATACAAATGCTACACCTTCCTTGTTGAGCACTGTTATACAGAAGTATTTTGTTCATCTTCCAGCAGCCTTTTTCCCATATGAAACACATAGCATATTAATTACTTTTGTGGGGGGACGGCATGAGTGGTTCCTCTAATATCCCAACTGCACGCTTTCTTATTCAAGAGCAAGCCCCACTTAGTTCAACTGGGCTTACTCCCAATCAAATATGGATTGGATTTTGTAACCTAGGAAACCTAAGAAAGCAAAGCAATAATAAGCCATACAAAATGGCCACTGTATAATAGCTGCTTTAAGCTATTGTGGCCATTTTGTTTAGCATTTTTCTCCAAGCCATTGATGTGTAATAACTCTCTAAGTGGATTAGATGGTCCCCCTCCCCAGTCCGCTAAAGACCTCTTTGTGATTTGAGGACTGTAGTGGCATAGATAGAATTCCTTTATTCCTGTGGCATGGTATAAAGTATGGAGACTATTGTCATAGTGAATAATTTGAAGTTGGGCTATTAAGCAAATAATGAACCATTTAGCTGATTAATCATCTGCCTTTAGAGCATTTAAGCTACTCAGATTTTTTATAAAAGTAACAGAATTTAGATATAAGTGCTTTTTCTTGAAATCAAAGCTCAGGAGGGGAAGGGAAAAGAGTCTGCTTTAAAAAAAAAACCTGTTACACTAAGACATCTCCAAACTGAAATAAAATCATTTCCCTCAGCCTTACTCATTAAAACCTCTCACCATTTATTAATAAGTTAATAAATAGCCACTCTGATTGGTTATGAGCTGTTATCAATGAATCAAGCTGTTGATCAAAACTTTGGTTGATTGACTGATTAATTTAGTAGTGATATCAGTATAAGTTTGAAGCTCATACTTAAAAGTTGCATGTGACAATGCTTTTGTATGCATAACTACCTAAACTACTAATAAAGCATGAACTCCAACAGGCTGTGGCTAGGCTGAAAAACTGAGTTTGCATAGTGTAAATCTTCACATCTGGCGTTATGCATTGATTGCGCTCCATAATTCCTATACTGAAATACTGTGCTGCACAAATGAGTTCACAACTGAATACACAACAAAGGGGATGCTAGCACCAATTTGAATAAAGGTAGGCATATGCATATCAACTGAGAATACACATGTAAAGCTGCACCAAATGCATCACCCCATTTCCATGACCTTAACTGAGTACAGAGCTTGCACACTGGAAAAGAATTTCCAATTGTTTCTATAGAATTGCTTACACATGTGTAAGATACCAACAGAATCTAGCCTCTGTCAACCTGGACTTCCAGAAGGTTTTTGATAAGGTCGCACATGTGGATTGAAGTAACCATCTACATATTTTCAGAAATAACAAAAGTATTGTATTTTGATGAAGTCTCACAACAAAGACTCCACAGCAAATTTAGTAATCACAGGATAAGATGAAAAGTCCTCTTAATGGATTTAAATCTGTTTAAAGAACAGAAAGCATTTATGTAAAATTAGAATAAAAAGTAAGAATCAATAAAAAAAAAAAAGAAAAAATCAATAAAAAAAGAAAGTAAGAATCATTGGTCAGTTTTTGCAATTCAGGGATGTACTGAGTGGGATCTTTGAAGAATCCATACTGTGACTGTTGCTTCTAAACTTCTTCCTAAATAATCTGGAGTTAGAAGTATGTCATGCTGTTGACACTAAATTACTTAGGGTAGTTTGAAGTGAGAAGCAGGGTAGGCCTGGGTAGACCCAGCTAATCACAGCCTTCAAAATGCTGTGGAAGGACCTACAGGGAAAAGGATACAATCTAGAGGACTGTCTGTTAAAGAGATATGGGTATAATGAGCTTGGACCAGTCAGCAATAGAATAGAGATAGAGATAATTAAAAATAGAGGTGGATACATCCAGTTAGGAAGAGGGGAATGGGGGAGAATTGAGTAGTTTCAAACATAGTTAAAAGGCCTTTCTGCACCATGAGTTGAGAGCAAAAGACTGCCTAAATAAAAATGCCTTTCCCTGCTGGTGGAAACAGGTGAGAGAAGAGGCAACTTAGGAGGGAATTCCACAACCTGAGAGTAGCCTCTGGGAAGAATCTCACCAAATGCACCTCAGACAATTGTGGGGTTGAGAGAAAGCTCCTTCTCCCCCAGAAGATCTTAGCACTTGGGCAGGCACATACATTTTCTTATGTAACTCATTAGGCTTATAAAGGACATAATATTAAAAACAAATGTAGTATGAGAATTTAAAATATGTGTTTGTGATATGAACTTTCAGTGTAGAAATTCACATTGGGTGACATATTTCTTTGGCCCTTTCTACACGGGGCTATTAAAACGGTATAGCATGACCTCTGACGGAGGTCGTCTACACCATAAAATGGATTGGGGAGGATTACTTTTGTGTAATTCCACACCCCAATCCACGCTAGGGCACCCGGAAGTGGCGGCGCCATGTGCTTTTTAAAAACCACTTTTCAAGTGGTTTTTAAAAGGCACGGGGCGTGCAGCTGCGTGCAGCCGCGTCGCAGTGCCCGGTGTAGATTTGCAGACGCGCACAAGGGCATGCCTGCAGATCTGCAGGGGGTGGGCTTTCCAGCTGGCGAGCTTCTCCGGTTGGTGGAGAGCCTCCGTCAGCCAGCAGCCGCCATTTTGGATGCTGCAGGATACCGCAGGACATTGCAGGACGCCGACGAGTGTGGAGCAGCGAAAACATGCTGCTCCACGCAGCGACAGACTTACCCGGACGCAGGCAAGTCCTAGCGTGTTTTCACCCGTTTTTTCCTCCGCGTGTGGAAAGGGCCTTTGTTTCATGTATATTCTGTTTATGGAAGTCACTTGCAGCTTTGTCTAAAGAAGTTCTGGGTGAGAAATTGACAGCATGTTTGGTCTATTGAATATGAAATGGAGATATCCAAACACAAATTAGACGTCTGGTAGGGAGTCACTGACTAGTTTTGTTCTCTGCAACAGGAAATAACTGTAAGAGTAACTAATGCTGTTGATTTTATAGAAGTCAAAAAAAGGTCATTAATGTAAGGCACTTCATACATGAAGCACACTAATAACAAACAAAACCCAGGCTTTTGTCCCTAGAACTCTATCTTGGTGGAAGGGCCATAGAGCAATGGTAGAGCCCATGCTGTTCATGGTCCCAGGTTCAATCCCCAGCATTTCCAGATGGGCTGGGAAACACTCCATCAGAAACCAAGGAGAATCACCACCAGTGAATGTAGATAGTACTGAAATAGATGGACCAATGATCTGACTTGTAACAAGACATCTTATGGCACTACTACCTTTCTGTGGTGTTGAGATTGTGTGCTCCCATGAGACAAGAGGCTTTGCTGATGTTAGTACTGCTGCTGGTAGGACTTCACATGTCAGACAGGCTTTTGCTATGGAGCCAAACGAAATGTGCCAAACAGCAGCAGTGGTGGGGTGTGTGTGGCAATGTGGTAGAGGATCACTCAGAAAAGGCAATGGTAACCACTCTTGAAGTTTTTTATAGCTTGAAAGCCCTATGATGAGACAATCCAAAATGTCTGAGAGTCATCATGGTGTAGTGATCTGAGTGTTGGACTAGGATTCTGGGAGACCAGGGTTGGAATCCTTGCTCAGCCACGGAAAACCACTGGATGATCACACTCTCTTAGCCTCAGAGAAGAGCAACAGGAAACCCACTCTGAACAAATCTTGCCAAGAAAACCCCATGACAGACTTGCCTTAGAGTTTCCATAAGCAGGAAATGACTTGAAGACATATAACAAGAACAACCTTTCCCTATTCTTGTGAGCTGGAAGAGCACTGTGTTGGTTTAACCCCCTACATTTCCAAAGAGGTGAGGTCCACACTGATGGTGCCACTTATTAAGCCAGTTGATCTGATTTAGCAAAGGACCCCGAATGTAGCCTTTGCACATTGCAGGCCCAATTCACTCAGATCCATGTGCAAAAGTAGACCAAAATGAGTAATTTCTTTTTGGTATGTGAAATCTGTCTGCATACACAATGCAGTTAATGCTATTGTCCTTCTTAAATCTAAGTCCTATCTTTCTGTAAACCTGAAAAGCCTCTGGAGTCCTTAAGAACATTTGTGAAAATAAGCAATGGAATGAATGGGACAACACAGGATATTAATCAATGCAGACTGCATGTAGAATACTAAATAGATCAGTTCCCATGGAAATTCAGAATGGCAGATGTGTAACAGCTAGCAGAGTGTTCAGGTAGCTTTTGGCTACAATGCATGAGCATATTCACATTTCCAAAAGAAAAGAAGTATTCACTCAGCCAAATGCAGGCTGCATGTGATTTGGCATTTTGACAGTGAGGATTTTCCTTTCACTGAATGAGCGCCAGAAAACTAATAATGTATGATGTTAAAATGATGATGATTAAGTGGGGTTCACAACAGAATGAATCTGAAATTCTAGAAAGAAGGGGGGGAGAATTTGAAGGTGAACAAGGACACCTATACTCCAGTGCCATGTGAATCACTTTAAAATCTAAGCAATTTCTCAGACCTAAAATGCTGGTTTTCTAGCACTGAAGTTGATCAAGCTGAGTCTGAAATTCTTCCTGCAAACCAATTACAGTGCAGAACTTTTATAGTAAACCAGTGTATTCCCATTGATTTCAATGAAACTAAGGTTTTAGGCTAACAGGTATGAAAACATGTCAACAGCGCAATGTGTTTCAGGGAAAAAGGCATCTAGGAGAGAACTATCTGATTTGGTCAGTTATAGCAGCTATGTTAGTAAAAATTCTCATCAGTAGAGCGACTCATTTTTCCTTTTGCTGCATTCACATAAACTTACGTTGGGGAACTTACGGCTAGATTCATGAAAGTGTTGGGTAAGATATTGCTTTGTCAAATTCATGAAATGACATTCAGATGCATTTTTTCAACTAATTTAAATTTAAATTAATTTAATTAAATTTCAATTAAATTGATTTTCAATGAATTTAAATGCAGACTGAGTAACATTCCTCTATTTTGGAAGTTTTCTTTTATGAACAAAGTTTGTTATCCTCCTTCCTAACAGAGGTGTATTAGGCAACTTCCGCCCTACACTTTATTCCACATTCAACATGCTATGGAGTCCTGGGGTTTGCAGTTTAGGGAGGGGCATTTAGAATTCTCAGCCAGAGAACTCTTGGGCCTCAGTAAACTACAAACTCCAGAATTCCACAGGATGTTGAAAGTGGAATAATAGCAGTATAACAATATAGTGTGGAAACTGCCTTAGATTCACACAAGCAATCATCACCCTGGTCCACTGCTCTTCTGTCAGAGGACTGTACTACAGAAAGACATCTACAGTTCAGCTGATTCACATGCAGGTGATCACCGTCAGAGCAGATGACGTTATTGGTGCTTTAAAAGGAAAGGAGGCTGAATGCAAGAGATTTTTGTCATGGCGCGTGAAATGAAACATACTTTTTTTTTTCCAGATTTCATTGATTATTACAATAACTTCTAAAAAGCAGAATATTAACTGCAGGCATATCACTAAGGAATGCTTTTAATAGTAATTTGTCTCTAAATTCTCCCTGATAAATGATGGATGGGAGAAATGAACTGAAGACGCAGTAATGACTAACTCAGCATTTCAGCATTACAAACTATTCTATGCATCTAAGGAATCACCTAACAACTGATAAGCTGCAGAACATGAAAGAAAACAAGGGCCCTTTCTGCACCTTACCTTTTTTCAGTGCTGGGTTGTGGGGATCGCATGAGCAGCCTCTAGCGAGAGGCTCTCGCGTCCCCACTGCTTCAGCTCTGCACGAGCTGCCTGCTCCCGTACTGAATTTGCATACAACTGGGCGTATGGTAACTGCATCACTGTTACAACCAGCTGTTGTACTCAGACCAATAAAGGTAATCTTAAAGTAGCCAAATGTGCAAAGAATAACATGGACAAACTTTCTGTACAGGGGGAAATGGGAGATATTTATTCCACAGTTAGACCTTGTTTTAGACAGAGCCACACTATGCATTTTACTTACTTGAATATATGGCACTGTCTTATTTTCATCTCTCTTAAGATTTGATCACTATTTCTGCAAGACCACCCCAGAGTCCCCTGTCTGAGTCAGCTCTGTTGATTAAAACCAGCCGTGATTATCCCACCTCATTAAACTGAGCAACCAGCCATCTTAAAATATTCATTAGCTAGAGTAATCTGGTGCCAACTGGACAGCTAGGAAAGTAGACAAACTACAAGTCTAAAGTGTAATCTTGTGCCTGTAGCATGCAGAGCATCCTACAGGATTACACCACTGGTGAAGCTAATCCAGAAGGCAATGTCTGTGTTGAACAAGAGGAGTGGTATGTGAGCACCAAAGTACAGCTGTGAAATGTGTGAGGTCATCTGGGAAGAAAGCATTTTGTTGGAGAAAAGTAATCTCACATGTAGGAGGAAGCCTGAAATGGTTATGGATTCAGATGAAGAGCTGAGACTGGTGATTTGGTCACTTGGGTCTTTCCTAAGCTGGTCTACAATCTTCAAGAAGAAGCAATAAAGGATATACATAGACATAGAACTATATAGGATATATCAATTCTCTGTACAATTCAAGCTCTTTGACAAGGCTATGCTTGAGGAACATTCAGTTAACTTCTCACAAGGTTCAGAAATGGGTGGTTGAATCAGAGAAGTATGAAATATGGTGAGGAGGCAAGATAAAGCAACCTACACTTAAAAAATGAACTCAGTTTTCCTTGGACCAGAACACTACACAGAAACAACTAACAAATCAAAATTTGAACACAGAATTTGGCAGATTGCTTGTTTTCTAAATTGTCCAATGTTAAAACTCTAACACGGGGAAACTGCTTATGAGCTGATCCAAAACGCTCTGATCATCCTGTAGACTAGGCCTAGTTACAGGAAGCAGGTAACTCCCCTTTTACCGCAGCTTTGCAGTATATTCCATGGCACAATGTAAAACAGTGGTTATATAGCTTGGCTCCAGGCTTTTTGAGGGAATATATTTTCTCATATGAGCATGCCTAGTCTTTGAAATCTTCAGGGTAGGTCCTTTTCTAAAGAGTGGGCAGACTGTAAATATGCAAGAGTAAGTGTACAATAATGAGAAGACTGCGAGGCTCCTTATCAAAGAAGGAAGTGAGGGATACCCAACCTCAGGGCACTAGCTGATGTATCAGGAAATTGTTGTGCTTTTCCATATGGGGGGTTGCAAATCTCAGAGCAGGTTGCACTGCAGGAGGAGAAACCTGCTTTTTGTGCATGAAGTGGCTTTAAAACCTAGGCACATATCTTCAGCCCTCCCCAGAGACAGCAGTGCTCCCTAGCTAAAAGCAAACATTTTTATGTGTTTTGTGTTTGTGGCAGTGCCAGCATATAATAAAGTCAGGAGCCTGGGAAGGGAACTGAAGAAGAAGATGATGGATGCATACTCGTGGGCCCATTGTGCCATTTGAATCAAGGAAAGGACTGGAGCGCCAGTTTTGTGGTTCATAAATCTTCTTGATGTGCAAGTGTTGGCAGCAGAGGTACAAGGCTGGCGGTGGGAACTCCCCGAGGACTGGCAGCAAGTTTTCTGAAAGCCCCAGCAGCAGTGTAGAGATTGGAAAAAAACTCCTTGTGGTAGAAAAAAACTGTATTAGCTGGAATGGTGGCGACTGCCTCGGCTCCTGGTTTGACACCAGTTACTGAAAGATGCTTTGGCATTTTTCCTCCCTCCTTTTGGCTTGCCATGTTATCTGGTTGCCTGGGCTTTATCCAGAATCTCAGCCCAATTACTCAAATTCCCTTGTGCCTATTTTCTTAATCAGCTGTCCTGAAGCAGTTCTTAATCCTCCCATACCTCTTGTGACATCACAAATTCCCAGCTACATGGCTAGGCCTGCCCTTGTGACATCTCAAGTTGCTGAAGCTTGGCCGCGGAGATTTTTTGGCTCTGAAATTTGAGAGAATGGGGTGTTGCTTACCTGGCAACTCTGTTATCCTTCTGCCAGTAAGCACAGGCCTTGTTATTTAGCTGAGTACTTGGCAGTTAAGCTGGGTTGCTGTTAAAGAAGTTTTTAATCAAGGTGGAGCCTGCCATTTGTCTTGCTTTTGTTCGAAATGAATTGTCTTTTTAACTGCTTTAAGTTGGCACAATTATTCTTTTTTTATGTTTTTAACTGGTGCAGTTTTGTTTTATTTTATTCCTAGCTCCTTTGAGTCCTGTTTATGGGAAGGAAGATAGGATAGTCATCTAATGTAATAAATAAATAAATATATGCCAAATCCTTTTCATCCTTTCCAAACTGATCCTTTCAGTTGCTGAATCCAGGGACTAAACCTGGAAAATTCTGCATGCAAAGCATGTGCTCGAGGACTGAGCTACACTCCTTTAATGTTCAACACAATCTGAACACGAGATATTTCTTCTATTCTTTTTCTTTCTGCAAATGTCACAGTGTGACATTAGCATTTGTGATGTCTAATTCATTTATCCCTCCCCCTCCTCTTTGCCCATATTTCAAAGCAATGCCATCAGATTTGGCAGCAAGAACAATGGACAAATACAAGATTTCTCTAGTGGGATTCAAATGGAGGACCCTGCAGTAGTGGAGTCTGAACTAATTGCTTTGATAACAGGAAGAGAGTGCCTCTGGCCACAGCTGTTGAGAGACAGAACTAGGCAGGTGGTGAGAGTTGGAGGAAAAGGGGAGAACAGATGTTAGCTCCAAAATTTGGAACACTTCGATAGTCCACTTACAGTAGCCCAATTTCCATCACAGTATATTGTACAAATAATTAATCCAAGCCACCCAAGACTGGGGGAAAAGAAAATCAATTTGCAGAGCACATGTCCACAACAGACAACTGTTTGTAATAATCTGACTAGAACAAAAGTAATTTTTTCTGCTTTTAACAGTCTATTACATTCCTTTTCTCAGTCACTTTTCTTTGTAGTTTCCTCCATTTTAGGAGCAAAATAATAGACTTCTGTGATCACTTGATGAAGAAAAAGGTCTAGCAGCTGTTCTGGGCCTCTAGAAAAGGAGGGAGGATTGGGCCAGGACAAGCACTGTAAAAAATTGAGGAAAATTTGCAGTGTGAAAAACCCTAAGATTCTATTCATGCAACATTTGCCCGCATTAAAGAATAATGATATCATTAAAGGTCAAGCTACACATTATATTAATGGTATTTGAAAACAGCAACTGAGTCAAACCAAGTTGGCAGGATATTTTCCAAACTAGAATGGATGTAAATAAGGATATGAAAACCAGTTATCCTATCCTTTTGGCCATTTGGAGAACTAAAGGCCTTTTCGCACCTTACCTTCGTCGTGGCGGTGGGGAGCGGCTCTCGCGCGAGCAGCCGTTTGCACAAGCTGCTCACGGCAGCCCTTCTGCCTCCCACAGCTGTTTGCCAGTTGCGCGACCGTCGCGCTAGCGCCCCTTCCTTCCTTCCGCAGTGCAGTCTGGGAGCTGTAGGCTGCGCTGGGGGAGGAAGCACGACCAGCCTGGCTCGTTTGACGCACCGCACGCAGGTAAGTGCACGAGGGCCCCGGGAGCATTGCTTGACCACGCAGTATTTTCAGCTTAGAGCCGAAAATAAGAAAATGCGCGCGCATCCCGCTTTAGGCTTGTGAGTGTCATGTGAATGGGAGTGCGTCGTACGGACGCTCCCATTCATGCGACGCTCAAGGGGCCCTCGCGCTACAGAAACTGCGTGCGAAAAGGGCCTAAGTTAGGAGGGAGTATAGTGAAGTGGTAGTTGATATGAAGTGCATTCAATACTGGCAAAGAAATAGAGAACATTGTGATTGTCCTTGCCTGTACCCTGTGGACACAACCCTTCACTTCTATTCAGGGCTCTTTTATCATTCTGGCCATGTGCTCCCTACCTTCCTCCTCAGTAGTTCACTACCACTGGGAGCTTAACACAGGCCCACACTGGCCCCTCCTGAAACTGCAAACCCCAGGATTCCATAGGATGTTGAAAGTGGAATAATCACGCTATAAGAATGTAGTGTGGAAATGGCCTAATACGAGCACAAGAAGCGATTGAATAGGTTGTGGGCTCTTCAAGTTCACCCCATTTTTGAGATCCATTATGCACCCGACCATTATGCACCCTACCAATCTTCCAAAGCCTTCAAGTCTCCAAAAAGATATTTTTTTAAAAAAAATGGTATAATTTTGAGGCGACGCCTGTGAAAGCCCCCATTAACCCCAAATACCTCTGTTTTTCTCTGTAATCTCTCTCAAATACCAACAGGAAATGATGTGATGTCACTTCCAGACATAATTTTGGGACTGACTGCTGAAAAAAACAGAGGTATTTGGAGCCAGCATGGCATAGTGGTAGACTCATGCCCTGGAGACCAGGGTTCAATTCCCTGTTCAGCCTTGGAAACCTGTTGGTGACCTTGGGTACATCACATGCTCTCAGCCTCAGAAAACCCTATGATAGGTTCAGCATAGAGTCACCATAAATCAAAAATGACCTGAAGGCACACAATGACAACAATAACAATTTGGACTTGTTGGGGTGGCAGCCTGCAGTGATGGTCAAAGGCAGTTGGTTTCTGCCCCCCATGCGGTTGCCCACCCTGAATTTTATATACATGCATACGGATACACACACACACAAACACACAATAAGAGGTATGAAAGAGCAGCTGGCATGGTTAATAATAACAAAAAATATTTTATTATAATACTAACTTAAAAAATTAATAAGTATGTATGATTTTCCTCCCTTCCTCTATTACATGTATATTAACTGCAGTGTATAACAGGAAAACAGAATTCTCCTTCTTTACTCACCATGGTATTACAGAATATTGCATTATCACTTGTACTAACATCTTCTCCAGCTCCCAATCAAGGCCAAATTCCTGATGATTGTACAGACTTCCTTTTCTGAACTGTTACTCTTTGTCATACTCAGCCTTCTCACACCACACAATTTCTTCATGCTCTTCCCTCTCTTAGGCAACCCCATTGTACCTAAAAGACCACACTTTTTGCCAGTGTTTCCATGCTTCCCCAGAACTTCCCTATGCCATTGTTCTGGTACTGTGTTGAATCAACGCATGAAGAGGAGAGTGTGTTAGCTCAGCTCTCAATTCCTCTGCTGCCCTCAAAGGGATGGTATTGGTTCACAACTGTGTGCAGAGTGTCCATACATAGAAGAACCTTTCCAGCACAGACTCATCAGTCCCCAAATGAGAAGAGTGATGGAAAATGAAGATGGAGAGGCCTGGGTTAGCCTGCTTTTCTCTTTGGATGTTGGTTCAACACACTTCCAGAATGAGTGAATAGGGATCATTTCTATTTACCACATTAACACATCTTACTATTGCACAAGCCTATTGTATGACAACAAAGCAAAGCAAAACAAAGCCCCTCACATGACAGAACAATCTGTTATTATATTGTTTGCTAGAACATGGAACAGTGAGAGAAACCAATGCTTATGAACAAAATTACCAGTTATAAACATTTATAGGAAGGGAGAAGTGACAGCATACAAAGAACGTTGAGAGCAATTGGTCGATGTTTGGAATCAATACAGATCAGACATCTTAGCAACTACAGATACCCCAGTCATGAATTAAACTAATAAGAAATGAATACATACTGTATTATATATCCCTACATAATATAGGATCTATTCATTATGTTTTGTGTATAGAATATAAGAATGCCACCTTAATAATGTTTGATGGAATATTTAGATGATGGGATACTGTGGAACAGAATTGATATTTATGGAACAGAGCATGCTAATAAATTATAATCTGCATATACAGAACAAATGCAAAAAAAAAAAAAAAGCACTAGCCACTATTTTTGGAGAAGATAAGTATAATCCTGGCTGGGACTATGATGCAGAGATTTAGCCCTTTCCTCCTGTGCCAGATTCTACAGCATCTTCCCAACTCCCAAGCTGCTATTTTCCTGGCAAAAAAAGGGTTAACATGACATCACACCATTATTTTGACCCGGACTTGAGCCTTGTGTAGCTGCTTTTCCAAAAGAGAGAGTGGGAGCAAAAGACAGGTCTAAGCTTTGAGGAAAGAAAAGAAGAGAAAAGTGTACTTGCTTGACAATGTCTTACTTTCTCTGCCTTTTCTGTCCTTCTGTTTCTTGGCATATGTGCCAATTTCAGGCTCATGAAATTACTTGAAAAGCCTTAGCTTCAAAAAGAGAAGGGACACTTCAACATTCTTAGGAGCCCTCCCACCTTTTCTCTGTAATGTACTTTGCCGCACAAATGGATTATAGCACAGCTAAAAGATTCTCTTCCAGTTCAGGCACAAAGGGACTGCTTGGGCTATCGCTGGCAAATCATTTTATTTTTCATGTGTTCACCCATAAATCCATTCTGCATTGTTTCCATCTGTATTGTTGTTGTTGTTTTTAAAGATATATGACAATGCACAAGTAAATTTCAAACTATAGTTTCCTTCAGAGTATATGTTATAAAAAATATTTCGATACATTTTTTTTTATCAGAGAACTGTGTGACAAAAAGCCAGTGAATAAGTTCTGATCTGCACTTGAGTCCCAGACGTACATTCCAGGTTGGTTTTACTCAAAGTTCAGAAGGGTCAAAATCTCTGAACATTCTTTGCTAAGACTTACATTGCATACTAAATATGTAGAATGATATATACTATTAAAAATGAAAGGAGACATGAGCTGTGTAATTTGAAAGAATTTCAAATAATTTGGGAATGATCAGATGGGAACAGAATATGTTCTTCTACATTTTAAATAATGCTAAGTCTTTCTCAGCTTCAGATTAAGGTAAAGGTAAACTCCCTCTGAACAAATCTTGGCAAGAAACCCCCGTGATAGATTTGCCTTCAGGTCACTCTAAGTCAGGCATACAACAACAAAAAACTTCAAGAGTGCATTCAGATGGACCTACTAACTAGGAAAGAACACACTTGTTCGTAGAAACAAATCCATTTTACAACATCAACTGGACATATTGCCAGCTAATATTAATGTGTATTCCCAGTCTAGAAGCATACCCAGATATTTTTGGACTGCAGCTCCAATGCACAGTGGTACAGGATGATGGGGCTAAAAGTAAAAAAAATCTGGAAGACCAAACCTTTCCCATATTTGTTCCAAGCTATGCCTTGTAGGATTAGGAATGACCAGGCATGAATTAGGATTTCCCTCTTGTGTGCGTGTGTGCGTGTATGCATGTGTGTATATATGTATATATATAATATCATGAAATCAGAAGATCTTCTAGATTGTATTAAAAATTCCTCTAGATTATATTAAAAATTCAGGAAAAGTCTTTTGGATATTTTATCTTTTCTTTAGTAATTTAAGCATGATGTGTGTTTTTCTGTGTCAGTAAACAATAAGGTCAGTTCTGTTATTAATCTCTGTCCTTTCAATACTCAATAAAAATTGCTCTGATTCATTGGAACTTAGTGCTTTTTACCTTACTTAAAATTTCATAGAATCACCAGGTACTAAACTGAAGCGCTTGGGAAACAATTATACCTCAAAGCCTTTTTTGGCTTAAATCAACAGGTCAGATGAATACTTGTGTCATGAAAATTTTTTAAAAAGCTTTTACAAAAAGAGTCTATGTTAGTCTATGTCAGGATGATAATGGAGATGATACTTCAGGTCTTGGACATGCATGGTTGAACCAGATAATAAGGCAAATCCCAAAGTCTAAAGCCTCCAACTGCTGACTTTCTTGCTTTAGTTCCTAAATGTTACTCCCTAACAACATTGCTTTCCAACAGCTATGTCTGTTTTATTAGATACGTTGAACTCAAGCCCATAGAATGATTTCATAGAGTGTTACTTTAAAAAAAGAAAAAAAGAAAGAAAAAAGAAAACAGAAACAACTAAAAAACTAATGGACACTTACCTTTTTGACTTCATATTTAATGGCAAGCTTGATTCTGCTCAAACTTGGGCGATGATGCTCTGACCATGGTTGTACACTCACATCTCCATTCAGAATAGCCTCCACTTCTTCTGTGTCCCTGCAGAGATCCAGCACACCCACCACAAAATCCTTGCATTGCATAGATAACTTCCTATAATCATTCTAATGAAACAGAGAAAAACAAATGTTTTAACATTGCAGCATGAAACTTGGTTGAAAAAAACTACCTTAAAACCTGACCAAGATACAGCAATATGTAGTTATAATATGCTATAGCTCAGGAGAGATAATTGTGTTACTCTCTGGATGTTGTGGTATTCAAACTCTCACATTCCTTCACCATTGGATATGCTAGTTAGAGCTGATGGAAATTACTGTCCAACAACATTTGGAGGGCAAAACATTCATCACGATTGTTGTGGGGGTGCAGATCTTGAACAAAGACACACAGGCAAGGGTTATTAAGGAGATGAAAAGAGTCATGCCAGAGTAGATAAAAGTCCTATGTAATCCAACATTCGCCTCCTTCAACAGCCAACCAGATGTTTGGGAAACCTACAACAGGATCCTTTTTCTAGGATTTGAAACCACCAGAACTGATATATAAGAACAGTTGCCAATTTTTTTTTTCCTAGGCAGTGCATTTAGCAGCTGCTCGACAAGCAAAATTCCAGTGTATGAAACATTCTCCATCCCTGTACGTTCGTGCTTTGAAATATACTTCATTTGCTGCTGGCCTGATAGGTATTAAAAGAACAAGAGCCCGGTCATTTAAAAAAAAAAAAAGCTGAAAACAAAATGGTACTGACAAACTAAATAGAAAACATGCCTTCTATCATTTTATATTGCTTCTTCTACAGATGTTAGGAACAAAGATGGACACACAGAGAGAGGTATATTTAAATTCTCTCCCATTGGAGGCCAAATTGGTGCCAATGTTGGGATCATTTCAGTGCCAAATCAAAACTTGTTTTTTTTTATTGAATCCTCTGGACCTGTTTTATTTGGGCTGTGCATGTTCTATGGTTACGCTGTTTAAAATTGTTTCAACCAGATTTAGATTGTCTAGTTTTAAATTGATAAACTATTCAATATATTATTAATTTTTTTAAAAAAATTTGGCCTGAAACCTTTATCAGCTACTTAGTTAAGTTAGTTAAGTACACTTAACTAAGTAACCTCTCCTGGCCCAGCTCCCCCTGCTTGATGGAAATGTCATTCTCCCATGCTCCAATCATTGGTGGAATGGATCTCCTTCTCCTCATGCAGCTGATGGCCTGTAAAAGCAGGATTGGGAGGCAGGAATTACAATCATCATATCAGTGTCACTAAATTGTGATTGTGAATATAAAACAGTTACCTAGATTTACTCATCCATAACTATTTCCTATCCACGATTGCTACTTAGTCATGATTGTGACACTACTGCCATGACTGTAACTTCCCACAAATCTACTTTACATCAGCTGCATGGGGAGAAGGAAATCCATTCTGCCTGCTATTAGAAGATGAGAGAATAACATTTACATCAAGCTTGGGGGTTGGGGGTTACTTAGTTAAGTATACTAAGTAGATGCTGTAGGAGTCTGACAATTGTTATAATTTACTGTTTTAAATTCATTTTACAGTAAGATGCCTCGAGATCTTTGGGTATAGGATAGGATATAAATACTTTTGACAAATAACATTAAAATATAAATACTTTTGACAAATAACATTAAAATAAATTTAGCTCATGCAGACAGCAGATGAAGTGGTAATATTGTTCTTGGACTGTACAGTTCCAAGATATAAACGATGATACTCTAGGGAAGACAGTTCCCTATTCATATTCAGAAAAAGGCCAGACCAGAACAATCCCATGGTGATTTATTCAGAAGTTCTATTGGATTGGATCCAAATTTAGATGCATGCAACTAACTAGGTTGAGTGAAACAAATTTCCCCACTGGTCCTTCCTACAGAACCCCCTCTGTATCCTGAAAACAGTGCACAGAGAATCAGGGGAATCTGTAGAAGAGAGAAAGACATACTAGGAGGAAAGGAAGATCCCACTCAGATTTTGCAGAGGAGCCACCTATCATTGGAGCCCTTAATTTTTGGGAAAGGTAGATTCTGGATCCAACCCAGTTTTTGAAGTGAGCTTAGTGCCTACTGAGTGTTCCTCATCTTCTACATCTTTTTATGTTTATGTGACAGATAAAGCAACCTTTTAAACAGGAAATTGGAGATTCCCTCATGATGCATGTGAACTTTTTCATATTTCTATTGGAGAGAACAAACAATGTCTGCTTCTATAGAACTTTGCAGGTACAGAATCCTATATAATCACTACTGTTTTAACTCCCAGGAGTGCAACATATTCTGTAGGCAGCTATCTTGGGATTTTTTAAAATTAATTTTTAATTTTCACAAACTGACATACAAATACACACACCAAAAAAAAGAGGAAAGAAGAAGAGGCCATAAAAAAGAAAGAAAAAAGAAAGACACATTATTCAAAGGCAACTCCCACACCATACCATCTACCCTGTTCCTATCCTGTCTTGGGATTCTTCCAAATAAAAACGTAAAGAACAATTAAATTTGCATCCAGTTAGATCCTATGAATCATTGCTTCATTGCAGGGTAAGAAAAAGGGCAGTGATTGAAACTAAGGCCCTTACCGCACGAGGCGAGGTAATCGTTCTGTGCCATTACCTACTGCTTCTTCTGGGGTCCAAAGCAACGCAGACTGTCCCTGAAGCCCTTCTGCAGGGCTCTTCCTTGGTCCAGAGCAAATCAGAGCAGTGCGAGGTCTGTAGATCCACACTGCTCCGGCTTCCAAAATGGTGGCTTCCGGCTTCCAAAATGGTAGCTTCCGACCCACCGACCACTGAAGCTTGCCACGCCTAAAGCCCACCCTCTGCAGATCACAAGCTTGCATTGGTGCGAGCCTGTGAATCTGCACAAGGGAGCAGGAACGCAATGGCGCGTTCCAGGAAAATAAAGACCTGCTTTGCGGTCTTTAGAAAACACGCCAGAGGACCACTTGGGGTTGTTTTGGAGCGGACTGAGGTGCGGATCTCCGGTAAGTAGTCGGCTCCTAGTCCGCTCCAAGGTGCAGACGACCTCCATGAGAGGACACACTGCCCTGTTCTAATTGCCTGGTGCGGAAAGGGCCTAAGTCAAAACCATGTTGCTCAAACTGACTGCTCTTATTCAGGCATAATTCTTGTATGGAAATCATGTGATCATCCATATATTGTTGGTCTCTAAGTTCCAGGAGTGCTCTCTGGCATTTTTAAATTATGAGGAATGCTGTACTTTGCAATCCAACAAAACTTAGAAGAGCCACTTGATTTCCCCTCCAGACATACTGTACTCAGGGTGAATCAAAATGAGACAAAGAAGTTACAGGTATTAAGGGGTCTATATAATATAGTAGGCACTGTAGGCTATATTTCAGAGGCAGGAACTGGCAAAACCATCTCTAAGTATTCCTTGCCTGAGAAAAACCCTATGAAATTCATGAGGCTACCATATGTCAACAGGCATCCTGAAGATGTGCGTGCGTGCACACACACACACACACACACACACTAATAAGGTCATCCTAGTGGTAGCTGGAACTTTCCATGTCAGAAGTGTGGTGAATCTGGTCTGAGTTTTATTCCATATTTTAAGCAAATTCTCCAGAGTGCTGAATAGTTTAGCACTTGCACTGTTCCTTTAATATCTGAGATAAAACCTGGAATGGATTCCCTACACCCCAGCATGGAAGTAATTGGCTGGCCCTAGGGACAACACAGTTGCATAACTGTGCACCACGGGCATGCCCCTGAGCACCATGGCCATGCCCCCTCCCCCCCAAGCACTCCAAGCTCCGCCTCTGGGACTATAGTCTTTTGCAAAATTCAGTGGTCTCAATTCTATACTGTAAATTGAATAGTCCTTCCATTCAGTACTCTGAATCAGTGCTACTTATCCAAGAGGATCAACAGGGTAGGACTCCCCCTATCTTTCTTCCAGTGTAGGCTGTCAGTCAGATCAACCAAGGCTATCTTGGTACCATGCCCTGGTCTGAAACCAGATTGAAATGGGTCTCTTTCCCCCAAGAACATCTGAAGCTGCTCAGCCACCATATATTCAAGTGCCTTGCTCCAACACATGATATTAGTGACAGGGTTGTAGTTGTCATTAACATCTCAGTCCAGGGTTGACCTCTTCAGGAAAGAGTGCACTACAACTTCCTTCATGGAAGCAGGCACCTACCCCTGGCATAGTGAGGTATTTGCCATCACTCAGACCCACCAAATCAATTGATTGATCAATCAATCAATCAATCAATCAATCAATCAATCCATATCTCCTAGATCTTAAGAGTCAATATAGAACAAGCGTCTAGACTACATGTGGTGGGACAGACTGATTCAAGCATCTTCTCCATACCATCAGGCTGCAACAACTGAAACTGACCTGTAGAAAACTGACCAGATGCTGCATAGGATACCTCCCTAGACTCTGCAATGAACTTGATGCCACAGTTATTGTAGAGTCTAGTAAGCCCCCAGAAAACCTTTGGATAAGTTTGCTTTAGGGTTGTCATAAGTCGGAAACAACTTGAAGGCACACAACAACAACATCTGGTCAAAATGGCAAACTGGGAAAACAAAAAACACCTCAGTGGGATTTAGGTGATCAGAGCAACAGGGAATGCTGAGATACTTAATCCTTCAAAAGAAGAAATGAAGGCCAAACTAGATGGAGTGTCATTCACACAATCTTAGGAATGGTGTTTAGAAAGTACATTGCAGACCTATGTCCCTGAACTATCCCTAGTGGCAGGAGCAATGTTACTCCACATGTTACTCATCTAGCTAGTCAGTTAGACCGTGTGCACAGGGAGAGCACGCAGCCAGAGAAAACAGGCAAGCGAATGAACAAACAATTAAACACAGCCCCAGAAGCCTGGAGAAGACACCCGGTCAAGATGTCTTCTCAGATGCAGCCCACCTTCTGCTTTCTCCTCAGGGAAAAATGAGATCCTAGAGCAGATCATTAAACAGTCAGTTTGTAATTACTTAGAAAGCAATGCTGTAATCACTAAAAGCCAGCATGGATTTCTCAGAAATAAGTCATGCCAGACTAATCTTATCTCTTTTTATGATAGGTTTAAAGGCTTGATAGATAAAGGGAGTGCTGTAGTGGTAGCATATCTTGACCTCAGTAAGGCCTTTGACAAAGTTCCCCATGATATTCTTGCAAAGAAGCTAGTAAAATGTGGGCTGAACAGGGCTACTGTTAGTTGGATTTGTAATTAGTTGACCAACCAGACCTAAAGGGTGATCACCAATGACTGCTTTTCATCCTGGAGGGAAGTGACTAGTGGGGTGCCACAGGGTTCTGTCCTGGGCCCAGTGCTATTCAACATCTTCATCAATGACTTGGATGAAGGAGTGGAGAGCATGCTGATCAAATATGCAGATGATACCAAATTGGGAGGGGTTGCTAATACACCAGAGGACAGGATTAAATTTCAATATGACCTTGATAGATTGGTGAGCTGGGCCAAGGCTATCAAAATGAAATTCAACAGAGAGAAATATAAGGTCCTGCACTTAGGCAGAAAAAAGGGAAGGCACAAATATAGGATGGGGGACACATGGCAGTACACGTGAGAGGGATCTAGGAGTCTTGGTAGATCACAAGCTGAACATGAGTCAGCAGTGTGATGCAGCAGCCAAGAAAGCCAACATGATTCTTGGTTGCATCAATAGGAGTATGGTGTCTAGATCCGAGGGAGGTAATGGTATCACTCTATTCTGCATTGGTTAGGCCTCATTTGGAATACTATGTCCAGTTCTGGGCACCTCAATTCAGGAAGGATGTTGACAAGCTGGAACGTGTCCAGAGGAGGGCGACCATAATGGTGAAGGGTGGGAGCCATGCTCTATGAGGAGCAGCTGAGGGAGCTGGGTATGTTTAGTCTGCAGAAGAGAAGGTTAAGAGGGGACATGATAGCCATGTTTAAATATTTGAAGGGATGTCATGTTGAGGAGCGAGCAGGCTGGTTCTCTGCCGCTCCAGAGACTAGGAGAAGGAGCAATGGATTCAAGCTGCAGGAAAGGAGAATCCACTTAAACCTCAGGAAGAACTTCCTGATCGTCAGGGCTGTCCGGCAGTGGAATATGCTGCCTCAGAGTGTGGTGGGGTCTCCTTCTTTGGATGTTTTTAAGCAGAGGCTGGATGGCCATCTGTTGGGAATGCTTTGATGGGTGTTCCTGCATAGCAGGGGGTTGGACTCGATGGTCCCTGGGGTCTCTTCCAACTCTATGATTCTATGATACACACACACTAAAATTCAGAATCAGACTGGGATCTCTATGTCCATATAACAGTATAGCATTGGGAAAAGACCCATTTGGAGTAAATAGGAGCCAAATGGCATATAGGCTTGGTACAGTCTGGAAATGCAGGGAAAAGTTAAAGCTCCTCTTTGACCCCAGCTCCAGGGTCCTGATCTGGATTGTTTTCCAGTAGTTATAATTTACTTTTTAAAAAGTCTGTCTGTTTGTATATATAGTGAATGACATTTTAAACATGTGTCTGTATGAGTGTGTATAGTGAATGACATCTTATTTAGTTTGTCCTTTACCTTCAACAAGCAAGATGAATTTCTCATGAATAGAAGTGCTAATCATAATTAGAATTCTAGGTTTTTTTCATTCTCAGTTTAAACACATAGATTTGTTATAATTATTATTTAAAAATCATTCATATAATATAATTAACACTGTTCTATTTTCAAAGAATTATTTCTATTTTTAAAAGAAGAAACAGCAATAAACTAAGATATCAACTGTCCACAAACAGAACAGGTAAATTATAAGGGGCCTAAATCACAAAGGAGAAACTATGTGTAAGTAATCAAATCACTTAACAAAAAACAAAAAAACAAAAAACAAAATCCACAAACATCTCTGTCATGAGAAGAAGTTGTAAATATATGATTAAAGAAGGCTGGAAAAGTGTGTGTGGGTGGGTGGTGGTGGTGGTGAATGGATGTGTAGATGTGTATGTGTGTGTATATCTCAAAGACTTATGAATGTTACTGGGATAGATCATCGTGAGAATAAATATTTAGAAGAAAGATGACCAAGATATTAATTAATATATTTTATTTTAAAATAGATCTGAAACCTAACTGGAGGTGTAAGGAGATATGCATTTCTTGATATGCTATTTCTTACAGTATGCTTTGGAGACACTGAAAGTATCCACACTAAACAGAGGTAGCATTCTGATCTTACTTTAACCTTCATGACTCCATCCTATGGAATCCTACTATTTGTAGTTTGGAATTCTCTGCTAAGAAGCCCTTCTGTCAGCAAGTAAGCTAGTGTAAAGAACTGTGTTTCCATAGCCAAGCAAGGATTCCAACCTGATCTCCAGAGTCAGAGTCCAACATTCAAACCACTATCCTGAGATTTCTAGTTTAGTCAAAGACACCAGAGGAGATCTGTGGGTGAGAATTCCAAGTGAACCTCCCTAAGCTGCAATTATCAGGATTTCATAGGATGCAGCCATGGCAATCAAACTGGAATCACAGTATTATATTTGTGTACTGTGAAAGGGCCTCTGGTTAAGTAGTGACCCCAAAATAGGCAACTGAACACTCTTCAAGGAAGATGTGCTATTTCAAGAATGTAAGAGCAGTTAGACAAGAATTCCAATTTCCTTCACATTTTCACACCAAGACTGTAGTTAGAGATGGGACAAAATTTGTTCGATTCACTTTTGATTCTTACTTGATAAGATGAGAACTGGAACCTCACTATGCTTCTGTTTCTGCTCTTCTTTGTGTTTTGCTATGCAAAGTCATCAAATGGGACAACAAAATCAGCAATGTGTACAGAAATGTGTACATTAAAGAAAGTCGTCACCAGAAGACATATATTTGGGGAATGTGATTGCAAAAGGTGCACTCATTGCATATAAATTGTATACAAGAAGGCATACAAATTTTCACATGCACAAAAATGCACAGGAAAAGACATGCACAGTGTAGTCTGGACTAGGGATGCAAACCTTTTTCTGTCTTGTTATCACATGCAAGGACAAGTAATTTGGACAGTTTTCTCCTCACTGCAGGAGTAAACTTTTTTTTGTTTTTTGCATAATATTTTCCTGGTATTTGAACATCATGACGTTTTCTGAGCAATTTATCTGCACAGAAATACGTGATATTTCTGAGTTAAAAACACTTTTTTTGAGCATATTTTCCATGTGTTTTTCTGTCCAAAAAAGTTATGCAGAAAGGCTACATTCCTTTCCTTTCACTGTGTGAATACTGTTAAGAAAATAACATAAAGATCATGCTGCTGAATTATTCTTCTTCACAGGGTTTCCTGAAGCACTTCTCTTGGCCAGGAAACAATATTTTTCCCCTATCTGTTGGGTGGATTTTTTTAAAAAGAAGTTCATCCCTAGATTACCACAGATAGGAGAAATCGGAAGGGCTCAATCCTCTGACAGCAGAGGATTTTCAGAGAAAAATGTACAGTGCTGGGCCTCATTTTATGGCTTCCCTAAAGCATTAAAAATCAGGGGAAATGGCTGAAAGAAAAGGAGAAAGCAAAGAGTAATGACAAGAGCCAGTGGACTAATGATCTGACAAAATCCTTCTAGTCCAACTTCATAGATCCACAAAGGGTATGGATGAAGGGCAACCAAAAATTTATCAGGGAAACAAAGCCCTGTGGACATGCTTAGTTTACAGAAAACAATGGAGGCTTCCTTCAGACTGGCATTTTGTGATGATTTGTCAGCTTGTCCTGCTCCTTGAATCCACCTCATCCAGACTCGCTGTCTGATTGATGATTGATTGATTGATTGATTGCAGGAATTCAAGAGGAAGCAGTGGCCAGGAGGTGAGGTTGGCTTGGGTGGGAGAAAAATAAACAGATTCCTTCCTATTTTCCTGCTCCTATTTAAATTCCTCACCTCTTCTCCACAGAAGTGTCTCCTTTCAATATTTTTAATTTATATAAAAAAATTCTCTAGACTCTTAGTTGTTGTCATGTGCCTTTAAGTCTTTTCTGACTTACGGCAACTCAAAGGTGAATCTATTATAAGGTTTTCTGGAGCTGACAGTGTATGATACGCCCAAAGTCACCCAGAGGATTCCCATGGCCAAGTGGTCTCCAAACCAATAAGCCATGCTGGCTCTCTAGACCCTTAGTACTCCCCTACATGATCATACAACCTGAGAAATCAGATGGAGAAAAGCTTCCAGTGACATCCACCCACCTCTTCCCTTTCTCAATTTTGCATGTTCAATGCCAGTTAAAATTGACTAGTTGCATGGAGGATGGGGCTGTTCCATCCAGCACAGGAGCCTACTGCTTTATCACTAAGGCTTTGAGAGAGTTTTAAAGATTAAAAACATTAAATGGGACAAAGGAAGAAAAGAGGGGGATATCATTGAAAGTTTTCCTTAATTTCAAGTTCTCAGTTTGACTGGGGTCTGTGTGGAAGGAAAGTGGGTTTTAACCAGAGCCAGACTACTGCTTTATAATTAGGGAGAGATTTTTTAAAAAAATTAAAAATTAAATAAAAATAAGTAATAACTTAAAATAATAATTAAAAGGTGATATGGAGGGAATGAAGGACTTCACATGTCCATTTTGATTACTCTAACCCACAAGGTGATAAAACATACCAGTATCTTTTCTTTTTTAAATGGCCTTTTAGATGGAAAAAAAAATACTTCAATATATTGAAGAAATGCACTAGACATCACCTGATTGGCAATCTTTGGTTGGATCTTTTAAAAAATAAGTGGGAAGTATCATAACAAATGCCACAACCTTCCAACACATTTTCTGTCTTTGGAAAACACTGGTGTGGCATGCCATTAGAGAATAATAAATAGATGAAAGGTACTCCCCTCTTCCACCATATTCACTGAACCAAAGATTGCCAGCTGAAATATAGTGGTTGGCAGTAGATTCAGGAGAAGCAAAAGAAAGCATTTCTTCATGCAGTCATGAAATTTGCCATGAGAAAATGTGCTGAAGTTCACCATTTTAGATGAAATAAATTCACTGGGGATAGGTCCATCAATTAGCCATAACAAGCTGTTCCATTTTAGGGTATTTCTCCTGTTTAAGGTTCTAGTTAGTCAGACATACTCTTTTCTAAGATACAATATTCTATTCATCTCCTCCCTGCCATTTTTCCATTCCTCCCATTCATTGCTACTTATGTACTCCTTGAATCTGCCTTATTGCTGTTTGTACTTCTCTTTTCTAAATTATGCTGTTTTATGAGCCACATTTAACAGAATTGATCTCTACAGGGTAGCTTAATGCCAGGATGGTGAGTGCATAGCCCTCCAGACGTTGTTGGACTATAAATCCCATCAGCCTTAGCCACTGATGATGGATGATGGGAGTTACACTCCAGCAACATCTACAAAGTTTCACATTTTCCATCTTTAGTGTTCAGTTCAGGGGATACTATGAAGATCAGATGCTAGAGACAAACCACAGGAGAAGGTGAAGATCTTTATGGTCTGTTACTGCCTAGACTATGTGGCTTCCCACTCTTGGGAGGAGACTTATAGATTAGGTAAGACTTAGTCTGATACTGCAGGGCAATTTTTATACACTTATGCACTTCTGTTCCTCTAAGCTCCTTTGTTGCAGAACACATCTGAAAATTGGAAACCTTTAGTTGCATTCACAATACATGCGGACATTCAATCTTCTCAAAACAAGAACTGAGTACATGCAGTGTCACTGCAATGAGACTGGAGCTCATGTTAATGAAATGATGACAAAACCTGGATAGATCATCCCAACTAGAAATACAAATATTAGTCACAATATGAGGCTCTCATAGCCTCGAGAGATCTTTTCCTATTAGCTTTGATGAATCAATTAAATTTAAAGGCTCATATAATTAAGCAATCAACCAAAACCTAAGTCAGCCAAACCTATTCGAAACAGGATGAGTTGTTTTACTTTGTACTTTTCTGAAGTATTTCCAAATTTACTTTGTACTTTTCTGAAGTATTTCCATGTTGCTGTGTGCCTTCATCTTATGGCTAAGGCCATTACCACACTTTTATAGCGCTATTATTCTATTTTCAACATCCTCAGGCCCCTCCCTAAACTGCAAACCTCAGGATTCCATAGGATGTTGAAAGTGGAATAACAGGCTAGTGTGGAAATGGCTTAAGGTAAACCTTTGACAGGGTTTTTTTTTTTTGGCAAGATTTGTTCAGAGAGGGCTTGCCTTTGTCTTCCTCTGAGTCTGAGAGAGTGATCTTTCCCAAAGGTTACTCAGTGGGTTTACATCACAGAACAGGGATTTAGACCCTGGTCTCCAGAGTCACAATCCACTACATTGCACGAGTTCTTTTTTGGAACATCTTTTTGAACCTACCATTCCTAGTAAGTACTTTCTTTATTGTCATGAACTGGGACACAAAGGACAACATCATCATAAAAATAATAATAATAATAATACTCAGACTCACAGATATATGACTGCTTTCTTCAGTTTGACACATTTACTTTAGGGCTGTGTATGGTGCACTGGATTTAGTTTGGCAATTCAGCAATTCAGATCTGGGCCTGATTCAGATTAGATCAAACCAATCCATTCCAGTACTGAACCTGAATCAGAACTAAGATTCAGGAATCCAGATCGTCATGGACTTGCACTGAGAAACAAACAAACAAGCAGGCCATCACTTTTTAAAAAAAATCCCGTACATTTGGGGAGAAAATGTAAATCTTAGAGGGGATTAAACTGGCCAGATTTCAGAAAGGTAACTCCAGAGGTTTTTGTGTTAGAACAAAAACCATTTTTAAATGCTGTTGACTGCTCTGTCTTGCCAATTTATGCTGCTTTTGTACTGGCACTCTCCCCAGAAGCATCAGTCAGATGCATCTGTTCAAATTTAACTAAGATACATGAAGATGATGCGATAACGAAATGACAGCTTATGTGAGGAAGGCTGCCTCTGCTTCAGTTCCGACATAAATAAGAAGGGGGTGATAATGATCCTTTACTAACTGGTAAGAGCCCCCTGATGAATTTGTCCAGTCCTCCTCCTTTGGTGGAAAATTCTCTCTCATGCTCCCACAGTTTTCTTTTAGAGATGCCCACTTAAGGCTCATGAACAGAGACTGGAGAGAAACAGAGCTGCTGTTTTCAAGGGACTTAGAACTTTTTCTTCCTTCTCCTTTCTTCTTAGCTTCTGGTACTTTTCTGTCTTTGCCTTGAGGAAGAATGCTCAGTGCTGTCTCTTAAGCCATTGGGACAAGCTGCTGGAAATTTCTCCCTTCTCATTTGCTGCCTAGAGTGATGACAAATAGTAGTCGTAAACTCCACTGTCACCTCAAAATGGACCCAGAAAATGCTCAGCATCTTCTGTGCTGATGGCCTGCCTTCCATCTAGCACCTGATAACAGCAATTAGGAGCACTTGGAGTTGCGTGGTGTGGGTTTGGGCTCAGAGAAACTTCTAAACAGACAAATTAAAAAAAAAAATGACAGCAAAGGCAAAGAGAAGATTAAGCTAGGCTACTCAGCAAGACAAGGAGGAATATTTAAAAGACTGGGAGAGGCCAAAGCAGATGCCTTCCCCTCAGCATAGGTCTTTCATGGTCTGCTACTAACACAGCAAAATCTAGCAAATAAAGAGATGCAGAAGAGATCATTCAAAGTGTCTTCAATGGCCTCATATAATCCTTTCTCATAAGCACCGTCATTGGATACTGTGGGTGAGCCTCATGCTTGATAGACCTATATGAGCAGAACCGAGTTCCCTTGTCCCTCACTCCACCAATTCCACGTATTCCTTACAGGGTCATGCTGGAGGTACGCTATCTGGCTTTTCTCCCACTTATTTGTAAGTCTGAAGAGATTTGGGTGGTGTTGTTCTGATCCAAAACAAAATCAGGCCAATCTGATATGATCTGAGCATGATACAAATCAGTCCTGATCAGCTTGATTTGCTTCATTATGCAGGATTCAGCCAAATCAGTGCACAATCCTAATTTAATTGACTTGATTAACATGTAATTAAGATCATGGCAACTAAACTTGTCAGTCTAGTTTGTGTTCAGATCCTTCATTGGCTGTGAAATGTACCAAGTGAGTCTGGCCTAATTCCCATCTCTCAGCCTAAACTACCTCACAAGGTTGGTGAAAGGATAAAATAGGAGATCCATCTATACCACCTTGGTACAGAATATAAATAGAGTAAATAAGGATCTTGAACAGTCACATAGGAACATGGAGGTGGGGGGGTGATTTGCCACAGACAGCAATGTTTCTGGGGCATCCCGGCCTGTAACCAGGTCCCTGTGCACCATGGTCATGCTCCCACACACTGCAGTCATGCCCCTGTGCACAGTGGCCACGCCCCTCATGCCATAGCTCCGCCCCCTCCCACTCACCCTTCACACACTCCAAGCTCTGCCACTGATATTGAGGTGGGGTACTTTTGCTTACCTATACCCAACTGAGTTCACAGTGTTTGTGAGATTTCATTGTCACTAACAACACCAAGAGTTCTTGATACCTATAGGATATCGGACTGTGGTTCAGTTTAAGATCTTTATGAAGCTACTGAACAGATCAAGGGCTCAGGCAGATAACAGACTGAATCAGAATCCATATGTATAGGTAATTTGGTCCAAAATAATACCTTTCCTCCTGTTTTGTTTTTAGGAATGTAAAAATTTTTTGAAGCTACTGGGAAAAAAGGTTTTTCCCCCGTTTTGGTTGGTGGGGCGAGTGGGCAAGAAGTTTTCAGGGAAAAAAATATAACTGAATTAATATCTTTTACAGCTTTAAAGTCACTTTTTAAATTTATGAATATAAAATATATTATGTTAAATTTTGTTTAGCATACCATGTTTGAAATGTTAAAAGTACCCTTCATTCAGACAATAAATAGAAATCAATTTTCCTATTTATTTATTTATTTATTTATTTATTTATTTATTTATTTATTTATTTATTTACAAAGGAAGCTTATAAGACTTATCATTTGCCTCTCTTCTAATCCTCCATAGAATTAAGGAGATGTAAAACACATTGTTCTAAAAAGAACTGAGACAATGAAACCACAACCAGACTAAGAACTTCAAAGATCTGTTACCATATATTTTCTAACATAAAGGTCTTCCAGTTACATAGCTTTTAGACATAGTGGTGCAGTAAATATATGAATAGAGCCAGCGTGGTGTAGTTGTTTTGAGTTTTGGACTACAGTTCTGGAGACCAGGGTTCAATTCCCCGCTTGGTTGTGGAAACCCACTGGCTGACCTGGATGTGTCAGATACTTTCAACCCCAGAAAACCCCATGATAGGTTTGCCTGAGGATCAAAATAAGTCAGAAATTACTTGAAGGCATATTACAACAAAAAAATATATGAACATCTCATCTTAATTGTTTAATTTACCATTTTTAAAAAAATCCCCACATAATCCTTTTTTTGCCCCCAATATTTCAGGTAGGTGGAAGGGCTCAGAAAAGAACAGAGAAAAACATTATGTCCCCCTGATGTTCAAAAACAAATAAGCCAAAATATCTATATCTATATCTATATCTATATCTATATCTATATCTATATCTATATCTATATCTATATGGGTGTTTACTTTGTTCTTGAAATACCCATGACTGCAAGAAAGTAGGATAGACCTAACCCTTGTGTTGAAATCCAATTGCAATAGTATTTCAGATAAGTTGACTTTCCTCCTCACATGCACTTCTATGTAGCATGGCACACACACTGAAACAACAGAAGCATCTGTGACAACACAGCGATGTCAGAGGACAGAAAGATGTGAATTCTTTTCATTTATTCAACATCACTTCAGGAGGTGAAAGAGGCATCAGCAGTATGGTTAAGTATTCCTAGACGTGCACTTAGAGCAAGATATAGGCTCTGCAGATGTTATGTTGTGGAAACTGGGGTGTCTTCAGTATTGACTGTGCTGGCTAGAACTGATGGAAGCTGATGTGTAACAACATTTGCCTATTAGGATGGGATACAATTGTTGGAAGAACTTTTATGATATTGGAGTTTTTGTTGGAGGAAGGCCAGTTTCATACGCAGTAGAGTACCTCTGTTGTAACTTACATGCCACAAGGTTAGTGAAGAATGGTGTTTTGCTGATATGTCCCTATGTTTCCACTTTCTACTCACATCCTAAACCCACTTAAACTCCTGTTAAGAGAGCCACAGTGCTGTACCAGTGCAACATTCTGGGTTGCAAAACAATGACATTGTCACAAAACAATATCCCCCAGTCTTTAAACATTGGTCTAATCCTTAATTAATTATCAAGATTTCAAACAAAATCATGTTTGTATAATTTGACTAGCAGCTATATGCAGCAGCCCAAAATCTCTGTTCTTGTTATGGTCCTTAGAGCATTCTGCTTTACAAATATTAGCCAATGGTTTATTACTTTTGACAGTGTGTCTACAGGGAAAGTAAACTGTGAAAGGGCAAGAGATTGCACCTTTATGATACAGCAAAATGCCGAGGAACAAAGTGTTATTATGTGGCCCAAGATTAGCTTTAAGAAGCTGCATTACTTTCATGCCCTCAACTTCCAAAATCACATTTGAAAATAAAATGTGTGGCAACAGCACATAAAACAAGTTGGCATCAATGCTGAAAAGCTGGAGATGTATAGTTTTTTTTTAAATTCATCTAAAGGCACACAGACTAGAGCACATTGCAAATGAAGCATATCTGAACCAGGTAAGCAGAAGCAGTGCTTAGCAATGTTTCCATTACTAATGAACATACTGACTGGGGTTGAGGTGGTTCTGGTAGTCCAAATCCCCAAAAGTACCCTTTCCAAGCTCTAAATATGCAGACTTCCTACCAAGGCTGTCTCAGAAGGTACCATATCCTCCAACTGTTTCAATTTGCCAGGGTCAATCCCAATTAATCCTCTGTCAGCCCACTTTTAAGCTGCTTTTGAAATTTCCCAGTTTCTCTCTCTTCCTCTTTCTTCTTTCCCCCTTTTGACCTCAGCTTACTTCAGGTGCTACAGACTAAAGTGCAAAAGTAGTTCCACTCAATTAAGCATTGTGGGGAGGAGAGGAGACAAGGTAGTGGAAGCTTGCCTTCCTATGAGGCTCAGGCAAAAGCGAACTGCTGCAGACTCCCCCAGCTTGTGTGCTCTTCCTTATTAGTAACTTCTGTCACCTTGATCACACTCTGATGTGGCTTGGCCACAGGTGTCCCAATTTTCATCTGTGAAATGTTAGAGGGCAGGAAGTACTGCTCAAAATCTGGCACACATCACTATGGGTGCCAATGTAAATATCTAGTTTGGTGTTAGCTGAAAGTTTAAGTAAGATCTGAAGGCACAGTATGTGAAACTTGTCTGGGTCTGTCCAAGGGAAAAACCAACCAAGTATGTAACATCTTTAGCTCTCAGCAAGGGCCAGATCAAAAATGGCAAAGCATACAAAGGTGTAAAGCAGTAATAATTTCTGAATATCTGGGGAGAGGGGAGGGTGTAAAAACCTCAAGGAAGTGCCATGTTTGGATTAGACAGTCCAGAGATAGCGATTCAGACCCTCATGTTTTTCAGAAGACTGATAGGCATTATAGTTAGTCCCTGTATATTTTAGATTAATTGAAAGATAGTAGATAATACTTTTGATTACTCGTGTTTATTATAGGTGAAGCCCATATAGGAGAAATAATCCAAACATTGCTTTCTTCCAAAATTTACAATATCAATTTTACAAAACTCAGACATAAAGGTTTTCAAATTAGTAATTTCCTGCCTCCCTTTGACCCTGTGGAGATTAGAAACGTCTAATTTTGCTGTTTTGAAAAAGCAACTGGCACTTGCCATTCATTGCAATTTAGCTGAGTAGTTTGTAATTATCTGCTGATTATGTTCTAGATGAACTCTCTCATGCTGCTGCATCTGTTCAAAGCCGCACATATTTTTCTCTGTTCTGAAGGGACCAAAAGAACCTTGCTACTTTAACATTTGTTAAGAAGGAAGACAACGAAAACAACCAAGCTACCGTTGCTAATATAAGAGAATTAACACCTTTAAAATGAGCTGTTAATGGCATGAAAGGCTGCCACTGGAAATAGCCTGAGGCTACTGCACTTTGATAGCTACTTAGTTCTGAGATGTGGCAAGTATATAACAGTGGGAGACTGGGTCTTGAAACTGATACACCCCTAGCTTAGATAAGAAATGCTAACATCATCCACAGATGCCAGAGAGAAACCTGTGATAATGCAGTGTCAGCAATTCTTAGGTAAGGTGCTACTGTGATTTATCCTTCTTTTGCATAGGAAGAGCCCTGCTGGATCAAACCTGTTCACTGGATCTAGGGCTGCCAGGTCATGACTATCTCAGGTGCTGAGATTTCAAGGCTAAAACCTGAGAATAAAGGACTTGTGAAGTCACACGGGGCAGGCCCTGGTGATGTTACAAGGTTAATGTCACAAGGAGAGGCTCCTGGTTAGCACGATACATTAAGCATCAACCAAAATTGTTCAGATTATGACACTGAAATCCAAAACACCATGTATAACAAATGAGGAAAATATATAAACACACTCACCCTGAAATTCCTTCTGAGGGGCCAGGCACTGAGAACTCTTAACCTTTGTTCACACTGTGGCTAACCAGTTACCTCCGAGGCCAAACCCTCTGTTATAATCTATGAGCAAACCAGAGGAGCAAGCCTTCCTTTCTGGACTGCACTGAACTCCCCAGTTGAGGGCAGGGAATTGGCTCAAAGGACAGGGGCTGGTCCACAATGTGGTCTGGAGGCACAAAGGTAAGCACAGACCTTCATGAGGACGAGGATTCCCCATCTTCTTTTGAACATGGGTCCGTGCATGCTGAGCAAGGAGTCAGGGCTTACTTCTATTCCACATCTGACCTAAAGGCACATCCCTGTTTCTGAAAGCACTGGCAGAGGACTGATGCTACCATAATCCCAGGATTCCAGAGGATGTTGAAAGTGGAATCATCGTGCTATAACAGGCTAGTGCAGAAATGGCCCATAATGACAGGAGTCATCGCAAAACAGTATAACTGTTAGTCTTTAAATTAGAGACGTGAGATTACTTGCATGCACTTGCTTACATGCTTACACATCCTTGGTTACAACGTCTAATAAATATCTAAGGCCCTACACTGTTATGCTGCTATTATTCCACGTTCAACATCCTCTGGAATTCCGGGATTCGTAGTTTAAAGGCCCCTCCCAAGTGTGGAATCAAACCCTGGTCTCTAGGGTTATAGTCCAGTGCACAAACCACTACACCATGCTAATTCTCAAATCATTATTACAGCAGGATAATAATGTCTTTGGATGCACTTATTACATGACATCATTCCTCTTGTTCTTAGGGTGGGAGATCATTTGGAAAGCCTTTCTTTTACAAGAGATATTTGTGTTGATAAAATGAACACTTTTCTGGGAGAACAAGAGAGGAAGAAAGACGTCATGTAGTCAGTCTCAGTCAAAGATGCTATTATCCTACGGTACTTGCAACTTACCTGCCTGTGTGATAAAGCTGATAGAAACATGGGCCTGGTACTACCTAATTTCTACACACAGACTGAGGCACAACTGTGCATATGATGCAACATATCATCCATGAAAGCTTATGTCTTGATTAATTTGTTAGACCTTTATATGTGTGTTGTGTCATTTTTGACTTATGGTAACCCTAAGGCAAACCTATCACACAGTTTTCTGGGGCCAACAGTGTGTAATGTGTCCAAGATCACCAGTGGGTTTCCATGCAGAGCAGAGAATTGAACCCTGGTCTCTGGGATCATAGTCCAATGCTCAAACCACTACACTATGTCTTTTCCATTTACTGACCTGGAAATAAGCAGCAACCTTTTCAGCCCAAGGGCCCTGTTGTTGGGGTTTTCCACACTATTTTGAAATTGGAGACCACTTAGGGGTCTCTCTGGCTTTCCTTTCTCCCATGGTTATGACAACGTCTCCCCATTCTGTTTCTTCCTCTGCCCATTACTGTGGTAAATAGCTGGCATCCTGTTGGATAGGCCAACTAACTAGAGTAGACTCATTCACTCAATTGTTGAATAAGTCCACACAGCAGTAAATGTCACTGATTCAGTGGGTTTACTCTAGTCAGGACTACCAACAAGATTTGTGTTATTGTTTTTAATTGTTTTAAATTAATTTTCATTGGATTGTTTCTTTTTTAAAAAAGAATATTTTGTATTATACATTGTTCTTCCTATATATTTTCTTAATTTATACTATAAGCCTCCTTGGGTTCCATACTGAGAGAAAGATAGGCTAGAAAACAAACAAACAAATAATCAACAATGAATGGCTTAAGTACTCTTGTTAGTCTTGACTACTATCCATTGGATCAGTTACATTTATCTATGTGTTAAATCACCATTCAACAACTGATTAAATAGATCTTCTCTAGCTGGGACTCACCAACAGGAATCTGGCCAATAGCTGAGAGTATCAGATATGCACTAGTCGCTATATGGCTGTACCTAACATCTGATTAGCACATTTAACGTGAAATTTATCCATTTACTTAGCCAATCAAAATTTCAATGTTCAATTCCATTTCCATAGTTCAAATCACTAATTCTGAAATTCAATTTTCAAGTAACAGAGAGTCTAGCTCATTTCAAAGATCTGTGAATTTCAGCACTAGTTTACTAAATAAAATTTAATAAATAAGGGAAACAAAAGAAGCAAGTAATCCTTCAATGCATGTGGAAGATCAAGTATAACTTATCTCGATTATCAGTGCCAGTTTTCAAAGGAAGTATTATTTCAAATATCTCAAGTGCTTATAAATATTTACCAAACAGCCCTGAGCTAAAATATGCATAGTATGCATTTGCCAAATTGGATTTCCTTTCACTTATTTATTTTGTCTATGGATTGCCATATGTTTGGAAAGCAGTCAAGTACTGAATCTGCCTGGAAGAGAGTGGGTGAGAGTAAAAGCCATTCAGCAAAGGAAAGCAGCACTGGGAGAGAACACTGAAAATGTTTGCAATGTTAGCCTTCCCTTATCAGGAATAGTTCTTCAAACTACCTCACAAGGCTGTTGTGAGAAGGGAGCAGGCAATCCATGTGTGCTGATGACATTTGGTGTCTCTTTTTCACCTTTTCTCACATCATTCTTTACCAAGATAATTGTGTTTTGGCTGATGTGAATTTAGTACATATTGAAAAGATTTCTAGGTGGCTGCTGCGGGCCATTCGAAGCAACTTTCAAAAAAGATGACACCGTACATAAGGTTCTCAGCCCATTTCCCCACTCAGGTACTATTTTCACCTGAATTTCAAATTCAACATGTTTTGTTACATGCTGTCCAAGGAATTTTGCCATTTTCCATTGCATATTGAATGAAGCCCAGCACCACCATCCTGGAGTTGGTGGTGATATGGAGTGCCTATGCTTCACTATTTCTGTACTTGTCAGAGAACAAATAAGAAGTCCCTTAGGCTAAAGACCACTCTGAGTTGTTAAGCATGATACAATGAAGAAAGATTGCTTATTTGCATCTAAAGAAGGGTCATGTGTTTGGAGCAGGAGTGTCTACCTGGTGTCCCCTGTCCCCAAAATGTCTTTTTGCAGCAAGTTTCTCACTAGTACTGTTGCATGAAGCAACAGTATGATTCTCTGCAATAGGTCCTTGTTTCGACATTTCCAGAATGCCCCAACATCACTCTTCTGGGACATAGTGGGTTACATCAACATTGCTGCTTCCTAAGCTGCCCTTCTTGCTCTGTCAATACATGCCTAAAAGTAGGGTTGGTCCAAAGGGCCTAGCTGGAGGGCCAATGGGCCCTTATAGGGCACTGGACATACCAGATCTTGCCACTTGTGACTGAAAGAATATAAAAAATGATTGAAAAACAGGTGTCTCAAGTCTTGGGAAAGTATGACAAGCAGAACCCTGGATGGACAAGAATAGTGGCAGTTTGGGAATATTCTTCATGGAAATATGCACATTTTGTGCAAAATAATTTCTTTGCACAGAAAATAGCATTTCTGCACAGAAAACCTGTTATTTACATTCTTACCTGCCCTGGCTCTCTTTCCCACTGACTATGAAGGTCTACTGGACTTTGTATTGGTTGCAAAGGAAGAGAACTTGCAAATACATGCTAGGTGGGGAGTTCTGAGGCCTGTAGTCTAAAAAAGTAACCTTTCCAATCAGTGTAAATGACACACAAGGTCTTTTATAGAGTTAACACCATCCATTGAAAATGTCAGAGGTATTTTGGAAGAGATGGAGGACTGGATTTGTGATGTTCATTCCTGCTTTTACTTCCTCAAAAATGCTGAGATAGGTTAAGCAGACCAGTCGTCTGAGGCTGAATACCATTGATAGAAAAAGAAATACAGCTTCATTCTCTTCCACATTGTCCTCCTTTATTTGCATTTTAATTATATTCCTCAGTATTGCTGGGTACATTTTAAAATTCAAAATGCATTTCTCCATATACTTAACCTGCTTAGAGCAAAACCCCCATACTTTTCATATTGCTGATTGGAGAGACCTGAGCCTGAAGGAAAACGTTGCTATGCTATAAGGGAAGACAAGAAGAAAAGTAAGTCTGTCTCATATTCAGTTGTTACTATTATCTTAAGATATTTTGAACTTATGAAGTGGTGGAGGACATGGGAAGTTGTGGTGCCTAAGGAGAGGTTCACCTGATTGTCACCTTGAACTCCATGGAAATGACACAAGCAATTCTCTAATTTAATCATGAAGCCAACAATGAGCTCTTTCACACTAGACAATCATAGCACAGTGATTCCATTGTAACTGGTAACATCCTATGGAATCCTAGGCTTTGTAATTTGATTTAAGGCAGCAGAAGAGTTCTCTGGCTGGAAATTCTAAAAGCTCCTCCCTTAACTGCAAATACCAAGATTCCTTAACATATTGCTGTGCCCATTAAATCATACTGCCACAACTGATTTGATGTCATTATTAAATCAAGTATGATTTGGATGCATGTATGTAAGAAAAAAAAATCAGTTGAATGGTTCCTGCATGAGTACCTCATCTTTTCGAGTATTGCAGCTGGTGACAGCCCAGAGTTTAGAATAAAAAGAGATTCTGGGAGTTGAAGTCCAAAACTTTTCCAGGCTCTAAAGTGGTTCCCAGCATTGTTGAGGAGAACTTGGATGACTGCACTTCCCTTTACACAGTGGATTGAGTCAAATTGGACAATTATTTCAAAATATTATGCCTGGTCTCTTTATTCCTACCATTTCCACAATCTGTTATGCAAGGTGGCAAGAAAAAGCGTTGGTTCAAATAATAAAAACATAGAGTTGGAAAAGACCACAAGGGCCATCAAGTCCATCCCCCTGCCATGTAGGAATACACCATCAAAGCATTCCCAACAGATGGCCATCCAGCCTCTGTTCAAAAACCTCCAAAGAAGGCATCTCCACCACACTCCGAGGCGAGGCAGTGCATTCCACTGTTGAACTGCTCTTACCACCAAGAAGTTCTTCCTAATCTCTTTTCCTGACGTTTGAAGCCATTGCTCTGTGTCCAAGTGTCTGGAGAAGCAAAAAACACATTTGCTCCATCCTTTTAACCTTATCTTCTCCAGGCCAAACATACCCAGATCCTCAAGTCTCTCCTCATAGGGCATTATTTCCAGACTACCATTTTGGTCACCTTCCTCTGGGCATGTTCCAGCTTGTCATTACCCTTCCTGAACTATGGTGCCTTGAACTGAACACAGTATCCCAGGTGGGGTCTGACCAAAGCAGAATAGAGTTTTGCCATTACTTCCCTCAACCTAGACACTACACTTCTATTGATGCAGCCTTGAATTGCACTGGCTTTTTTATCTGCCACATCACATTGTTGACTCTTGTTCAGCTGTAATCTACTAAGACTCCTAGATCTATTTCACATGTACTGTGGTCTGGACACTTCTCCATACTGAAAATCATTTTGTTAGTTTGTGGCTCAGCTCTCTAATCTGTTAAGATCATTCTGAATTCTGATCCTGTCCTTTGCAGTGTTAGTTATCCATCCTAATTTGGTGTAATCTGCAAATTTGAAAAGAATGCTTTCTAGTCTCTCAACCAGATCATTGATAAAGATGTTGAATAGCACTGGGCCCAGGACAGAATTCTGTGATACCTCACTAGTCACTTCTCTCCAAGATGAAGAAGAGCCATTGGTGAGCACCCTTTGGGTTCAGTTGGTCAACCAGTTACAAATTGTCTAGCCCATATTTTACTAGATTGTTTGCAAGAATATTATGGGGGACTTTGCCAAAAGCTTTACCGAAGCCAAGATACGCTATATCTATAGCATTCTCTTCATCTACTAAGGTAGTAATTCTATCAAAAATGTTCATGTCCATGCAGGTAGCCCTACCAAACAATTAGTGATTGTGCCAAGCCTTCAGCTATGGTCATAAATCTAGTCCTCCTTCCATTTCTTGGCAGTTTCCTAAATGGGCTATGCCCCATTCCTCCTCATAATAGCCTTTCAGGGTCCTGAATATGTTACACAGAAGGTTGGAGAACTTGTCTGCACGGGGTGTGCTATGATGTATATTTCTATGGGAGACTGCCTTGGCCCTTACTCCTAGATCAAGTGGAAGCAGCTTATGTAGCAAATTCTTCCATCCACGTAAGGCAGAACCTGGATACAACTTGTGAAATTTTCTCTTCATTTTTTTTTAAATATTTTTTGTATACCAGAAACCATGAGTTTTGTGAGGCAGTTTTACAAATGACAGCTACTGCTTGGTTGTTAAGGTGTTTTGTACCACTCTAATCTCAATTGGCTTTCAGTTCCACATCACAACTAATCCACATGCTTTTGATTCGCAGGCTAATTAGAATGTTTTTCTCCCTTACAGATATCTCCAAGCATATTTATATGTTTATGCTAAAACACCTGTTTCTAGCAGATAAATGACAGTGTCTGTGGATAGAAAGCTGAAGATGAATAGAGGGCATGAGGTAAATGGTTTGGTATGTAAAAATTGAGCTAATCTGCACACTCATTGAAAGTAATTCATTTCCTGTATTATATCAATACATTTTTTTAAAAAAATGTAATTTAAATAGAGTGTCTTATCTGGTTGGGACTTTGTATCATTGATTCTGTTTGTTCTCAAGATTTCCTGAGTTATTTGCAAAACTTACCAGAATATGCAATATAACCACAACAATAACACCTTCACTCATTGATGGGAGAAAGGTGGAAATGTCACCCACTTGTACCCTGATCACCAGCTAAATGGACCTTCTTTGCCCAACACAACTGCTAGCTGTTAAGGTGAGCTCTGACTATGGAGAATTAGTGAACAGAGAGCAGTTACAGATCCCTAGCTCTAAGTTACAAATCCGTAATTGCAATACTGAATACAAGCCTTTCTTTCTTTTGTTTGTTTGTTCTGCAAAAGTAATCATTTTGTGCCAAACAGTTTACTCCCCACAAAACACTTTTGGGGAAGATACATTTTTATGCAGGGTTTTTTTCTTTTTTCTTTTTCTTTTTGCAAGAAAGACACCAAACATAAACATGAACATTTTTAAAAACCAGAAATGTCTTCTGATATCACCCACTGAGGAGGCAACTTTACAATTCCTTTGTTCTTGCATGTCAGAATGAAGTCAATGGAGATTTATATCCTCATGTGCAACATGGAAACTTTTTATAATGTTTCATCTGAAATAATTAATTTGCACTGAGTACCATTGCTTGGTTATACAATGATCAAATAAGAGAATGGATCTGTAAACTTATCCCCAGAGCCAAACTAGAAGTAGTTTTTGGTCACTGTCCCACCACATTTACTAACCAGGGGCAGGAGAGGGCTGAACCTATGTCACTTACAAGTCCAATATCTAGATTGCCTGTTTGTTAGAAAGTATAGAACTTGACTTTAAAAAATTAGCAAATGAAATGAATGGGGGTTGGACTGGATGGCCCCTGTGGTCTCTTCCAGCCCTATGATTCTATGATTCAGTGTTTCAGGCCATTTCCACACTACACTGTTTTAGTGCTATTATTCCACTTTCAACAGTCTATGGAATCCCGAGGTTTGGAGTTTAGGGAGGGTTATTTAGAATTCCCAGCCAGAGAACTCTTTAGCCTCAGTGAATGACAAAACTCAGAATTCCACAGGATGTTGAAAATGGAATAATAGCACTAGAACAGTGTAATGCAGAAATGATCTCAGTAGTACTATTGTCATTATTGCAATATTGAAAACTGCAACTGATTACATGGAGAGCATTTATCTTCTGTACTCTATATCTTCACCTTGCTATCTAGACTTGTCATTTATGTGTTAGAATGTAACTGGGTCTTGCTGCCCTCCTTTCTGTTACTTTTTTTTGAGAAAAAAAGATCGGATTCGTAAGAGAATAATTTAAACCTTGAAAAAATTACAGATCCTGCTTGAAGTAATAATGCCAAAATGCCTTACAAATGCCCCTTAAAGTAACTTTTAAAAGTAACTGAAACATTTAACTTGTTACACTCTTGATATGTTAGTTTTGGAAAATAGCTTCATTCTATACCCATGGTTACAAAAACTATTTGGCTACCGATAACTACATTATTTATAAATTGTTTCTCAACTCTGTGAGGAACTTTGTCAGAAGTCTTTGAGAAGCCCAAGTAAATAGTCTCTACTAGACACCATATGTGTTAGACTTAAGCCTTTTCTGCACTAGCCTGTTATAGTGCTATTATTCCACTTTCAACTTGGCAACATCAGTATATGACTAAGATCCGCTTCTCCCTAATCTACTTTATAGTCAAGGGGAAAAAATCTTATCTTTATGGGCCCTAAATGTTTTTCCAGAAGTAACAGTACAGAGACCCCTTGAGAAATTGAATGTTCTCTGCCTAAGAAAAGAGCTTTGCATAGGACAGGAACAGCTGCTATCTCAAAAGAAGTTAGTTTTCTCTTGCTAATGGAGATCAATTTTTACTACTTGTCTTTTATTGCTCCTATCCTCACATGGTCAATAAAGGGAGTAGTAGCCTCTTCCGGCATTAAAATCTCTCAATACCATCTTAGCTGACAACATCTCAGACAGAATGTAGGCCTGAGACTCCGATATCATCACCATTTTTGCCTGTGAATGTTCGAAAGCTTGAATAATGCATTTTATGCTTTGGAGTGGGCCCAATAAAGATATAGCTGCTTGTGGATTTCGGGTTTTTGTTATATCTATATTCAAGGTGATTGATCCATTTCAGCTGAGGTCTTTTTTTTTACACCCCCCCCCCACTGTACTCTATCTTTATATTAGGGAATTTAGCCTAATCCTTTGCCCAGTGTACTTCAGCATACAAAATGTGGCTTTATTTCTGACACTGAGAGACAGCATAAAAGCAATTGTTTCACCTGCAGCTTCACAAGCTATCCCTACCCTAATCCTTTATTTTTTATTTATATCTGTAGATTGGATAGGATAGTATAATTCAGTATAAATCCTGTCTTTATATGACAGGGCTGCAGAGAAGCTGTGAAAATATAATACCTCATTAAGAGTCCCCTCCCCTCATTTAAAGTGACTTTGAATAATTTATCCCTTAATGTCAACCATGTGCAAGTTCATTTATAAGCTCAGCTGCAAGAGCTTCTGATCATACTGTCAAGAATGGAATTTTTTCCTGCCAATAAATTGTAAGACAACAAAAAAAAGAAAAGAAGGATATACACATTAATAAATGGCATAGGCTCAGATGTTCCATTTATGAGTAGAAAACCTGGCACAATAGACAGTCACCTTTTCAAATTCACTAATACAAGAGAATGTTATTCATCAGGAGTGATCAACCGATACTATAAAGTACAAAGATTTTTTAAGTCATATGACAGCAAGTAGAGCTCTGCCAAGACTGCTTAATGTTTATTATTTTATAATAAGGTCATGATAGAATGACATCATCTGACATCATCTCGGAGCTTACCTGCAGTCTTCACAGTAGCTAGGTGAGCATATGGAATTTTCCAGCAGCAAAATATTGCTGTGAGCTAGGTCTGTTGCAATGCAATGCTTGTGTGTTTGGCAGTTGGGATGTTGGGTGGGGGGAAAGTAGTGATGAAACTTGAAAAAGTAATTAAGACTCATTCACTTTAGAAAAAATGTGATTCTACAACATAGGGGGACACGTGGCTGGATAGCAGTACGTGTGAAAGGGATCTAGGAGTCTTCATAGACCACAAGCTGAACATGAGTCAGCAGTATGATGCGACAGCCAAGAAAGCCAATGCAATTCTCGGCTGCATCAATAGGAGTATGGTGTCTAGATCGAGGGAGGTACTGGTACCACTCTACTCTGCTTTGGTTAGACCTCATCTTGAATACTGTGTCCAGTTCTGGGCACCCCAATTCAAGAAGGATATTGACAAGCTGGAGCAAGTCCAGAGGAGGGCGACCAAAATGGTGAGAGGCCTGGAAGCCATGCCCTATGAGGATAGACTTAGAGAGCTGGGTATGTTTAGTCTGCAGAAGAGGAGGTTAAGAGGGGACATGATAACCATGTTTAAATATTTGAAGGGATGCCACGTAGAAGAAGGAGGGGACTTGTTTTCTGCTGCTCCAGAGACCAGGACAAGGAGCAATGGATTCAAGCTGCAGGAAAGGAGATTCCACCTGAACCTCAGGAAGAACTTTCTGACGGTCAGGGCTGTCCGGCAGTGGAATCTGCTGCCTCGGAGTGTAGTGGAGTCTCCTTCCTTGGAGGTTTTTAAGCAGAGGCTTGATGGCCATCTGTCGGGATTGATTTGAGGGTGTTCCTGCATGGCAGGGGGTTGGACTGGATGGCCTGTGTGGTCTTTTCCAACTCTAGATTTCTATGATTCTATGATTCTATAGGAACATTCTTAGAACTAGCCTGCTTATTTTGAAATAAAGCATTGGAAGGGAAATTTCTAAGGAATCTTGAGCTCAGGTACCTCATACTGTTGGAGGCACAATCTGTCTCCTCCTTTTCCCCTTTTCCCTATAATTTCAGGTCCATTCAGCCCACAGTCAACATACTCACCACTGCTAAGCCCACTGAGCCAGAATGGGGTAATGATTTGAGTGTTGGACTACAACTCTGAGACTAGGGCCCTTTTCGCAGTGCCGGCGCTCGCGTGACGGAGGACGGCGGCTTGCGCAAGAAGCCTTCTCCGGGAGGCTGCCGCTTCCCCCTCCTTCCTTCCGCAGGTGAAGGAACGAGCGGGGAAGCGGCAGTCTCCTGGAGGCGGCGGCGGCTCGCGCGTCCATCCATTCCCCCCCCGCGCGCGCGAGAAAGGAGCTTGTCGTGTCTGCCCCCCTGTGCGCGTGAGAAAGGAGCTTGTCGCGTCCGCCCTCCCGCGCACGCGCGAAGCAGGACGTGTCGCGTCCGTTGCGCTAGCGCCCCGCCCCGTCCCTTCCTTCCGCAGGGGCGGAGGGAAGGAAGCGCGACCCGGCCGCCTCCCCGACGCTCCGCACAAGAGGTAAGTGCGCGCGGGCGCCGGGAGTGTTGCGCGAGCGTGGGTGATTTTCGCTTCGAAGCGAAAATCAAAAAACCCGCGCTCGCGCGCTTCAGCCCCGTGAGCCCGGCGGAAGTGGGAGTGTGTCGTGCGAAGCGACGCTCCCACTCCCGCGAGGCTCACGGGGCTGTTGCGCGAGAAAAGGCCCGTGCGAAAAGGGCCTAGGGTTCAGATTCCCAGGTCAGACATAGAAACCCTATGGTTGACTTTGGACAAGTCACATTCTTTCAGAGCAAGAGAAAGGCAACTCTCCTCTGAACAAATTTTGACAAGAAAACCCCATGATAGGTTCACCTTAGGGTCACAATAAGTTGGAAACAACTTGAAAGCATACAACAACAATCACAATGAAATCCACTATTCTATGACTATTAATTAATCCTAATAAAATGGGCATTATTCTAGGTATTGCTTTTCTTTGGTTTCTGGAATGGGTGTGTACATCATTCCTATTACACAAATACAGATGTCTCAACACAATTGTTTGCCAGTCATGTAGTTCAACATAGTTTCCTGCAGTTTTGGGACTCTCCTTTGGCACATGGCTATGGGCACTGTCAAGATGTGTGTTTCTATACACATCAAAAAGTACTACTACACATCACTGAATGTGATCCTCTCCATTCACTGCAGAGGAAGGACCAATGGGAATTTTGTATTAGTATGATATGAGTAGCAATAATATTTTAAAAAAGAAAGGCAAAAGGCCTTTGATATACTCAAGTCAGTCAAGTATTTCACACTCACAACCCCATACTCAAGCCGTTGTTCAAAACTGCCCCTCCATCTGCTCTGGAAGCTCCAGTTGCCCCGTATTCTGATGGCTGCTGTTGAGGGGGAAAAGAGTTAAAGCCCCTCCTATAAATGCAGAGCTAGCAGCTGGAATATACAGAACATGGCTTCCATCTCTTGGAGTAAGGCAAATATTCTGGAGTGAACAATGGCTATAATTACATTTTGGAAGCCTGAAACAAGTCCAACTCCTACCTCAAGTTACAATAGAGACAAATGACACACTTGGCAGGAACGGTAATGGGTTTCTAAACCACACTGCTATTTTTTTTTATTTTATTTTTTTTTTGAACAGGGGGTGGACTGTGCAGAGTCTGAAAAACAGAAAGATCTTTAATATTTAGTACAGCTCCAGAGTGCATGGTGTTTCTCAGAAAACAGGGTTCAAGTTTATTAAAAGGCTGAATACGTCTCTATAAATAAATGTATTTATACAGTGGTAACAAATATTTGTTTGCTCCGTTGAACTCTAGATTTTGAAATACTCCCATGCTCTTCACACTACAATGCACATGCACGCACACATACATACACAGAATTAAAAATAGAGATCAAGTCTGAAGAGACTGATTACCTGTTTAACGATATCAGTATTTCACTGATAAAGTTTTGAGTAAATAAGAAAATCAGTAAGACTTGAATTCTATTGGAAGTTGTTACTGAAGTAGACCTCTTGCATCAACAGTATTTACATGTGTTGGCTCACTATTCAACAGTTAATTCAAAGGATCTACTCTAGTTTTGAATGTCAGTAAGACTGAGTCCTTGGTGCCCTGATCCAGTAACAGACTTTACGGCGTTTTAATGTTTTCAACACAGGTAAGGTAAATGCTTAAATTTATGTTGGCCACAGTGCCAGCCTAAGGCATTCTGCTGCCTGAAGCAAAGCCCAAATAATCCTCCCTTCAATTCCTGTACCCCTGACCAGTGTCATCACGTTAAAGAGTCTTCCGCAGTGATGCAAATCCTGAACAGGTTCATTCTCTCATGCTTGGATAGCAAGAACAAAAAAAAGAGAAAATTGTTTTTCTTGCATGTAATATTTGTGTGCACATTTAGTAGCATGTGCAATGCTGGAACATACAACAAGAGTTGTCTTGTTGATTGCATTGGATATATTCTTCATAGCCTGAGTACTGTGACCACTCTCAATTTTCCAAACATAAACTTCAAACAGCACTCAAGAGATTTTGTGATAAATTTGTTTGTAATTTACATAAACTACAGAAAATTCCTCTCTCTCTTTCTCTCAGTCTCTCTCCAATTCACTCTTGCTCCAGGGACAAAAACTGAGCTTGTTGCTCAATGGACTGGGGCAACAGTTTGCATAGCGAAAAATCCTTGTGACTATAAATGACATTTAGTAATGTGACACAGTTCCTAGTAGAGTTGTAGATTTTTCTTCTTCTAAGATTTTTTATTCAAAGTTTGGGCAGTTATCTCTTGGGAAGGTTTTAATATAGGTTACTAAGTGAGAATGGGTTTCATGAGCCAAGGAATCCATATAATTTTAAGAACTCTTGACTGGTTGATAACTATTACAAACCCAGTTCATGTAAAATACCCTAAGACACACAGACTGAGAGAGGGAGACAGACAGACAGATGAACTGACCTATAGGACATTAGGATAGTCACTATGCAAAAAAAAAAAGACAAATTGCATCCCCCCAAAATGCAAAGAGGATGTAAATTTGTATAATATTTGCATATACTCACTAACAGAAATAAATTTAGAAATAATTACTGTAATGTGAATAAAAACACTGTACATCTCACCATAGCTGAGGAGACTGTGACAGGGCAACCTGTGTGTCAGCTCAGTCTGCTCTTATTCCTCCATCTGTCTTGCTTGGACAGGGTAGCACCTTTAAGGGCCCCTTTCTTTATTCTTGTCCTTCTTGACCTTTAAACCGTATTTGGACTTTAAGGAGAGAATACCGTCAAACAGAGCAAGAACCTCTAAACAAGAACTTCCTAGTAGGAGGAAAAATCATCTTGGAACCTGAAGGTTTATCAGAGAACTCAATACCATCTCACAGACATACACAATACTGGTATACATCAGTTAACAAAGTAGATACATTCATGGAAATCTCTCCTTTAACAGAAAGTTTGGTACCAGAGGCAGAAATAACATGAGAAGAACTGTGGTAGGTTTCTAAACCAAATATGAGTACACGTACACATGCACACGTGTGCGTGCGTGTGTACACAGAGGGGGGGCATTTCTGCACTACACTGATACAGTGCTATCATTCCACTTTCAACACCCTGTGGAATTCTGGGGTCTGTAGTCTGCTGAAGCCAAAGAGCATTCTGGCTAAGAATTCTAAATGCCCCTTCCTAAGCTGCAAACCTCAGGATTCCATAGGATTTTTGAAAGTGGAATAATAGCACTATAACAGTGTAGTGCAGAAATGGCCAAAAGAGAGGAACACTCCAACATATTTCAGAAAACTTTTTATCCAAAACTAACAGTATATCCATTAAAATGAAAGAACCAGGCCAATTAAGCCTTGTATCAGTAAACAAATTCTGAACTTTCTAGAAACCACCTGAAAGCTTTGCATGGAGGGATGATTTTTAATTTCACCCCCCTTTTTTTCTTATGATTTCCATTCTAAGGGTCAGACTTATAGATCTGATTTTTTAACATGGTGAGAGTAGGTAGTGAGGCAGGCTTATCTAATTACACCTTTTCTCTGTGTTTTGCTATTTGTGCATGCTCCACAAGGAATTCTAGAGGCAGCTGCCATTTACTTTGCCTGCTGTAATCAAGCAGAATTCCGTTCTTTTCCAACTCAAGCTTTATTGCATTGTTTAGTGCAGAAACACTGCTGCAACCTGGCACTGAGAATCTATATTTCTCTAACCATCCTTCACCCTCCTAGCAATACTAAACCTGCTAAAAACATCTGGCTAGTCAGAGAACAAGAAGGAAAAAAGGGGGCTGGGTGGATATAAAAAGACTTTGTAAAAAGGAGCTTCTTGGTCTGAGACTTTGTTAATAGGTATGCCTGTAAAGAGGCTTGTATATTTCAACTCAAGTACTTGCTATGTAGACCAACAGCAAACCTACCAATGCAGCACTTGTCAACAAAGTGGAATAACTTCCTCCAGTTGGACAGGATGGAGAGTCTCACTTAATCTGTTGCCTTCTGGTTTTGCTGACATCTGGCAACAAGCACTTAGGGAACCACGTGCTGCTCATATCTAAATGGTCAGGAAAGCCTGCAGCTGAGCACTCTTCCCAAAGGCCCTCACGAACTTATTCCTCCATCTGTCTTGCTTGGGCAGGGTAGCATGGGAAACATTCCTCTAACATATTAAGTCTATTGCTCTGCCTCACACTGCTTATTGTTCTTCTGAGGGTGAAATATTGGGAGGAAAGGAGCAAGCTCTTACTGAGAAAAGGAAATGAATCTACTTCTACAGTCAGAAAAGAAATGATTGAGTGAAAGCAACTCACTGTGAAGGACTGATCAAAGAGAGAATAAGTAAAAAATGTGTGGTTCTCTTGTAACTTTATGATTAAAGGGTGGTTACATTTATGGAATCTGTGTTTAACTTTTTAACAGCGGCAATTAAACAAAAGAGCTTTCACTCCTGACTGATTATATATGAACTGTAATGAATTTCCAATAACGAACAGGGTAGTCATTGCCTTTAAAACTACCCTTTTAAAATCTCTTTCATTAAAGAGTGCCCACCATTTAATAGCATTGCCCACAGGACAACAGCATGGCTTAGCTCATTAATTTGCAGCCACTGTGATATATCTGTTAATAAAAGTGTGTGTGTTTATTGGAAATTTGCACATGCCCCGCCCCAAGAAGGTGCTTTATCAATTTGAAAAGTGCTTGTTTATTTAGATTTATAGTCCATTTCACTCTGAGGGCTTGAGTTAAAGATGGCAAATTTCCAGCAGTCTTATAATTGAAGGGCATAATTGGGAACACCATTTAGTGTGCCCTTCCACTCTGTATCCAAGCGGTATTGCTTAGAAAAAACCCTTGACTACTGCAGTGTGTTGTAAGGGTTCATTACACTAAAGGGTTCATTACACTAAAGGGCACTACACTAAAGGGCATTATGCTGTGAGCTTTATAGGTGTATAAATTATGGCCAACACACAACAGAAAGTTAGAGTCTAGGAAACAAGGGTAACCTACTCCTGGTGATCTGCTCCAAATGAACAACCTCAGCAAGGACAGAGCACATCCCCATGGTGTCATGTCAAGATGGAAAAAGCATAAGGGTAGACTGTTAGGTCCATCCATCCATTCCCTATCTCAAGCAGAGCTCCATGAAGTGGCCTGATTGTCCAAGTGAATTTTATAATTCACACACTGTGTATTTATTTGAATCCACCTATAGGCTTGTTTGTCTAGAATGAGTTGATGAGAGATCCCGTGAGACATTACGGCAACCTAAAATTCAAGTTGCAACACCTAATTGTAATGGCTAAAAGGTGAACAAATATGACATGCACCACAACTTCCCTTTGTATCTGTCTGCTCGAATGCTGGAATGATGCCTAGACATGTCAGAGCAATCATTTTTCTCAGCAAGTATTTCACAAGAGGTAATCCATATACCATACCTAAATCATATTCTTCGTTTTACTGTAACTCAGCTTATTTCCAAGCAGTCTCTAGACATGCCAAGAGGTTGGCTCCTGATACTGAGATCTCATTACTTAGGCTCATAGAATCATAGAGTGGGTAGGGAACACAAAAAACACATTCTGGTCTTCCCTTCTGCTGTGCAGAAATACACAAAGAAAGCACTCCTGAGAGATGGCTGTTCAACCTCTGTTAAAAGATATCCAAAGGAGGACAGTCTACCACCCATTCAAGGCAGCCTATTCCATGGTTGAATAGTGATTACAATCAGGAAGTTCTGGTGTCTAGGTGGAATTTCTTTTCTTACAGTGAATCCATTGTTTGTGTCCTAAGATTGTCTGCAACAATCTCATGGGGCAGCTTGTCAAAAGTCTTGCTGAAATAAAGATGGTACCCCCAGCATCCCATTCTTATCCTGGCTTCTGGGGGTCCCCTGGGGGACCTTGATTTGCTCCAAAAATGCAAAGACTGGGGAAATTAGTGGAGCACTGGCTATAGCAAAAATGAGGGGCAATGTAACCCAGTAGGATCTTGTACCCAATTTTTATGGGGTCAGGCCAAGCAAAAAGTCAGACAATAGCACCAATAATTGGATTTTATTAATAAATGTGTTCTCATGCACCAATGCACTCGCTCACTCATGCACACAAGGCCTATCAAGAAGGGAAAGAGGTGAAAATTGATAGGAGATATAGCAGAGAGGTTGTAAAGGCAGTGATACTGCACCTATCCAGAAGTCTTCAGTACAGGAAGTAGTGAGAAGGATGGAACTCAGCGACGAGAGGCCACTGAGAGGATCACTCGACTAACAGACTGCTGGTCTGTGAGAGTGACGGGGAGTTCTCTGAAGTGACCCATGGAAATGGGGACTACTTATAGGGCAGAATATACCTCAAGGGCAGGCCCTCTCCTGGGAAGAACAATGGCCAAAAAAAAAAAAAAAAAGGAAAAAGGAAAAATGCCACTCAATAGCAACTTGATGGTTTGCGTGATTGGTTCATGTAAATGGACCTCGCCCTTGTAGGATTCTCCAAAGCTGGAGTTGCTCAACCTGGGGAAAACCCGGTAATACCCTCAAGTTGTCTATTCTTGGCTTTGTTTGTGTCTAGCCCTTGTTTGTGTCTAGCCTGAGGTCTCCTTGGGGAAACATGATTGGGGATTTTCCTGGTCTTGACCTAGCTTTGGTCATTCAACCTATTTGACTACGCACCCACCTGGCAACCTCTCTGGCATGGTGGGCATATTTGATATCAATTTTATATCCCCCCGGGATGAGGTCTGCCACTGGGGTAACACCATCGTCTGCCAAAATTGTAATACTATCAAAATAGGAAAAATTAGTCTAGCATGACTTATTTTTTAAAAACACACACTCTCCTTTTTAAATGCTCACAGGCTGACTGTTAAAAGATCTGTCCTAGAAAGTTTCTTGAGACTGACGTGAAACTTACCAGTTGGTAGTTACTAGAGTCTCATCTCCACCCCTCCCCCTGTTTTTCCCATTTTTATTTGTTTTATTTTGTTTTGCTCTCCTCCAGTTTGATGGGATGCCTCCTGTTTTCCAAAAACTCCCAAATGTTATTGACAGAGACGAGATTATATCTGCAGGTACTCTTGGAGATGCGAGTTCATTTCAAGTACCTAAGTATTTCTGTACTATCATGACCTATTTTGGGCTGCAGTCCCCTTAACTGCAACCTTTGTTTTATTTGGACAAGTTAGAGCACTGCTTTTCTTTTGGGAGGAGACTGAGGCAAAGAAGTATAGTATAGTACAGTTTGTCCTTCTTTCTGTCACCCATTAACATTTTATAATCTTCTTCACGCAGTGGCTTTAACAGTTTTCTTGTTTTTTCCCCCTTCTACTCCAAATGTAGCCTTTTTCTTGTTCCTTTTAACCAGATTACTAGATTGGTTAAGCTCCCTTTCAGATGTACCTTTTCTGAGTTTCTCCCTACAAGCACTGGTTATTCCTTTGTATTTTTTGGTGATTTGTCTCTTCTTCCATTTTTTGTGCATATCCCTTTTGAATCTCAGCTCATCTGATAGTTCTTTTTTGCATTTACCCTTAGTTTCTTTAACTACCTCCCAGCTTTCTTCTTCACTGGAATTGTCTGCAATTGTGCCTTCAATATTTCACCATTATGACATCCTTCAGCATCATGTACTCTCTTCCCTTAGAACATTTATGACCATTTCATTTCACTCGATAGTTTCTTAAGCTTGTTGGAATCAGCTTAATATCTAGAGTACATGCCCAACTACATTTTGCTTCCTTTTTCCTGTGTATAGCAAATCTGAGGAGAAAGTGGTCATTCCCACAGAAAGATCCCACTGCTTCCACTCCATTAACCTCTTCATCCCTGTTGATTAAGATCAGGTCCAAAAGAATTGTTCCCCTTGTTGCCTCTTCTACTTTTTGGACAATGGAATTATCTGCAAGGCAAGCAAGGAATTTGTTGGACCTTACATATGTGGCAGAGTCTGAATTTTTTCTCCCATTACTACTTTATCATTCCTTTTTGAAGACATCATCTGAGGTTTCCCTTTATATTAGATCCCCACAGTGTCATTACTCCTGTTTCCTTCCCCTTTCATATTTAACCAAATGCTGTCAACCTGTTTTCCATGCTTCAAATCATGGATCTCCTCACACATATATATGTCCTTGACATAATGCTACTCCTCCCACATTCCTGTTTGACCTATTTTTTTGGAATAGGTTATACTCTTCCGTTACTACTTTCCTATCATGAGAGTCATCACACCAGTTTTCAATCATGGCCGTCAAATAATATTTGCCTACTTCTGTTAGGAGTTCAAATTATTTTTGATTATTTCCCATGCTTTGTGCATTGGTGTAGAGACATCTAAGATAACAGGTCATTTTCTACAGTTGCTTCCTTGTTTCCAACCCCCACCCCCCGGCCATCGATGGGTTCTTGTACTTTTGCTCCAGTTTCCCTTGCATTGTCCTCAGGAGAAGTATAGTCCCCAGTATTTGTAGTCTCCTTATCCTCTGACATCATTGCTCTTTGAAAGTTAAAAGCCATCACAGTATGAAGATAGTAACTTGGAATGTCCGGGGAACAAACTCACAAGTGAAAATAAGACAGATTTTTCATCAAATAGAAAGATTAAGACCCCAAATAACAATATTATTAGCGACTCATATAAAGAAAAATCAAGACAAATACTTATATAATTCAAAATTAGGCTAATGTTTCACCTCGTTGTATAAAAAGAAAAAACAGGGAGTGGCAATATTGATAAAAATATTCCTGCAAAGAAAATAATAGAAGATGAGGAAGGAAGATTATTAGGAGTAGAACTTGAAAAAAATGGAAGAAAAATATTACTGATTGGAGTGTATGCCCCAAATGAGAATAAAGGAATAGAAGAAAAATGGAAAGAATTTGCAAAAATTATAAAAATTCCAAAAATATCGGCAGAGAAACAGGAACAATTAAATAATAATAAAAAAATAACAACAGATGAATTAGAAGAGGCAATAAGAGAACTGAAAATACATAAGGCACCAGGACCTGTGAATTTACGGCATTATACTATAAAAGATTTATAAAAGAATTAATAATTCCATATCAGGCAACTTTACACAAAATTGAGAAGGAAAGGAAGCCACAGTCATGGGGAGAAGCGAATATAGTGGTAATACCTAAAGAAGATAGAGATAAGAGAGAGATAAAGAACTATAGGCCAATTTCTTTGTTGAATGTAGACTACAAAATATGGGCAATGATACTGGCTAAGCGACTGAGACATGCAATACAGAATAAAATACAGGAAGGACAAGCTGGTTTTCTTCCAGGTAGACAAATGAAGAACAATATTAGAACTTTATTAAATACAATTGAATATTATGATAAAATCCAGAGAAGATAGCCATTATCTCATTGGATGCTGAAAAAGACTTTGTATCCGGAAGTCTCTATTGAAAGTGTGGATACAAATAAAACATAAATTTTATAGAGGACTTCCAATGTGGACCTCACCCCAAGAAGCATTTAATATTGCTCCAACAAAACAGGGAAAATTATTGACGTATCAAGAGCTATTGAAAAAGGATGGTACAAAGTTAAGAATGAGTACAGAAGAGGAATTAAAAGAGCAAGGCCATGAAATTAACTGGTTCCCATGGAGACAAATAAAAGAGAGAGCTGTGGTGGCGCAGTGGTTAAATGCCAGTACTGCAAGCCACAAGGTTGTGAGTTCGATCTTGCCCGGCTCCAAGGTTGACTCAGCCTTCCATCCTTTCGCAGGTTGGTAAAATGAGTACCCAGCTTGTTGGGGACATGTATAGAAATGTTTTGAAATACATGCTATTTGTAAGTTGTTCGCCGCCTCGATCCATATGGAGAGGCGGGATATAAATAAAAAAATAAAAAAAAAGATTTCAAATGGATCAAAAATTATATGGGTTTGAAAGAAATGAAAATGAATTGGATGTATTGATGAAAGGGGACCAGAAAAAGAGAATTTCTAGATTATATAAAATATTGTTACAAAGAGAGATGGAACCAGAAATTGTTAAAAATAACATGGTTAGATGGGCTCAAAATATAGGACAACCAATTTAGTTGGACACATGGGTGAGGGCATGGAAGGCAGATGTTAAATTTACACCAAGTTTGAATTTAAGAGAAAATTTTTATAAAATGTTATATAGATGGTATATGACGTCTGTAAAACTGAAAAAAATAACAGGAAATGAGAATGGAAAGTGTTGGAAATGTGATGAGAAAGAGGGATCTTTTTTTCATATATGGTGGACCTGCAAAATAGCAAAAAAGTTTTGGAAAGAAATACATGATGAAATTCAAAGAATGTATGGTTTTAATTTTGAAATGAAGCCAGAACTTTATTTGTTGAATATGTTAGGGTAACACAGAGAAATAAGATTTCATTAAAAGATATTGTTATATATAATAACTGCAGCAAGATTGACTTATGCGCAACACTGGAAAGAAGGAAAATATATTGATATAAGAGAATGGACATTCAAAGTCCTGGATATGGTAGCAACAGAAAAGCTAACTTTTTCACTTAAAAATAAGTCAATCCAGGGCTTTGAAAGAGAATGGTGAGAGGTATTGAACTGAATAAAAGAATGAAATAGGGGAAAAGAAAGAAGGCTGTGAGAAAGAAAGAAGACAAAATGAGGCGATAAAAGATAAAATGTAAATAGTAAAATATAAGCTAAAAGTAATAGTTTACGATTGTTGTTGTAAAATAGAGATAATGTATGGAACTGAATGTTTATATGGAATGGAATGTTAAACTCAGATTCAACTGGGAAGCGGGGAGGCTTTTTTTTTTTTACTGTTTTTTTATTGAAAATTTTAATAATTTTTTTTAAAAAAGAAAGAAAGTTAAAAGCCATCTCAGTTAAAAACCTTTCTTATCTTACCACCAGCTGAAAGGTGCATCCCATTTCTTGCCAGAAGCCCTTCTTCCTGAAAATGCATATAATGGTCCAAAAGCCAAATCTTTCTTGATGGCACCATCTGTGAAGCTAATTGTTAATTTCCTTTCTTCTTCTCTCTCTTTTTTTTGGGGGGGGCATGTCCTTTACCATCTTGTGCCCCTTTAGCTTCCTACCTAGAACCTCACCATCCTTTGCAATATGTTAAAACCTATATCACAGCAGTTCTCAACCTGTGGGTCACGACCCCTTTGGGGGTCAAACGACCCTTTCACAGGGGTCGCCTAAGACCATCGGAAAATACGTATTTCCGATGGTCTTAGGCTCCATTCCCTCCTCAGTGGTGGTGCGCAAGCGTGAGCCATGCGCTCGCGTCCTCCTGCCCCCTGTTCAGTAGGGACTGAAATCACTCCCCTTCTCCACTACTGGGGGGCGGCGGCAGCATGGGGGCAGGACCCCTCCTCGCCACGGCCCCTGCCCCACTCACCACAGAGGGGGGCGCTGCAGAAGGGCCAGGGGTGCAAGGCGGTGCTTTTCTGGGGGGGGCGAGCTGCACCTGGCGCAAAAGACAAAGGCGCTGGGATTCCTCCCCCCCCCGGCCAGGGTCGACACTCTGGAAACTTTTCCCACACTGCCCCCCCCAGCGGAAATGAGAGCAAAGCAGTAGCAGAGCCTGGGGGGGGGTTCTCGGAGTTTTTTCCCAGGGGAGATGCGCGGCTCTTCTTTCCCTCCCTGCTTGCCCCCCCCCGTTCCTGGCCGGCGAGACGGCCTTTGCCGGGGGGGGAGGCATTGTAAATAATAAATAAATAGTTTTATGGTTGGGGGTCACCACAACATGAGGAACTGTATTAAAGGGTCACGGCATTAGGAAGGTTGAGAACCACTGCTATATCCTGAAATATAATTTGTTCGTACATGGATCAGAATTAAGGGTAATCATTAGAGGGCTCAATGCATCTTGTTAGTCTCATCTTGTGAGCCCTGGAAGACAGCACCTCTCTTGAGACACCCTATCAAGCCTGCTTCTTTTCCTCTCAGCAGGGAATCATCTACCCATACCACATGTTTCTTTTTCCTCTGAGGACTGTCAGGGGCTCCTCCGTCTGTGGAGCCCCGCAGGTCACCACTATGATCTGTCAGGACTGACAACATTGTTCTTGTTCCCATGCCTCCTAATAGCTGATTAAGAGAGGAGCTTGAAATTAATGGTGTAGCTCCAAATTCAGAGCATGGTTCCTGATAGTTCTTCTCCAATGTGTCGCATTCTTCCAAGTGTATGTATCCTATGTTTGGGAATTATCCCCCTCCTAGAGGCATTCCCTGTAAGTTTCCCCCTCTGGAAGAGCCTGCTGTGCTCTGCTCCACTCTGTCCAAAAAGACTTCATCTTCCCTATGTTTGAGTGTAGTTACGCAGATTTCAAGTATTCACCTGTTCTTCCCTCATTGCAACCAGCTTACCCTTGTTGTACGTATGGCTCCTTGCAACCTCAGAGTAGAACACAGACACTCAAGATCACTCTACCAGGTCCCTCACCATCTATACTCAGCCATCCTATATAGGCAGTATTACAGCACTCTGTGCCTCTGCTTCAAAATCCCTCACTAAATACCCACACCAAATGTCTGTTGTTCTTGTCCTGTTTGCTGCACTCTAGAGACTGAGAGAGCAGCTAGCCCAGCTTGGGTCTGATGAAAAAGAGAAGCATAGGCCAAGCTACTGTAATATGGTAAAAGTGTGCTCTGTGAGCTGTTTTCCCCCAAACAAAATCTGTCCCATGGTTACCTTTAATGTAAAATTACCCTAATGATAAGAAACAGTAATGCAGCTTAGGTCTCACATAGAACATAGATAGATATTTCTTGTTATCCAAACATGAGGCACTTAAATAATGGCTGCTAGTACTAAATGGAGCTACACTTTTTCAGCTGCTTTCCCATTGTTTCTGTCTCCTCTTCGCATTCCCTGCCCTTGTCCTCAGCTTACTTCAAGCGTTGCTTGATCAAATTTCACAGCAAGTAATAATTGTAATAATCTTACATTTATTCCTATTGTTATTGTGTGTCTTCACATTGTTTCTGATGTACAGCAACCCTAAGGAAAACCTACCAGAGGGTTTTCTGGGGCTGAGAGCATGTGAAGAGTCCAAGGTCATCTAGTGGGTTTCCATGGCTGAATAGGTCTCCAGGTCTCCCTGGTCTCCAGGGACTGTAGTCCACCTCTCAAACCACTACACCATTCTGGCTCTTTATATAATAATTTATTTCAGGAAGGAGAAATGTGTTGCCGCCCAGATGTTAATGGACTGTGACTCCTTTCAACTTTCATAACAGTTTTATAAAGTGTGTGTGTGTGTGTGTGTGAATATATGTATGTCAACTCATTAATCACAGTTTAAAATGTGCTATGGTAATACACATTACTAGTGTGTTGTTTTTTAATTAATTTTAATTTTTACTTGTATGTAGAAAATACACTTCAGAATACAAAGATGGCCCAAATTATCCCCAGGACAGCACTTTAGCAGTAAAGCGTAAAAGGTATCCTTCTTAAAAGCTGGCAGAACTTATCCTCAATGTTCCACAAAGTGAAGTGTTACAAGTAACATTGTTATTTATAACATACGCTCTTCAAGGACATTCCTTGACCATTGGCCATATGCTGGCTTGGTCTGAGGAAAGTCCAAGTCAAAAGACATATTGAGGCCCACAAGTTGCTCCATTTCTTGCATCCAGCAATCAATTTATGAGAAACCCTATGACTTACACAAATAATTGAGCCTGCCCCATTTTTCCACTGTTCTACCTACCCTGAGACAGAAGAGGAGGAAATTATCCCTTTACCTGCCTGTATCTTCTTCTGAAGGACAATGGGATCAAACGTCAAGAGATTTTCAGCTCTTCAGCCTGCATTCAACTGAACCGTCTCTCTTCTACATAACCCAAAACCCCAAAAAACCACCTCTAAACTTTCAGAAGGGCATCTCATCCCCATTGCTTGACAGGAATGGTCTGCAGTTGCTCAGTTCTGGAGTGAAATGAAATTGGTTCCTATTATGCTGCAGTGTTCAGGTGCAATCATAGAAGAAAGCTTTATTCAAACACAAGCTTTGCAGGGGTGTTCTGCCTAGGTGGGAGCACTATAGCAAATTGGCAAGCAGATGGAAAAGCACCAGCCATTCAAGTACATAGAAAAGTAACACAGAGAGCAGCCAGCAATCAATTGCTGTGTCCAGCCAAGCTATTTGTTCCAACATTCAACTCTCCAGGAAATTAGGGGGAAAAGGCATAACAATTCTAACATGAAAGTTTCCATTAAAACTGAGCAATTTCATCTTTGAGTCACCCTCTAGCTAGAACATATTTATCTGAAGTACAGCAGTCTTGTGTAATATGCAAACCATTCTTTTAAAAAATCCAGAAAAATCTAGTCAGAGACTTACTTATATATAAACTTTGGTAGGCATTTAAAATAAATTTCAGTATCTGTTCCTCCTCAAGCCCTCTCTGAGAGCATTCCATATGTATATCTGGACTTCTACTGTAGCTAAGTAGGATTTTTAGAGTGCAGCTTTAAGTGCTATATGTTATCTCACTGGAAAACCCTATCCCAGGATCTACAATTTTGATATTAAAATATGATTCAATGTGCCTGAGAGGTCACCCTGAAGGGCACGTAGGCAGCAATGATCAAAAACCAGGTCAGGTCAGTAAAATCCCCAGTCACGTAGCCCCAGGACACCTCAAGCTGTGCAAACCCACAATAAACAAAGGGTCCTCAGCCCCTGAGAAGCTGACTTGAGGGGATTAGTGTGTTTGCCCCAAATATCCTATCAGGCATGGACTATTTACATGAAGTCACACCACAAACTAACACAGCCAAAGATCCTGGGACTTTGGCAACACCTTGCAATCCCATCACACAAAGGAAATTACCATGGTGGAGCTTCGTTATCGCTCCAACACCCATTGTTCTCCCCGGGAAAGGATTAGTCATCCAGTTACTTTTCCCCCTACAAATAGTCCCAGTTTTTGAGTGGTTCTTTGGATCACTCCCAGTCATCCCAGCAGACTGTTGCTCCATCCGTTGAGTGATCCCCTCAGCCCTCTCCGTGCTGAGCCCCACTTCTCTGCTGTTTTTCCCAGACCAAGGACTTCAGGACAAAGGTGCAGTATCACCCCAGCTACACCCCTTCAATATTCCCCTATGCAGTTTCCTCTCTTTTGCTTCTTAATAGGTCTTGAGTGAGTGTGTGAGTGATTGTGTTGCTGCGTGAGACTTTCCTTCAATAAAATAATTTATTGGAAAAAATTTTTTGATTTTTGGCTCGGCCTGACCCTGTAAAAACTGGCTAAAAAGACCCCAGTAAAAAGACCCTGCTAGGTTACCCTGCTCCTCGCATGGCTATTGCTTGTGCTCTGGCTTGTTTCCATTCCCCATCATGTGGAGCACATTGAGGTGTCCCCCAAGGGACCCCAGAAACCAGGATAACATATATTAAGCAAGTCCATAATTATTTCAAGTATCTGATGTTCATTACAGAGCTTAGAAAGTTGCTTTTAAGATGAATAACACTATAAAGATATGCTGTAAACATCCATAACTGAACAGTGGTAGGGTCCTGCTACTCCTCAGTTATGGATGTCTCTCATTAATCCCAGATAATTAGTTTGTTGGACAGCACTCCTTTGCATTGTATTCTATTTGTTGTTTAGTGACTTACTTTAAATTACACAGTGATTTGAATTATTTCTACTGCTTTCTTCCCTCTTTCCCTCTCCTTATTAAATAATTTTTAGAGATCAAATACTGTTTACTTTGATTAGCATTTTCATTCAGTTATCAAAATTTAATAGTAATCTTTTTGGTTGTACTACAGTATATAAAACCAGATAGCATACATTTAGAATTGTTTAAGGAGAACCTGCAACTTTTATAGAGAATGCAGTTCTTACACATGGCCCATTAAGCACACTAGGATGTATTTCTAAGTAAATTAGCTGCAATATTTTTTTTTTATGAGCAGTTGCTTGAACAACAAAAAGGAAACTAATTTCCTCAAGTCCTCAAAATACCTATCTGTATGTTTAAATTTGTTGGTCAAGAGATAGATAAGGTATAACTAACTACGAAATAAGAAGTATAAATAAGGGAAGATTATTAGGTAGGTATTCATATTTTATTTCACTATAGTTTATTTCAATATACTTCAACATATATCTATATCTTACTTTATTTCATTGAAATTATGCTATAAATTAAGATTTTGTTAAGTATTATATTTCTTTCTTCTATTTTCTGTTAATAATTTGTCTTTATTATTGTTGTACTGAAATTGGATTCTTTTGTTGTTATACAAATGTTTATGGATGTATCATTTGTTTGAAGTTCCATATATATATATATATTTCTTTTAAGTTTTTTTTTAACAATAAAAAGAACGTTAAAAAAACCTATTTGTATTCTTTGTTAACTCCCCAGAGAGCAGAATGGGATATTTTAATCTAACAGAGTTACATTTTGTTGCAGAATTCAGGTGGAACTATGCCTACAATGTAACTATTCTGCAGCATTGTCATCTGTGAACATTTTGAAGCAATTTCTCAGTTCCTTGGTATTAGCAATATGTTGCTGTTGCTGTACGCTTCAGTTTGGTTCTGACTTATGTGATCTGAAGCCAAACCTATCATGAAGTTTTCTTGGCAAGATTTGTTCAGGGGGTGTGTGTCCTTGCCTTGCTCTGAGGCTGAGAAAGTAACTTCCCCAATGTCACCCAATGGGTTTCCCTGACTAAGTGGGGATTTGAATTCTGGCTTCCAGCCCTCAAATGATTACACCGTGCTGGCTCTCTCAGTGAAATGTACCCAGGGCAGAAATGCAAAATAAAACAATACCATTTATCAGATCTATTGCTTTTTGCCATCAGAATATA